>SNQJ01S0005391.1:20542-68946 GCA_010110895.2 Picea sitchensis | reverse complement strand
ACTAGAAGACATAATATTTAATGTGGAAACCCTTTGGGGAGAAAACCACAAAAAATTATTTTTATAAATTTGTAGGCACCAACCAACTGGAGACATCGATCCCCTCTTCTTTTTTAGGTACCGAACTACATGAGACACCAATCCCCTTTGTTCTTTGTAAGTACTGACCTATAGGAGACACCAATCCCCTATGTTGTTTGTAGGCAACAACCTACTTACAAATTTACTATTTCTTCATATGCATTTACTTCACTTGTCTCCTTGTTGCTTATGTCTTCACGAAATATACTCTCTTCTCGTTACTTCTGCTTTCACCAGATCCGCTCTACAGTCGCTTCTTCTTCTTTCGCAAAATCAACTCGACAATCACTCCCTCCTCTTTCATTAGATATGTTCAGTGCTCGCTCCTTCATTCACCATATTTGCTTGGCGCTCGCTCCTTTTGTTTTTTCTTTACCTTCATCAAATATTCTAGCTTCTTATTCTAGTTCTTCCTTAGATATTCCTTTACAAGTTTTGCTTGCTAGAACGCTAGATCTATTTTCTAGAACAACATATATGATCTTCACTAATATTTAATCATTACTCCTTGAATGATATTGAATCGTCGCTACTAAAATAATATGCATAATAATATTACATTTTCACCCACATACAGAGTATTTCTCACAACCCTCTTCTCCTTTTATACTTTACCATTATTTCTACATGAAAAGTCATGTATATTTGAAAATATACGACTTTTATTAAATAAATAATTAATCTCCCTCTTTTTTGTTTTTTTAATTTATTTTTCAACACACCATGGGTTTTAAAACCATGTGCAAATACAATGTGCACTTTTGCTCCACTTTCACTTTTACCTTTTCTAATCCACTTTCATATTTACTCCACTTTTACGTAACTTTATTTCTAATCCATGTTTTACTCCACTTTTCTGTAACTTCATTTCTAATCCACTTTCATGTAACTTCATTTCTAATCCACTTCCACTTTTGTATTTATTAAAGTTACATTTCCTTTAAATATTTATATGTGAATACTTACTTACCTTTGACATCAATGATAATAATTTATTCAACACTCTATTCTCTTGTGGATCAATAAACCCCCATCTTTGTCCATATACCCCAACAACTCACATCATATTTTATTTATTAAAATTCAGAAATACATTTTTCATATTACATCACTTGGCCACGACTATACATTATATCTACATTAAGCATTAATTAAACATAGGATTATAGCAAGGATGTTACATTTCTCCTCCCCTACAATTGTGCACCTTAGCAAGGATGTTACATTCCTCCTCCCCTATAATTGTGCACCGTCCTCGGTGCACAACACCATGTTGAAATATATATACAAATTTATATCATAATACTTAGAAAATAAAATTCTATAATTTTTATACTCTAGCAACAATTCCAACCATAATCCCATGTCCCTCTCAACCTGATGATCCAAGGAATGTACCCCCTTCACTGCTATAACTCTATCATCCCCCCTAACATAGGTTGGCTATAACTTTAAGACGTGGTTCCATAACTCTAGCTTCCCAAAATGGACTCTTGAATTTATTTTAGCTTCTATTTCCTTCAAAATTGACAAAAAATTGTGGGTATTCCTCCCACATTCTTTCTTTGTGCTCCCATGTTGTGTCTTCAAGACCATAGCAGGTCCATTGAACCTTTACCATCCCTACGGATTTGTTCTCGAGCACTTTGAATTTTCGTTCCATGATGCGTACTGGTTCCACTCGAAAATCCCCTTCGTTCTCCACCTGGATCATAATCCAATCAATTGTGTGGTTAGGGTCAAGCACATATTTCTTTAATAATGACACATGAAATACATTATGCACTCTCATGGATGCAGGTAAATATAGCATGTATGCAATTGGCCCTATCTTCTATAATATTTCAAAAGGCCCACAGTATCTTGCTGCCAACTTTGGGAAACAACCCAATCTTAGCAAAATTCTCTTCGCTTTCACTTTCAAAAATACATGTTCGCCCTCTTGAAAATATCTGAAAACTTTGTTCTTGTCTGCATAACTGTTATGCTTGTCCTGGGCAACCTTTAAATTCTACTTGATCTTTGTAATCTTCTCTTCCATATCCTTCAACAAATCTGGCCTAATGACAAATATGTCTATTAGGTTATCCTAACTCACTGGCGTGTTACACTTCCCTCCAGACAATGCTTCGAATGGACTTTTTTTCAATGAGGCCCAATACCCATTATTGTAAGAAAATTCAACTAAGTGGATGTAATCCTCCCACTTTGATGGCTACTCCATTACACACATTTTGACCATATCTTCAATTATTCGGTTAGTCATCTTTGTTTTCCCATCTGACTCTGGGTGATACTTTGTATTGAGATTCAGATTTGTCCCAAATCCTTTGAAAAAACCTTTCCAAAAATTGGATGTAAATTTGGGATCCCTGCCTGAAACAATTTCCTTGGGAACTCCATGTAGCCTATCAACTTGTTTCATGTAGATATATACAATATTTGTTTCCTTGTGTACAGTCTTCACTAGAATGAAATGTGTAGCCTTAGTTAATTTATCCACCACTACCATCATGGAATCATGTTGCTTCACTATTCTGGGAAACTTTGTAATAAAATTCACTGTAACTACTTCCCACTTCCACTCTAGAATAAGAAATGATTGTAATATCCTAACTAGATGTCTATGTTATGTCTTCACCTTTTTACACTTTAGACACCTGACTATATAATTAGCCACTTCTTTCTTCATTTCTGGCCAAAAGTATTGGCTTCTTATAGCTGCAACCATTTTTTGATATATTGGGTGTCAACATATGGCACATTGTGCATTTCCCTCATCACTGTATTTTTCAAATCACTAGAACATGGCACATATACCTTGCCTCTATACATGAGGGTTCCATCCTCCTGCAGCTCATAATATTTAAATTTTTGTTGTAAATTGCCTTGATGTAATGTATTTTTTATTTTCAAATAGTGTTGATCTGAATTTGCTGCTTCAATAATTTTATCTTTTAGATTAGTCATGTACATGATAATGGTTGCAATATGCATCTCGCGCGCTCTCTTGTTGAGTGTATCAAACACTTGATTTTATTTTCCTTTGATGTGTTTAATCTCAAAGTCACATTCAGTAAGGAATTCCAACCATCTAGTTTTTTTGGCATTTAATGTGGGTTGTCCAAATAAATGTTCCAGACCATAGTGGTCTGTCCTTAGCTCGAATTTTTTCCCATGATATAATGTCTCCACATTTTCAGTGCATGAATAATGAATACTAATTCTAGATATCAACTCATTCTCTTTTAATTTTCTAGACTCATATCATTCCACTTGATATTTTTGTGTGAGGACTCCACCAAGTCCTTCATTGCACGCATCAGTGCACAACACAAAATCTTCGTCTAGATCTACAATCTTCAATATTGGCACACTTGTCAAAATGTCCTTCAACTGCTAAAAAATTTCTTCACATTTAGAAGTCCATTCAAATTTCGCTCCCTTCTTTTGTAAGGAAGTGATTGAGTTTGCAATCTTTGAGAATCCTTTCATGAATATTTGGTAATAACCTGCAAGACCCATGAATGATCTAACCTCTGTCACATTTCTTGGCATTGGCCATCCTCTAATGGCCTCTATCTTCTCAGATCAATTGCTATCTCATCTACTGAAATAATATGACCCAAGTAATAAATCTTCTTTTGATAGAATATGCACTTACTTAACTTGGCATACAACTTATGCTCTCTTAAAAAATTTATCACCATTCTTAAATGTTGCTCATGTTTTTCTTTTGTCTTTGAGTATACGAGTATATCATCCAGGAACACAATTACAAACTTGTTTAGGTATTCCCTAAACACTTTGTTCATCACACATAAAAAGAGTCGGGGCATTTGATATCCCAAATGGAACTACCATAAATTCATAATCCTCGTATCTTGTCTTGAATGTTGTCTTGCTGATATCTTCTTCCTTTATCCTCACTTGATGATAGCCTAATCTCAAGTCAATATTGGAAAATATTATTGCACCTTTCAACTAATCAAATAAATCATCAATCCTCCGAAAAGGATATTTGTTCTTTATGGTGACCTTATTCAGTTCTTTGAAATCAATACACAGCCTTAAGGATCCATCTTTATTCTTTATGAACAACACTAGGGAACCAAAAGGTGACATAATTGGGTGTATATACCCCTTCTTTAACAGGTCTTCAAGTTGCATCTACAAATCCTTCAACTTTGGTGTTCCAATTCTGTAAGGTGTCTTGGACACTAGGGTAGCTCTTGGCACCAAATAAATAGAGAAATCAACATCTCTCTTTGGTAGCATTCCTGGTATTTCTCCAAAAACATCTTCAAAATCCCTCAAAACTGGATGGTATTCAATGCTTGGCATTTTATCTCTAGTTGTCTCTTCCGCACAGGTTGCAAAAATCTGACATCCTTTCCTGAAACTCTTTTTCAGTTGCATGGATGAAATTTCTCTAACAACTACAACCCTTGGAATGCCTTGAACCTTGCCTTGTTGCTCCTCTTCATTAAGATAGTTGATTGTCTTGTTGTAATAGTCTAGGCCACCATGGTTTTTTTCCAACCAATCCATGTTAATTAGACAATCATATGAACCCAATGGTATGATGTTCACATCTACCTTTGTGCTGAGTCGATTGATGTCCATTGGGAAATCTTTAACTAGCTCACTGATTTTCCTCTTAGCCCCAATGGATAACTGAACTAACCAAGATGTCTTATGATTACTCCCTTGCAAGTGAAATCTTTCAACAATGTTATAGTTTATGTAACTATGGCTAGTTACATAATCAATTAAAATTTCTATGAGTGGGTTATCAATCTTACCTTCCACTTCAATCATGGGGGATTGATACTCTGCTTGCTTGTTATCCAAGGCTGTATAAAACCTTGGCATGTTTCCTTTGATATCTTCAACTATTTCATCCTTCTGAATGTTGTGGACAATCCTCATTATTTCTCTTTTTTTAGGGTGGTCCCTATATAAGTGATTTCCCTCACATTTCCAACAATGTACAGGTTGTTGCCTTGTCCTTTTCCCAAATGAATATTCCATCATGGCCTCATTTTGGGTTGATTGACCTTGCTGATTTTCTTGTGAGTTGTTCTTGAAAAAGGACGCCTTAAAATATTTCGGTCTTTTATCCTTCTTTCCTTTCATATTGTGATTCCAAGCTCTTTGGAAGATTTTCCTTCCTCTGCTTTGCTCATAGTGATGTTTTTCTCTCCCTATGGCTTCCTCCAAGGTCCTAGGGTTACCATATTGTATATTTTCATTGTATACGAAGGGTAACCCACTAAGAAACATTTGTATTTTGACCTTCTCATATTTTATGAAACCAACATACTTCAAAAACTCAAAAAATCTCTTCACATATTCATCCATTGACATGCTTCCCAACTTGAGTTAAAATAATTGTTTCATCTTTCTTTCATAGTAATGCTCAGACAAATATTTCTCGTGGAAATATCCTTTAATCTGCCTCCATGATACCTTCTTCCCATTAAGGTGATTGGCTTTCTTAACCTGATCCCGCCACATAGCTTCCTTTCCTTGCAAGTGATAGCTTGTAATTATTGTTTCTACACTTAATGGGTAATCCTGCAGCTGGAAATATTTCTTCATTTCCAACAACCATGCCTCAACCTCTTCTCCCTTCCTATGCTCACCATTGAAAGTTGGTGGCTTGGTTTTCTTGAGTTCACCTAGCAAGATGTCCACCTCAGACCTTATTCTCTTTCTCCTGAAAGGAGACATACTCAGGTTTCTCCCTAGACCTGAACTTGCACAAGTTATTTTGGTGGATTTCCTTGGGGAATGATGGCACCTGCTCATACTTATTGACTTCCTGTCATTCTTGTGATCATCCCCTTTGTTATGGGATATGAATGTTGTCACTTGTCTATAATTAATCACTTTCTTGGTGCCAGAGTCCTTATTGACTTTCCTATGCAAAATGTTCAAAATTTGAAGTATTTCCTCTTAAGATTTCATAATTCTTCATTATTTTCCCTATAGCTCTGCACTTCTCTTTGCAGACTTCTCATAGTTACAGGCTCCAACATGCCTTTTCTTCCATTAGACTTTGTCTCGGCATTTACCATGCTGACATGTAGACCTCTGACCTCCTCCTCATGACTGTAACATCCCTGGGCATCTTCCATAACTCCAGTCCTCATATAAGAACCAAAATTATTTTCCTACACCTCTAATTCTACAAGAAATGTGCATGTAATAATTATTGTTAGAACATGCACACTATAAAATATTTCATTAATTAGATTCCACGTTATTCTTCACATCAATTTATGAAGAACACAATGCACCAAGCCAAAAATATAATTCTTTCGACATATTCCTCTATGAAATAGCCATCCAATGACTGTACTCATGCCTCATTTTTCAGTTATGAGCGAAAAGTTACAACCTTCTCAAGTTGCAATATCTGCTCATTGCTTTGTTTTTACTACTGAAAATTTGTTTTATCATTTTCTGAGAAAACTCTAGTGTTCAATTTCAAGTTCTGGGTGGATAGATGTCTTTTCCTCCTCAAGAAATTTTCAAAAACTATTTGTTTTCCCAAATTTGAGATCCGAGATGAAAGTTATGGTTGGTGGAAGTCTTAATTGTTTCTCATTTTGAGCCTTGTATGTTACAAGTGTCTTCTTCCTCTTTCTATACATTTTTAGGTACCCATATCCCAAATATGGATTCATGGATGTCTTCTGTGGTCCATGAGATTTCTGTATACTTCTCTCGGGCCCCAAAGTGACTTCAGAGCAAGAAGTTATGCCATTTGGAAGCAAATTGTTGCTGAAAATATACCTTGTATTGTTTCAACTATAACTTTCTCATATGAGCTCTGTTTTGTGCCCAGAATAACTCGTTGGAAAGATATCACTAATCTCTTTCATTTAAAGTGGTTAAAAATCTATGTATAAATGGCACACACAGTTCTATGGATTTTGACCACCTAAAAATGTCGTTTAGGCCCTAAAAATTGCTCTGCAAGTTTAAGACCTTAAAATTTTTGAAAATTACATAGAAAATTCATTTTTTTACTATTATAATAGTCTTTTAATAGGAGAATTTGATCTCAAAATTGGGGGAAATATCAATTGTTGATCCACTAAACCTTTCCCAGGACCACAAAATAATCTCCACCATCGATCACCGACTTGAAGCAATCTGGATCATTGATTTTCCAACAACACATCGACGATTGGTGATATGATATTTCCTTTGGTACACCAAACTCAATCACTGATTTCCCTGAACCCCAATCATCATCCATTGGCCATCAAACATCTCTCTTGGTGAACCAATATTTTTTCCCACAAATCTCATTGAACCTCGATCATCGACGATCAACGAATCTCCTTGGAAACCAACTTGTTTACCAGTTTCATCGAAGATCGATCATCAGACATTACACATATATTGGATTATGTGGAAACCATGTTGATGTGGCATAAAATGTGGATGTTAAAATGGAAATATGGCTGACATGGAATGACATGTGGATGATGATGTGGCATAACACATCATCCCCCTCTTTCCTTTTTTTTTCATCAGCGATTGGTAACTTTTCTTAGATGAACTGAACACCTTGCTAATTATGTTGACCCTCGATCATCGACAATCAACAATCAGAAATTTCCTTTACATGCATGAAATCTTTTTCCAATTTATGTTGACCCTCAATCATCTTCAATCGATAATTTCCTTGGTCGAGTAATTTACTCACGAGTTTTGTCGAACTTCGATATTTAGAATTGTTTCACCAAAATATAGGATGAATCTAGGTTGTTGATTTTCCAGTAAAAATGACATTGAAAATTGATTCACCATACTTCTCCCAACTCTGGCATATGAATCTTGATTGTCGATCCTTTAACTGTGCCAAACCGTCGAAAACAAATTCAGATCATTGATCTACTTTACTTTATAAACCACTGAAAATGAATCTAGATGGTCAATCTGCTTCACTTTCCAAACCATCGAAAATGAATCTAGACTGTTGATATGATTCACTTTCCAAACTTTCGAAAATAAATAATTTTTTGGGTCGATCTACGATGAATTTGTTCCATTGACCTCGAAATCAAAATCAATCTTGGTCATCAATCCCTCAAACTTCGCCCAACTTCTTCAATGGCCATTAAAACATAAATCTGACCTTCCAAGTCAAATTTTAACTTTAGAACTCTACAAATTGTCGTCCTTGATCACCTCTAAGAGGGTTCTAAGGCAATTCCAACCTGAATTCTCTAAGAAATTTGGGGATTTCACTCTGGAATTCATTAATTTCCCCAAATATGTCATAGACCCAAAATATGTAACAACGAATTTCACCCAAATTTGCATTGATCATATCCCATACAAGCCTGATGTTTCATCTATAAGCTCTGATACCATAATGTAATATACCCCAAACCAGTTGATGGCCATTACGTGCGTAACTACACATAAATTAAAATTGTTATGCTAACTAATTCCTATAGCTTACCAACTACGAATTACACACAAATTTAGTTATTGATTGATACCATTAATGCAATGCATTTACAACATGATAAAAATGAAATGAATACAATTAAATAATTCAACATAGAAACATATAAATCCTTATTAAACACACAATGAATGCACAACCATTAAGCTCATAATATAACACATAAAACAGATTAAAAAATTATATTTTTAAATCATTTGTGCATCCAACTACTTGGGATGGACGTTCCACCCAATCATAGACTTGTTTTTCCAGATCTCAGCAAAAATTCACCTCCAAGATGGGGCTAGCAATCAAAAAAATAGGGTGGTCTCTCACTGTCTACTCACAACTCAGAAAATCCCACAACCCACTAGTATTCTCCTACAATGATCCTAATTGTTCACCATCTCTCTTCCTCTCGACCTGCCTAACCCAAGGAATGTACCCTTTCATTTCTCTCAGTCCATCGGGCATCCCAATAGTTTATTATTGTCTCTCTGGCAGAAGTAACCAATAATCTCACTACTAGGAAACTCAAGAAAGTTCACTGCTAGGAAAACTACCAGGAAACAACAACAAACAAGCTTGCTAATCTAGTGCAACTCTCACAGGAGTTCACTCTTTAGGCCCGACAACTCAGTTCTTCTGTAAGCTTGACAAATTGATTCTTCAGTATTTATCTCCCCAAATTCTCTATAATTTTCCCTTCATTGTTGCTACAACTCTAATGCTCTTCTTCTCTATTCTTTGTTTGTTGTTCACCAAAAACATGACTTTCTAAAAACTGTCCTATTCTCCCATATGGATTTTTCCTCTGTTTGGCTTGCTTTCTTGACTTACAGTCTTCCTCAAACTAATTATACTCATTCTTATGCTCCCAATAACTATGGTATGTGACTTCTCACACCCACCTTCTCACATGAATTCAATTATTGGGCTCTTCCACACTCAAACAGAAAACATAAGTTTGATACATAATCATAATAACATTTAGGAAGGTGGGTTTGGATTAATACTCATGAATAATTCCCCCTTGGACCCCTATTAGACACTCATTTCCCTTGTGGATTAATAAAACCCCGTATCTTTCCATACCCCCCAACAACTGGCATCACATTTTATTTATTAAAATTCAGAAATACATTTCACATATTACATCACTTGGGAACAACCATACATGATATTTACATCAAGCATTAATTAAATTGGGGATGATAGTGGGGACGTTATACCACAGATGAATCTATTCCACTCAGGAGAGAACCCACTTGGGTGGCCTTTGTAAATTCCCTCAAGGAGGAGTTCTACCCCGTCGAAAACTATGATGACCAGTATATGAGATGGACGACTTTGCATTAGGAAAGAGAGCAGATGGTGTCAGAGTACACTAACATTTTACATACCTTGCGCTCAAAGTTGGGTATCATAGACTTCAAGCAACACCTAGTTATGAAGTACCGCAGTGGCCTACATAGGTACATCCAAACAAATATGGATTTCTTGGACAACTCCTCACTGGGAGATACTTATCTATAAGAAATCAAAATTGAGCATAAATTTAAGCAACGAAATAAGTGGGAGTTCAGGTCTACAAATATGCAACAACATAATCATCGAAAAGGTGGTCCTAACTCATAAAACAAGGGATATAGCAAGGAAGGCCAACCTAAAGAGATCCATTCCAAGCCATGGGAAAAGGAGGGTCATGGGAAGTCAAAGAAGGACACCAGAAAGTGGTGTGAGTTCCACAAGAGCCCCTGTCACAACACCAATGAATGTTGCCCGAAATAATCATTGTTGGCTAAGCTCAAAGAAAAATAAGTATACCTTCACTTGGACTCTGATTCGAAGAAATATAAGGGAATGCGGATCATTGATGTGAAACATAGTGCTACCATTGCAACTACAAAGATCCAACCCGACAAGTTAGAGGCACTGGATAAAGGGAAACACCTCTTCCATTCACATATGTTGGTGAAGGGAATCCCAATACATTTAATTGTTGACACCAAGAGCTAGAAGAACTTTATCTTAGTTGAGGTCATCAAAAGAATGAAGTTTCTAATAATTCCACATCCCCAACCATACACCATCAGATGGTTGAGATGAGGATGATACCTTTGAATTAGCCAACAATGTATCGTGTCCTACGACATCAATCCCTTCAAAGATGAGGTATATTGTGATGTTTCCCAATTCAAAGTTTGTGATGTTCTTTTAGGACAACCTTATATGTGGAAACACCACATTGTTTATGAGTCTCGACCCCATAGTTTCATTGTTACACTAGGGAGTCAGCTCTATGTTGTACCAAAGGTAGTTCTAACTACTGCCATTTCATTGATCTCAACAAAACAATGATGAAAAGTAATCTCTCAAACCTCAAAGTTTGTTCTCTTCATGATCTGGTTAGAAGGTGAACAAAAGGTCACCGTGATCACTAAAATATTGGCCCATGACCTTTCTATATAGTAGAAGCATGTAAACAATATTGTAGAAGAGCACAAAGATATTTTTTCCTCACCTATGGGGGTGCCTTTTCATTATGAAGTCAAGCATTCCATTGACTTGGTACCCAGTGCTCCCTTACCCAATGGTTCAATCTACAGACACTGACTTCCAGAGAGTGAGAGTCTTCCATATGTTCAACAAATATGTAACATATCCCTTCATAGCTCTATTGGCCACAATCCTTTTCATGGGTACTTAGGGTTCCAACGATTATCCCCCACTGAGGTATCCCTTCCTGTTGCATCTTCACCAACAAATTCCTCCCAAACTTAGACAAGGTGGATTGAGTAGCCAAATTTTTTGAACAGATCCAACACCTCCAACAATAGGTTCAGGACATCCTTGAAAAGGCTAATGCCAAGTACAAGTAGCGACATGACTAGCATAAGGTCCCACACAATTTTCAATTTGGTGACAACAAAACATACAAATCTATCAGGTTATCAAAGCATGACAACTTCTTCAGCAAGGAAAGTGGCTCACCAAGATTCAAATTCAACAAAATTTTCCCCATATCTTACAGGAAGTTGACACAATGGGGACCATTTCTTCCTGAGGGGGGAGGACTGATCCATGTGGATATCAGTGGCCATCCACCTCTTCTACTAGATCAATGTTCTCAAGCCCAAGGTTTTGATAAACCATGGTAAAATATAGAGGTAGAGTAACCATTGGATATAAGGGCCTTGGTTAGGTGGACTTTTTCTTTATCAAGGAAGTGGGGTTTGGAGATATAGATGACTCGAGTAACTAGAGTTCTAAGCATGACATATTTTTGGGTTGGAGGGCGATGGGATTGGGCATGAAGGTATATGTCGGTGTGAGTATTTTTTCGATAAACCTAGTGGGTGAGAGAGCCATTAGGGAGACGAGAGATGAGAACATCCAAAAAAGGAAGAGAATTGTCCTTTTCCTTTTTCATAGTGAATTGGATGTGGGGGGAGATACTATTTAGATGGTTGAACAAGGATGTTAACGAATATTGGCCATGAATCCAAACAATGAAAGTGTCATAAAAAAATATGAACCAACATCTAGGTTTGAGATGAAAGTTGTTTAAGGCTAAGGTTTTGAAGTGTTCCATGGAAATGTTAGCTACCATGGGGGATAAGGATGACCCCATGGGTGTACCTTCATTTTATTCATAGCAGGTGCGTTTGAAGGTGAAGAAGGTAGAGGTTAGGAAAATTTCAATAAGATTGAGGGTTTGCGGGTCCATATACTTGGATATGAGGTCTAGGGATTTCGAGATAGGAATTTCAGTAAATAAAGAGACAACATCAAAACTAATCATCAAGTCTTGGTCATCGAGGTGAATATATTATGTTTTTTTTAATAAAATCATAGGAGTCTTTGATGAAGGAAGAAGATTTTCCAATAAAGGATTTAAGTTTGTCAGCAAGAAATCGTGCGAGGGCATGCGTGAGAGCACCTATGGAACTTACTATAGGTCTGAGGGCAAGGTATGTTTTGTGGATTTTAGGTTTTCATAAATCCTGGTGGTGGTTAGATATATTCTCAACTTACTTATAATGACTACTTTTTCACCTCCTATCCTCAACGTTCTTATTTTTCTCCTTTAAAATCTTCTCTACATCACTCTTTTCAATTATACTTGCTTCAAGGGTCCTTGATGATGGGTGGAGTGTCCACTCAAAATGTTGGATTTTTCAAACACGTTACACAATTATCAAAGTAGAAGTCCAAATATCAACAAGGTGAGAGGATGGCAACATAAGTGTTAGGATGACAACAATGGAAAAAATAAAATAAAAAACAAATTTTAAGTTTAATGGAGTTGAATGTAAATGGGCATACGACTGTAAGACCTAGCTAGGAATGCATACCCCAGGTTTGAAATTTGACCGGTAAAGTATAGAGGTAGACCTAGGTGATAGGGGGGAGCATGTGGGATTCCCAGATACCCTTACTTTGAGGGAGGTTTGGTCATATTTGGTGATGGGAAACCCCAAGTCAATTTTAAAGGGGGGAAAGGTTTGGCCATATTTGGTGATGGGAAACCCCAACTCATGTTTAAATGGGGGAAATATTCGGCCGAATTTGGTCATGGGAAACCCCAAATCAAGTTTAAATGGGGGAATGTTAGAATAAACTTGACTCAGTGAAAGAGTCAAAGTTGTTAGATCAATAATGTTTTCGGGCACATGTTATTGGTGACTCATGGTATTAAGCCCATGGATTACATGTAATGAAAGATTATAAAATGATGGTGATACTCCATTGTAAAGTGTCAAGAGTTGAGCGATGAAATCTCACTTGGCCAGGGCTAGGAGGCTGACTAGCTTGATCGAGTTTTTCCAAGGGAAATAATAGATCCATTGTTGGCTTGTTTTTCCCGTAAGGTTTTTCCAGGATAAATATCATGTGATTTATGTGTGTTGTTGGTATTTTATTGGTATTTTTATCTCTTTCATATTTTTATTTCCTAACAATTGGTATAAGAGAAATGGTTGACAATGATGAAAAGAAAGATATGGATGACAGAGTATACAACAACGGATTAAATCCCTAGGGGACCATGGGAGACTTAAAGGGTAGAGGATGAGTCGTGTGTGGATGGTGGATCCATGGGAGTTGGGTGCATGTGCATGCAGAGGGCCTGAAGGTGAGTGGTAAAGGCTCACTTGGCCAGTTTGGCTCATAGTGTGCAAATGATATATGGCTTAGATGAATGGATCTAATGGATGGATATTTCAAGTGTGGTTGGATTTTTTGTTTGGTTGCAAATCTACCAAGAATCAAGCATCAAGATCTCAAGGAATGGAAAGGCAAGAGGATGGGCATAAGTGTTGGGATAAAAACAACAAAAACAATAAAAAAACAAAAATTTAATGGAGTGAAATGTAAATGGGCATACGATTGTAAGACCTGGTTAGGCATGCGTCCTCCGGGGTTTGAAATTTCATTGGTAAATTCTAGATGTAGACCTAGGTGATAGGGGGGAGCATGTGATATTCTCCTATACCCTGAATTTGAGGGAGGTTTGGCCAGATTTGGTTACGGGAAACCCCAAGTCAAGTTTAAAGAGGCAAATGTTAGGTTAAACTTGACTCGGTGAAAGATTCAAAGTTGTTAGGTCAACAATGGTTTCGATAACATGGTATTGGTGACCCGTGGTATTGATCCTATGGACTACATGTAATTAAATCCTTTAAAAAGATGGTGATACTCTATTGTAATGTGTCAAGAGTTGAGCGGTGAAGGCTCACTTTGTTGAGGCCACGAGGTTGGCTGGCTTGGCCAGGTTTGGCCAAGGGAAATAACATATCTATTGTTGGTTGGTTTTTCCCACAAGGATTTTTTAGGATAAAAAGATTCAAAGTTGTTCGGTAAAAAATGGTGGTTTCGGGCACATGGTTTTAGAGCCCATGGATAGCATGTTATCAAATCCTTTAAAAGGTTGGTGATACTCCATTGTAATGTGTCGATATTTGAGCGGTGAAGGCTCACTTGGCCGAGGCTAGGAGTTTGGTCAGATTGGCCAAATTTGGTTAAAGAAATAATAGATCTATTAGCTATTTTTTTCCAGTATGGGTTTTCCAGGACAAAATCTTTTGTGCTTTATGTGTTGCTGGTTTAATTTTAATCTCTCTCATCTTTTATTTCCTTTCATGTGGTATCAGAGCAAGGAAAACCTAGAATCTCTCACGAGAGTGGTTTGATGATGAATAAATATGGAGTTCCCTGTGACACAACTATCAGAGTACAGAGCTAGGTTTTCAACGGAAGAGAACACACAAGGAACAATGTATGGACGATATGCTTGGAAGACTATTTTGTGAACATATGAGCAATTAGAGAAGGTTAAAGTCAATAAAGGATATGATGATGGTTGTGGTGGTGGTGGCAAAGGAAAATCCCTAGATCATTAGCTTGCATGATGGCATCGGTCTTGGAGATGATAGCATTGGTATTTTCCTAAGAGGCGTGGAAGTGTCTGGATGATGATTCAGAATGACCCGGTGCATAGTTGGGGTTTGGATTTTATTTTCACTGATGTGGGGGTGACACAACGATGAGCAATGGAAGGGAGAGAGGATGGAAACAAAAGTGTCGAGACAACAAGAATGATTTTTTTTTATTATGGAGTTGAAAATATTTATTGCATGTAAATTGGAATGCGACTGTAAGACTTGGTTAGGCGTGCGTACCCCTGGTAACTTACCAATAATTTCTATACGTATACTTAGATGATAGGGGGGAGTATGCGAGATTCTTGAATATGTTGGTTATAAATTTTTAGGGGTAGGGCTTGGAGGTGAGTGGTGTAGAGTCACTTGGCCAGTTTGGCTAGACTTGGTCATGGGAAACCCTAAGTCAAGTTTAAAGGGGGGAATGTTAGGTTAAGTCAAAGTTGTTAGGTCAACAATGGTGGTTTTGGGCACATGTTTTTGGTGACTCGTGGTTTTAGATCCCATGGATTGCATGTTATGAAATCCTTTAGGAGGTTGGTGATACTACATTGTAATGTATCAAGAGTTGAGCAGTGAAGGCTCACTTGAATGGGGCCAAGAGGTTGGTTGGCTTAGTTGTATTTGGTCAAGGAACTAATAGATCTATTAGTTGGTGTTTTTCAGTATGGGTTTTCCAAGATAAAATATCATGTATTTTATGTGTTATTTCCTTTCACCATCATGTAATTTAATCTCTCTCGTGTTTTATTTCCTTTCACCATGTGCCCAACAAGTGTTCCCAAGGTGCCCAAGTGCGCTCAAGAAGGGTTGATCCGAAAAGATATTTAAAATGACAATGGTTGAGGTGTTTTGCATGAGTTATTTTACCATTTAGGAAATTAATGAAAGAGTAAGAACTATAAATGAAACATGGAAGCCATTAAACATATACATATATGGAAATAAGCATGAATAAACAACAAACCATAACAAGAGAAGTTGATAACGGAGTTCGGCAATCTCGCCTACGTCTCTGGGCCTTTGTCTCAGTGGGGGAGGCTTCTTTATTAATTCTTCAATGATATAAAATTACATCAAAAGTACATAAAATAGATCTCTGAATGGCTCAGCTATGTGCTTCTCTGCCTCAGAAACCCAATACAACAGACGACACTTAAAAATGTTGAGTGTGGCTCCCAGAATAAGCCTCCAAAGTTTTGCTAGTTCGTTGGCTTCTCTGCATAAAAGTTTGTGTTCTGCATATTCAAGCATTAAACTGCCCCCTAGTCGAATGGTAAATATTTTGGTTAAAATTAAAGAGGTCGAGTGGTCAAATCTCAACCACCCTCGACTCTTGGCATAAATTATGGTATGAATCTTTTTTAATATGGTTAAAAATAACCCTTATCCAAAGCTCGACCCACTTTTTCACATGATTCGAATCTCTCACTTTATGTGATTTGACCCACTTGGCATAACATAACCATATGGTTTAGTTAAAACATATAATTACATCCAAAACGCTTTTATAATTCATTTCCTTGGGAATTGAAATATGGTTAAAATGTTCCTTGGGATTCGATGCTTTTATTAAGGGATAAAATATATGGTTTGGCATACAGTAGGGAATTCATGCCTTTTCAATGAGATACCATTGACCATATAATCTCCACTTTATAATATATTTGTGGCTTATCTCATGGCATTAATTTCTTAGAATAAATTTGTTTTGATTTTTTTTAAATCCATATAATATGGTTTAAAAACCCTTTAATATAATGTGGCATGAAACTTTGAGTTAGCACATTTTTATGCCACAAAATATTAAATTGATAATAAATATAACATTGCCACATCACATTAATACAATCACATGTCCAGTCACCATCCACTGGCACATGTACTCTAATATTGCCACGTCATCTTTTGATCAGTTTGATTTTTTTTTTCTGTTTATGTAAAACTTCTGAATGCGTTAACTTTCGCATACGATGTCGGATTTACAATCCATTTGTGCCGCCAGAAAACTTGCGATTAGCACTGCGCGATCATGTCATTTTCTTGAGTATTCAAAAAAATTGATTTTTGAGCCTTTCTGGATCCATTGTGGATCATTCCTCCCCACTAAAGACCTTTTGGTCCTCCAAAAGAATTCTAACCAATCATCAAGTGCAGGATAGGCCACCTCACTTGTTCTTTGTCTCTAAAATATGTCATGTGCCCCTGTCTCATCCAGATCAACTGCAAAACAACCATGATAACTGACAGCATATTATTAGCCATTTGTACTCTATAACATCTTAGTGAAGCCACTATCATCCATGTTGACAACATTACTAATGATAACATCATAAATATGACTACAAATGAGCTGATATGTTTGGAATATTTGCACAACATTATCTTATCTTGAAGCAAAGTGTGATTGATCTTCCATTCTACAATCATCTCATGTTCTTGCTTAAGATCAATTACTTGATTTGAAACAATTATAGGTGTGTTTCTTGCATGAACCGCCTTTCTTAATTGTTTCATTGTTTGAAGAGATTGATTTTCTTTTAAATGATGAGCATGTACCGCATATTCTTGACCTGCTTTGATTAAGTGATATTGATTTTGTTCCCCGTAGAAGATTGTTTTACGATCATACAAGTAAGGACTGCCTAAGACCATTCCACATTCATTGAGTGGCACCACATCACATGTTACCTCGTCCACAAACTTAGATGAAATTGGAAACTTTAATGTGCATTTCTTTGTTATGTGGAATTTATGATCATTGCTTATCCATTTAAGTGAGTAAGGCTTATGATGCATCTGAGTGTTTAATCCCAATTTTTTAACCAATTCCTATGAAATTAAGTTAGATTGAGATCCACTATCTATCAATGTGTCGACCTTAGTATGCCTCATAATGACCCTTAGGTGAAACAATTTACTTCTAGAATCAAATCCATCACCAATTTTACATGTCAAACCAACCAATGAGACTTTAGATTCATCACCTGAATCTGATCCCAAGTCTGTTGGTCGTGTTGTTGCTACAATTGTTTGCCTTTGTTTCCTTTCTTTGAACCACTTCAGTCTCTTCTTGGGATGCAATTGCCATCAATGGTCCTCATCATGCCCTTCTTTCTTGCAATGCTTGCAAGAGGGATTCTCTTCCTTTCTTGCCACTGAATTTACCTTCTTGTCATTCCATTTCCTTTTGTCCTATTTCCTTGAAGACGATTCCCCTAATAAACCAACCCTTATTTTTCCTGCTTCAATGTATGTCGTTTGAACAGAAACCTCATCAAGATTAGTATCTCCAAACATGAATACAGTGTTACGAATATGTGCAGGTAAACCTCCTATATACTTCATAAGAGTTTCTTGGGTATGTAAAGGAATATCTAACATCAATGCCATTTTATGAAATCCATCTGTGTATTCTTTCATTTTTTGTCCTTTTCTTAGTTTGAGAGCTTTCCATTCAATTAAATCCTTCTCTTTATAACCCAAAGGATATAATTGTTTTCTAAGTGCAGAAACAAAAAATTTCCATGATGGAAATACATTACCCACTTGTTGTGTGCCATTTTTCAACTTGCTTTGCCACCAGATGAGTGTTGTGCCTGCAAGTCTAAGCGATGCCAACTTGATTTGAGTTGCCTCATCCTTGATTTGTTGCACACTGCAATAAACCTCCATCTATCTGAACCAATTATCAAGTCTCTCTACATTGACTTCACCCTCATACATAGGTAATTCAAATTTCACATCAAGCTTTAGTAAAGGCATTTCATGTTTATGTTTATGGACATGCTTTCTTGCAGTGGATTTAGAACTTGAACTTGAAGAAGAAGAAGAAGAAGGAGGTGAAGGAGGAATTTGAGGAGGATCCTCTCCTTCTTCATCTTTGACCTTTGAAGATTCACCTAGATTCGGCCTCTTCCATTCCAAGTAATCCTCATACAAAACCTTCATCATCTCCAACATGGCGAAGAAAGTTTTTCGAAACTCTTTCTCATCATGAGAAAGTCCCTCTTCCAATGTAATCTTCTAACTTTGAGAATTTCTCTTTTTCAATCCAATCAATGGATTCTCTTCAACAAGCTCGTCTTCAACATGATTCAACTTTTCCCCGGTAATCATGCAAACTCTAAATCCAAACATCAACTAGCTCTGATACCGCTTGATCTGAAAAGATCTTTTAAATGGCAATGGTTGAGTTATTTTGCATGAGTTATTTTACCATTTAGGAAATTAATGAAAGAGGAAGAATTATAAATGAAACATGGCAGCCATTAAACATATATATATCTGGAAATAAGCATGAATAAACAACAAACCATAACAAGAGAAGTTGATAACGAAGTTCGGCAATCTCGCCTACGTCTCCGGGCCTTTGTCTCAGTGGGGGAGGCTTCTTTATTAATTATTCAATGCTCTAAAAGTACATCAAAAGTACATAAACTAAATCTCTGACTGGCTAAACTATGTTCTGCTCTGCCTCGAAAACCCAATACAACAGAGGGCACTGAAAAATGTTGAGTGTAGCTCCCGGAATAAGCCTCCAAAGTTTTGCTAGTTTGTCGGCTTCTTTGCATAAAAGTTTGTATTCTGCAAATTCAAGCATCAGTCTGCCCCCTGGTCGAATGGTAAACCTTTTGGTTAAAAAAAAAGAGGTCGAGTGGTCAAATCTCAACCACCCTAGACTCTTGACATAAAATATGGTATGAATCTTTTTTAATATGGTTAAAAATAACCCTTATCCAAAGTTCAACCCACTTTTTCACATGATTCAAATCTCTCACTTTATGGGATTTGACCCACT
The DNA here is from genome assembly GCA_010110895.2 of Picea sitchensis. Lineage (NCBI taxonomy): Eukaryota > Viridiplantae > Streptophyta > Pinopsida > Pinales > Pinaceae > Picea > Picea sitchensis. The sequence goes on along the minus strand of SNQJ01S0005391.1, from coordinate 49,145 downwards.
TGGCATAACATAACCATATATAGTTTATTTAAACCATATAATTACATCCAAAACACTTTTATAATTCATTTCCTTGGGAATTGAAATATGATTAAAATATATCATATTAAAATTTAATATGATATATCATATTACAAATAAACCATATAATTACATCCAAAACACTTTTATAATTCATTTCCTTGGGAATTGAAATATGGTTAAAATATTCCTTGGGATTCGATGCTTTTATTAAGGGATAAAATATATAGTTTGGCATAAAGTAGGGGATTCATGCCCTTTTTAATGGGTTACCACTAATCATATAATCTCCACTTTATAATATATTCGTGGCTTATCTCATGGCATTAATTTCTTAGAATAAAGTTGTTTTGATTTTTTTTAAATCCATATAATATGGTTTAAAAACCCTTTAATATAATGTGGCATGAAACTTTGAGTTAGCACATTTTATGTCACAAAATATTAAATTCTTAATAAATATAACATTGCTACATCACATTAATACAATCACCTGTCCAGTTATCATTCACTGGCACTTGTACTCTAATATTGCCATGTCATTGTTTGACCAGTTTGACTTTTTTTTCCTGATTATGCAAAACTTTTGAATGCGATAAATTTCACATACGATGTCAGATTTACAATCCGTTTGCATCACCGGAAAACTTGCGACGATCACTGCACAATCATGTCATTTTCTTGAGCATTCAAATTTTTTTATTTTTGAGCCTTTCTGGATCCATTTTGGATCAAGAGTGCACCCAATAATTGCATCCAATGAATGTGTGCCCGATAAATTTTATCACAACAAATACGCTCCCAAAAAGTGTGTCCCATTATTATGCTCAATGGATGTTTGTGCTTGAAGGAAATTCTCTCATTTTTTCAACCCCCAAGTGTGGAGCACCCAACTCCTTGGATCCACATGTAGCCCAATAACCCAAGTCTATGCCAATATTTTCCATCATGAATCATACTTCCAGATCAAACAATGTCATCTTCCATAACCCCCACTTTACCTTCCCTCATCAAGTTCCCTTCCAATCTTCTCTTAGTTCATCCTACTAATGCGAGCTACCAAGGTTTGCGATGTACCAAATTTGAGAGAAAGGGTGCTTGACATATCGATGGTGCACCTTATCATTGTGAAAGGGTGCCCAAAACCAGATATTCTAGCCATCAACCTTATCTCATGTCCATCTATGCGGGTCAATGACCATCAAGGTGATCATGCGGTGGAGGTGTCTAAAGCCATTCAAGGTTAGGGCATTACACCAAGAGATTGAGGAAGAAGAGGTTCATCAATTTTTCAATCTTTCATTTGGATTTTCATGGGTTCTACAATCTCTAGTTAGCAACTTCAAGTAGAAAATAACAATGAGAGGGGCACCATGTTGTGAGAGGAAGAGGAGAGAAACAATCAATTTCTTCATGCATTCTTTACTGGTCCTTTATATCTTAGTGAGTTACCTTGCATGGAGAAGATCATGATAAATCATAAAGAAGAGCGAGCAAAAGAAATCAAACTCATGCAAAGTTTGAATTTTGGAGCCATTGATTGTGGTTTAGTGAGAATAAAAGATAAATTGAGAAGTAGTCCACCATTGCATTTTGACACTAAGAAGCCTACCTTCCTTGGAGAGAATGAGATCTAGTTTCTAAGCCCTATATGAAAATAAACTTTACCAAACATGAAGCTATTTCCAGATTCTAGGCTGCAAAGCATGGTGGAAAACAACGTTTTTGCCACAATATCTAATCACCGAAGAACTAAAGTGGTGAGTCCTCTCCAAGAAGAAGCGAGAGAAGGAATTTGCTTATTTCTTGGTTATAATCCAAAGAGAACAAGAATCTCATTTGTACATGAGCGTTTACCTAGTTGTGTGTCAAAAGTAGATTAAAGATGGTACTTTTTCCTTTAGCCTTGAACCATTGGCATAGGAATAGCAAAGCTCTAGTTAAGCTTGATTTGTAATCCATTGTTTTTTGAGATTCTTTGGAGACAATAAATCCTTCCTCTTGATGTTGGTTTTCCCATATGGGTCTATAAGTTAAATCCTATGTGTTTTATGGTGTGTGATTGTATGAGTTTGTTGCTTTGTATTCCTTGTTTTAATATACAGTAAAATCTAAAGTTGGTAGTAGTACAATGATAAAACAATTACACAACAATCCTGGTTGATATTACACATAAGTAATTTATCAAAAATAGAGAACAATAAGGTTAAATAAACCAGCACAATAAAGAACGTTTAATTCCACATTTAAAATTAATATCATTCCCACTAGTGAAACAAGATTTTCCATAAGCTAAGCAATTATGGATCATATTGATATTAGATTAATGTATCCTTGGCTGGTATATGTTGAACAAAATCAATGATATGTAAGGATTTTAGAAGAGAAACATTGGAAGAATTGAAAACCATCAATGAGTAGGTTGAGGAAGAGAATTAGTCACTGAGGGAGAAGTTACAACTTACGAGATAGAATATTGGTGAATTGCATTTTGAGCTCCAGACATCAGAATATTTTATTGCATCTATTAGAGAACATTTGGTAAGACACTAAGGCTCCATTACCAATGCCTTGGTGAGATGGAATTTGTGAAATGTTAAGCTTATGCAATTGGGAGAGAAGGTGAATCAGTTGGATAGTCACTGAGAGGAATATAGGTGTACTTAGATGATGGCATAGTTGCAACAAGAATTGGTAACCAAGAGAAAATTTTGTCAAAACTTCAAGTAGAATCCCAAGTGATGAAGGAAGAGGAAAACCATCCACTTCTACAATAGATGCTTGCACCATTACTAAGGAAAATGTGATAGGCACATCCTCCAAAGAACCTTCTCATTTTGATTTAGCAGAAGAGTCTTTTGGAATCTTTGAATTTCATACCAAAGGCATAGGCTCTAAGTTTATGAAGTAGATGGGCTATGATGGTCAAGGGCCTCGGAATCAAAACCAAGAGATTAAAGATATTATTGTAGTGGAACCTAGGCTGAAGCATGAAGGCTTAGGGTTTGGTGGTAAAAATGAAATGGATGAATGCTCCAATGTTGTAAAAGATTGTGAGCATGTTGATGCAAAATAATTCAAACCATCTCTAAAAAAATTGTTTCTAAGAGAAGCTAAGACCACCAAGATCACCTTTGTCAAGGAAAAGGAGATTGAAGAAATGGCAACCTCAAGTGAACAAAATACAACCATAAATGGAGTAGGAAGCAATCCACTGCTCCAATAATATTGTGAAAGCTTGATGAAGGGTAGCAGGGAGATGATCCTAGCATCTAACATTGCACTAGCACTTGTTAGATCAAGAAAGAAACTTGAAAGAAAAATAACAAACCAAAGAGGTATGTACGAGGAAAATCATCTCTTTTTTTTTTTTTATAAGAATAAAGGTCACGAGGCTATGGATTGTTGGTATTCTAATGCATGCTCTTTTGTGGACTAAGATTCCATCATATGGTTTCATGTTGGATGGAACAAGCCTTATACAAAAGGTCAGAGTGTTTCAAGAAGAAGAAGAATCCTCATATAACTTCCTCAAGCCAACAAAATGTTCAGAAGAGCATGAACAAGAAGAGATTACCTAACAATGAGAACAATAGCAAGAACTATTGTAGCCATTGTAACATGATTGGATATTTAGATGCCAAATGTTGGAGGTTACATCTTGAGATTCATTCGAAGAATTGGACAACGAAACCAAAGAGAAGTTGGATAGTAAAGATCAAGGGAGAAGAAGGCATGGTTACATCTTCATTCCAAGAGAAAATAGAAACCTAATATGATATTCACACTAGAGAATAGGTTAGTAGATAAGTGTCATCATTAAGGGCGTCATCTTAAGGTATCTAGACTCTAATATACAAATAATTTATCTATGGAAAGATCTTGCAGCACGGTGATGAAAGATGACATGGAGGGGTCTTTAAAGACTCAACAACTTCAATGTATGAGCACTGATCACATTGGTGTACATCAAAATAAAGTATTGGAACTAGTAAAGGAACTAGAAAATTGCTTTAGATTTATATTGGTTTCTATGTTTCCTTTGGAATTTTCCAATTACTGATTGGATATGCATAGTTTTGTATACACCACTCTTTCTCAATATCTGGAACCAAGAGGAAACGAAAGGCAATTTTTGAATGTTAAAGTTTTACCAAACAAATAAGGCCAACTTAAGCATGTGTGCTCCTATCATGATGGAAAGAGGAATAATCACACCTTCTCTTGTTCCATAGACACATTCAAAGAAAGAAGAAAAATAGAGAGAGTGGTTTTTTTCTTCGAGTTGGAACAACACCCCAAGTTTGCATTGAATTGCGGTCAAAGAAGATATGCACTAGAATGATACCAAGTTCAAAATTTGGTTCATGGAAGAAGATTGTTTGGAGCAGGGCAAGGATCTATACTTGCTAATGTTTGAATTTTGGATAAGGGGTAGATGGATTTAGTAGAGCCAAATGGTATGAGAGGCACCAAATTAAATAATAACTTCCTCATCTATCCTTAATTATTTTGGGGGGCAAAAATCCTTCCATCAAGTAGGTGTGATATGAAATGGATCATGTTTTAAATAAAAAAAATTGTCGATTTAGCTTAAGATCATAATTGCAAATTTAATGACTATGGTCCTAAAAATATTGTCTTTGAAGCCCTCATCAAAATCTCGATAGTATCCCATTATATGATCCCTTGTAGAATTTCATGAACGCCTTTGAAAATGGATAAGGAAAGCGGTGCAGAGATTTCTCCATGCAAAGAAATGGGGGAGTTGGAGTAGAGGTGTCACCTTTACACTTCATACTTCGCAATAGAGAATGGGGCTAAGACTCAAAAAAGGATAAGGAAAAGAAGGATATAGAGATTTTGGAAATTCATAGGAATGGACAGTGGGAAGAGAGGCATTATTTCCACACTCCACAACAAATAAAGGCTAAGATGCAAAAATGGCTAAGGAAAAAGTGTAAAGTTTTAGGGAATGTGAATTTTTGGACAAGGTGGAGTGGATATGAATTTTTCATTCCTCACTCTATATAGGAAAAAAATGTAGAATTTTGAGCATGTATAGGCTTGAACGAGTCAGAGAGGATGGGCACTCTAGATTCCACACTCCATAGCAAAGGAGAAGGCTAACGTAGAAGGCTAAGGGACATGCAAAGTGGGAGAAGGCATATAGACTTGGTAATGTGGAACAAAGGAAGGGGGATTATACCTTCACCTTTGCATAATGAGAAAGAATAAGTTTGTAGTAAAGACCATCAACCATGTGGCCAATTCGATAACCAATCAAAGGCTTCCATATGGATAAACAAAAAAAGTTCTAGAAGGTTGTTTCATGCACATAAGGAGCTGAATGCCCAAAAAAGGTGTTGTAATTATTTTTTGGGTTGTTTTGCAATAAGAGAGCTAGTAGATATGATCACAAGCTCTCCCTATAGATGGTAATTAGTATTCCATGATCAATTCTTGGGAGTCCTTTGGATTTCAGGTGAACAAAAGGACATAAATTTCCAAGGGATAGAGTAAGAAGGGGTTCATTGGTGCTTCAATTCTTCATTTGGTTATTCACGGGCTCTACAATCTCCAGTTAGTAGCTTCAAACATAGAAGAACACTAAGAGGGGTATCATCTTGTGAAGGGAAGAGGAAAGAAAAAAACCATTCTCTTTGCGCATTTTTTATTGGTCGTGTATATCTCAACACGCTGCTATGTGTGGAGGAGAGATCAATAAATTGTGAAGCAAAGAGAGAGAAAAAAATTTAACTATAGAAGAGTTCAATATCTAGACCCATTGATTGTGGTTCAATGAGAAAAACAAACAAAACTAGGATGTAGTCCACTATTTCATTTTGAAATTACAAGCTAACCTTCCTTAGAGAGAAAGAGATTCAGTTCTAGACACTGTGTGAAATTTAGAAGACTTACCAAATAAGCTTTACCAAATATGAAGTTATTGTCAGAGCTTGGATCCCGGAGTAGAGGGGAAGACAAATTTGTTGCCACAACATCTAATCACTAGAGAATTGAAGTGTTGTGTCCTCTCCACGAAGAAGCAAGAGAAGGTAGTTGTTGATTGCTTGGTCATAATCTAGAGATAACAAGAATCTTAGTTGTAAACCAACGTTTTCCTAGTTGTGTGTCTCAAGAGTAGATTAAATGTGGTAACTTTCCCTTTAGCCTTGAGTCATTGGAATAGAAATAAAACATCTCTAGTTGAGCCTAAATTGTAATATATTACCTTTTGAGATTCTTTGTAGCCAAGCAAGCCTCCCCCTTGATGTTGGTTTTCCCATATGGGTTTCTAAGATAAATTCTATGTGTTCTATGGTGTGTGATTGTATGAGTTTGTTGCTTTGTATTCTTTGTTGTAATAGATAGTAAAATATGAAGATAGTAGTAGTGCGATTATAAAAGAATTATATAGCAATTTAGGTTGATATTATACAACAATAAATTATCAAGAGCAGGGCACATTAAAATTAAATAGACCATCATAGAAAATAATTTTAATTCCGCACTTAAAAATTAATAGTATTTATATTGGTGAGTCGTAATTGGCCATAGTTGGGAATTCCAGATCAACACATTTTAAATGTTGCTCGGAAACAGACATTGTATATTTTAAATGTTGCTCAGAATTAGACACTACAAATGTGTATTCTTCCTCTTTATCATTTCCTTGGAGACACAAAAGGAGTGAAATTATACATAATGTTGTATCTTTGAAAAATCAAGACAAAATAGATAAACATATCTAATAAGTGAAACTTGTTTTCATTATAAAAATCACGGTGTGGTATAAATAGTCTAAGCGAAGGAAAAGCATTCCCATCTTTCTTTATTTTTACAATAATATACATAATTTTGGAGAAGAGGAAGAAACATAGAAGGAAGATGATCCATTATGACTACTAGTATTTTGTGTTTTCTAATTTTTTGAGTTGTTCAATGGTGTTGTGTTTCGCTCTATTTTGTTGTGCCATCTATAAAAAACATAGTGATAGTGAATCCTAACACTTTATCATATTGGGCTAGAAGGAAAATTACCATAGGAGTGACAAGTGGTATATGTTAGAGTAAATCAAGAGGAGGCTTCCCCAACTAGCATGACACTTATTCACGATCAATGACTCTAAAGAAACATGTTTTGAACCCTAGAGGAGTTTAGAGAATGACTAAGTCCATTGTTGTTGGAGGAAAAAGAAATAGAGGTTCAATGAGATTGTCTAATTATGGGTGTGCAGATTTGGCCATTGTATTAGCAATGCATAATAGCATAACAACATCAAAACATTATGCACACTGTGACGATCAACCTTCGTCCAACATGGATTAGATTGACTAATAACATTGTGTCACATGTAAGCTAAAATTTCCTTGTTTCACAACCTCGATGTTGTGAGTTGGTTGCATATGTAAAAAAATAGTTGCACTAATAATTTTCAATGGAATTGTGTCTTGTTCTAGTGTTGTATCAACTTCAACGATAAAATTTCATGAATCGACGCAATATATTCTTATTCATCTCTATTACTGTCTAAAAATGCATGTCTTAATCCTCATTTTCATGGTATTTGTTCTCTCACTAACAAAATAGGAGTACTTTGGAGTTGAGTGCCAATCACAAATTGCAAGAGAGACTTGGAGACCATGCACCTTGTTTTATCTTTCCCAGGAACAATTAATTTTATGGAGGAAAGAACAAAGGTGTGGAGTATGGTTGGTTTTCTAGAGCTTTCGCGAAGACATATCTCACAATGAGCTCCATTTGAGAGCACTAACTCATATTTGGGGGCATGGTTACATGGTTTTTATTACCATTTGTTGCATCATTAATGAAGTGCCTTATTACTAGGATGAAACTAGGGTCCAAGATCACGTGGATGAATGGTGTGAGAAAGAAGAAAACTCTAGAAGATGGACACCCTAGTTCATAACATGTCCAAAAAATGATTTATGGAGAGGTAAGTGATCAAGCACAACATAAAGGAGAAACACCCTATTCAAGGAAGTGGATAGGGTGTCTTGAAGACAAGGAGGGTTGAGAAATAACCCCAATGGAGGATCTTCCACATTTTTAGAGGCATGTTTCACCTTTTGAGATGTTTGGGGTAAGGATATATTGTTCGAGGCCTTTTCTACATATTTGGAGGTGAAACCTTTGAGTGAGGAGATTCCACGTGGTATTGTTGACATGGTCAAACCTTCAAAGGAAATTAGTGTTCTTATGAATATAATAAGTGGCATTAAGGACACGTTTTATGCACTCACGGGAAAAAGGAGAAAAATGTCCCACATTGGAGGAGGCCTGGAGTATGACATGTGGAAAGGAAAGAGGACAAAGGAGAAACACTCTTGCTTAGAATGATGTCGCATGGTGGTAGAAGAACTTGTTTGTTCAAAGGTCGTCTCTTGATGATAATCATTCCACTCAATGGTTGAAAGGATGACATTGTGATGATTAAATCATGAATCTATCTTCCAAAGGAGGGATGTCATCCTCGGAGATAATTTAATGCATGTTAAAATGGATTTATGAGACATTACAAATCATTTGACAGAGTTTGTTCACATATTTGGAGGAGTGACTTCAAGGAGAGGTTGACACATGTCATCTTTGAATTAAATCCAACCTTAAAAGGAACTCTAATAGGAGCACCCTAATTTGAGGGTTTCTAGCTCTGTTTAATATTATTTTATTCATTAGTGTTTGGTTTGAAATGTATAAATAGAGGAGTACTTCATTTGCTAGAGGCATGGTTGGAATATTGGGAGTTCCCCTCCAAGAACTTAGTTGAATATCTTTGGGAGGATTGAAAGAAGGACAGGTTCAATGTGATCCTTTTCCATCTCTTTATTCTTTTTGTGGTTTATTAGGGCCTTTGCAAGGATTGCATTGGGTTTAGTGCTGAAATAATTTTGAGAAGGGAAAGTTATTCACAATAGAAGGGATTAGGGTTGAGGTTGTTAAACCCTCCCTAATCCTTGATGTAACCTTGAATTATTGAAGGATTTTAGTTTTGTCATTTCTAATTTTTTGAGGGGTTGTTGTTGCATTGTTTATTATTGGTTGCACGTTGTTGTTGGTGGTAATTTCATTATTGTGATGGTGCATCTTGTTTAGTGGTTCTCACAAGTTTATTCTTACATAATCTAAATATATGTTTTGGACTAATTATGGCACATGAGTGAATAAATTTATTACATCTTCTTTGTCATATTCAAACCCTCTTGTTGTTTGATCTTGAATTGATCACCCAATTGGGTAGACACCGATCTTGGAAAAATCCATCGTCCCTTTTATTTTAAATAACTTTATAAAAATAACATTTTCTAGGGTTCTATCTCTTTTTCCAAAAATGAACTAGCCTAAAGTGAGAGGAAGAGTTGTTGTGGCAACAATGGGAAACATCCCTGAGTTCCCCTAGGGTTGCACTTGGTTAAGGAAATTTGTAACACTTGAAGTACAAGTTCGGGAGGTAACAATCTCCATTTGGGATCAATGGATTTAGGTGATCTTCATCAAAACAATGGATTAAATCCCATACAAGCAAGTAGATCCAACTTGAATGTGTTCTATCCAATCTAATCAATGATAGAATAGGGGCCATATCTAAGCAACTCAATCTTTTTGTCCTTCTCCTTTAAGCATTCTTTTGAAGATAAACCCATAATATGTTTCTTGTGCCAAATTGGTGATTTGTGTGGTGTTGATCATGTTTAGTGTTGAGCTTTTGTAGACTCTTCTATAGAGCTTCTCAAATATGATGATGAATCCTTTGGATCTAGCCAATAAGCTTGGTTTCTTTCTCATATGAAATGACCTCCTTCATTTCTATTTCCTTGGGAATGGGACTCATAATAGATGATGGATCCTTCAATGTGAATCCAAGGCATGCTGCAAAACATGAAGTGTATTTCAAAGTATGCATTGCGTGAGTATAATCCTATTACATGTATGGGATTTTGGTATCCCAACTCTTTGAACGACAATCATTGAATATATGAAATAGTTGTACATTGGTGTGGTTCACTACCTCAATATATCCATTTTCTTGTGGATAGAAGGAAATACTTATTTTTGTCTTATCCATCAATCCCCACATCACTTGCCAAAAGTCACTGAGAAGTTTATGTTACATCTAGAGATGATCAATGACGATGGACTCAAGTCGACTCAAACTCTATTAAAGAATAAGTGTGCAATATGTTGCAATGAAATCATCTACCAACAAGGTATCATGATGATTAATTTCCTAAAATAATCCATTACTTCCATTATGTAGTCATTTCCCCTACTAGTGGTTAGTAATCTTCTGAGTGCATTGAAACCAACTCCCATGGTCTATTTGAAATCGGAACTAGAATGTACTTTCCTATCTTCGAATTCATTGTCTTTAATATGTTACAATAGGGAAAATTATGCATGAACGTTGCCATATTCTTGGCTAGTAGGAATACTTCTACAAATTAGTGGTTGTCTTTTCCACCCCAGATTGTCATGCGACCTTGTTGAAAGGAATCTAAGGCATGGAATATTCTTCCTACACTAATCCATGTGAGAATAGTGTGTAGAAACTTAGAGCATAAAAGTTATAATAAATTAAATAAACAATAAACCATTTAGACAACAAGATTTCTTGGGGAAAACCCTTTCGAGAGAAAATCCCCACATTCTAAAGCAAGCTCAATGTATTCTTGAGAAATAAACAACGATTACAATATACTTTTAGAGTTGTTCTCTTAACAATATTAATGGGAAACAAGCTCATTACTCTTAGCCTACATCATGTTACATCATGCACTCCATACTACACCAGCCACCCAGGCGTCTATGGGCCAACATGAGGCATATTGTAATGGAGTATCCCAAGCCTTAAATAGGCTTCATCATATGTAATACCATGGGTTACCCAATACCATGGGCCCATAAGCTATGAATGATAAACCTATCATTAATTGTATCAATGTTAGCCTAACTACTCTACGACCAAGTCAATATTAACCCAACACTTCCCCCTTTAAACTTGACTTGGGATAAACACCTACTCCCTTCAAAGTTTAATAATCGGGTTTCTAGGAATATAGCATGTACCCTATCACCTAAGTCTATATATAGACTTTATACTTATGGACTATCAACTAGGGTACACATGCTTAAATAGGTTTTACAACCATATGCCCATTTGCATATGTGATAAAACCCAACTCAATAAAAATACCTACAATTGTATGTTCAAGCATGTGATTCTATGAGACATCAACCTATTTCATTGCCAACATCCCTCTTGCTCCAAATACAATTACATAGACCAAGTACTTATCTTACCACTATATGCCAGAGTAAATGATGCAAGAAGCATCTACTTGCTTCTTTACCTACATCCTCCAAATATAGTGAGCCAAATAAAGCACTCAAAAGGTCCTAGCATCCAAATGATAGATAAATCCATCTACTCACAAATCCATGCTTCTCCATGCATGTTCCAAGCCAAATCTACATGCTTCGCAATGTATGTTCCAATCCAAAGCCACATGCTTCAATCTCACTCTTCATTTCAAGTCTTTATGTGCTTGCCATTTTCTTGCAACAAGTTTTCGTTCTACACAAGATCCCACTCAAACTTAGATTAGATAAAAAAAACCTTGTTCCTAACACCTTGGATATGAGTTGATATGCCTCTAATACCAAATGAAATGAAGCAAAGGTGTGGAACACACTTCCCACTCTAATGCATGACAGCAGAATGTGTAGAAACTTAGAAAATAATAATGGAAATAAGTGAAATAAACAATAAACCATTTAGACAACAAGATTTCTTGGGGAAAACTCTTATGGGAGAAAAACCCTAGTGAGAGTGGTTTGATGTTGGGATCCATGGAGAGAGAAACTAGATTTTTTGAGCTTTACATGCTCTAGCATGCAATTGTAAACATTTTTATGGAGTTTTATATAGACCTATTTTGGCATGCATACCCTTGGTTGATAAATCATTGATGTAAATTCAAGAGGTAGACTTAGGTGATAGGGGGCATGTTGTATTCTCGAATACCTTGTTAATAAACTTTGAGGGGGGTAGGTGTTTATCCCAAGTCAAGTTTAAAGGGGGGAATGTCAGGTTAATCTTGACATGATCATAAAGTAGTTAGGATAACCTTGATAAAATCAATGATATATTTATAATTCACGGTTTATGGACCCATGGTATTGGTAAGGTTGTGAGACCTCCATGTTTTCTTTGTGCCACTATGATACAATTACAATTACATACACCAAGTAATTTTCAACCAAGTACTTATCTTACCACTATATACCCAAGTAAATGATGCAAGAAGTATTTACTTTCTTCTTTACTTGCATCCTCAAAATACAATGATCTAAATCAAGCACTTAGCAGATCCTGGAATCCAAGTTGTATATATATACAAATACTCACAAATCCATGCTTCTCCATTCATGTTCCAAGACAAATCCACATGCTTCAAGCTCACTCTTCATTTCAAGTATTGTCGTGATTGTCATTTTCTTGCAATAAGTTTTCATTTTGCACAAGCTCCCACTCAAACTTAGATTAAATAAAAAAAACCTTGTCCCTAACACCTTAAATATGAGGTGATCTAGATCTAATAAGAAATGAAAGGAAACAGAGATGTGGAATATGATTTCTACACTAATCCATGAGAGAAGAATGTGCATAAACTTAAAATAGAATAGTTGCAAACAAATGAAATAAACAACAAACCATTAACAACACGATCTCCTAGGGAAAACCCTTATGGAAGAAAAACCCCACACTCTAAAGTAGGTTAAATATAGTATTCAACAACTAAATGGTTACAATATATGGCAAAGTCTTTGTGCTCTCAACAAGAGTGTTCAACAACGAGCTTTAGGCCTACACTATGCACTCTAAGACTGCAATGGCCACCCAAACCTATATGGGCCAATTGATGAACTCTCGAGGCTTGTACCATGAGGAATCTTACAATGGCGTATCACAAACCATTAAATAGGCTTCATCATATGAAATACCATGAACAATTACAATGGGTTATCCAATACCATGGGCCCATAAACCGTGAATTGTAAACCCATCATTGATTGTATCAAAGCTATCCTAACTACTTTATGACCGAAGCAAGATTAACCCAACACTTGTAATGGTGTGCCTCATGAAACAACTGAAGTTTGTGATCTCATTGCAAGCAAAAATATTGGTAGGTATGTACAAAATCCCACCCTTCAACAAGTAATTGAGAAGATCCTCATCTTGCAGGGTCATCACAAAGTTTGGCACTATGTAGGACTGAGTAAATATGTGTGGAGTTCGTACAATGTGTGTAAGCTTCCTTGGAAGCACTAAATCTAAATTATTGAAATTGTATGAACTCTAAAAATCTAACTTATAGAGATATCGAAAGGAAGTATGAAATCTTGTTTGTGGTTCTTTCTAGTAATTAAGTCACTATGTCAAACTACTGCAAATAATTGATGAACTTGAGGAGATGTGCATTCTCGACATTTATTTGTGTCTGGAGGAGCTAGAGAGGATACAACATCAAATTTCTTGGAGGGGTATGCAATATAAATTTCATTTTGCATATCAAAATTGAACCCATGGCATGTCCAAAAGCATCCACTTCAATCTCAAAGGTTTGTTGAATGTCATACAATGTAAGCATATGAGTAGTCATTGACTCACTACTCAATGCTCAATCTATTTAAACACTTCTTGTTGCATGGATTCCCAATTAAATTGAACACAATCACAGTTAAATGCATTAAGTGGGAATGCAACATAGGAAAAGTGCATAATTAAATTTCCCAACTAATTCTTCCTTCCCACCAAACTTCACCCATTGTGGACATTCTTTAATGGTGGCTAGTTGACAATAATTAAAATATTCATGAGATCAAAGCTTTGTGCATCTTGGCTTATGTGAATATTTCATGTTGGAAAACTTATCTCTATACAATGCTACAAATACTTGGTCCAAATGATTCAAATGATCCTCCCGTGTCTTGCTAAAAATGAGAATGTCATCCAAATGATGATCACAAATGAGTCAAGATACAATCTTAGCACTCCATTCATTATCCTCATAAATGTTACAAGAGCATTGGTAAAATTGGACGAAATCACCAACCATTTGAACAATCCTTGGCACATTTTAAATGTTTCCTTCCACATATCCTCTTACTTGATATGGATTTATCATCAAACTTAAAGTTAATTTTACTAGAGAATTTTGTTCCCTAGAGAAAATCTAATGGGCCATTGATGTTCAACAAGAGACATTGGTTCTTAATGGTGATTATGTTAAGAATTTGATAATACATACAGGTTCTCCATATTCAACCCCTCTTTGGAACTAACACAATGACTAATTTGCAAAGCAAGGAGCTGAGGTAGATGTGCCCTTGATCCAACAACTCCTAAATATTCCTCTTGATTTTTTTCATTCTCTAAAACAATGAAGTCCTACATGGTGCCTCAATTGACAAAACAACTCCTACTTGCAAGTTGATGTTGTGTTATATTATGCAGCTTCAAGGCATTCCTCAATGTTCCTATAACAACTTGGAATAAACTAGTAATAATTTTTCCAACTAATTCTACTCACACAAATTCTGTTGTTGTGGTGAAATTCTACACGATAATTCCTCAAGGGCTTTGGTATTGATTGGAAATTACAATTTTCTCTTCCTTCTCTTCTTGTAGAATAAGAAATACAAATTGTATTGAGACTTTGATCAATCTCTTAGCTTCAACCAAAAATACTAACACTAAGGTTGTTAAATCTTTCTACAATGTCACCAAATAGGCTTATCCATATTTGACTAATTGGTGTTTGTTCTTGCATCATCAATATATTACATCTCAATTTCACAAGGATGGGTTGCCAAAAATCACTCCACACACATCCAAAGTCACTTCGTCAAACTCTACTTCATCAATATAACCTACTAAGATGACAAACTTAACCTTGCATTAGTGCTAGATGTGAAAGCATTTGTTCATGATAAGCCAACCTAAGGAGAAGGGTTTGGGATGTGCCACCATGAGAAGATTATAATTCTTAACCATCCATTTGGAGATTAAATCTTGTTGGTTTCAGGAATAATAAATTATTTTCACAAGATCCTTCTCAATTTGGATCTTAATGGATAATAACTTCCCGTACTCTATGCGACAAGGATGGACAATGACATCAGGGCAATGCCTTATGTCACAATGTCGGGTACTGATAATTCTTTTTCTGCCTACTCTGATTGTGTACAATTTTTATGCTTCTCTCGATGAATTGTCCAACAATCTTGTTTCAAATATCATTTTCACTTGCAATAATTACATAAAATATTATTTGTCTCCTTTGACATGACACTTTGTCCTCCCTTTGGTAACTTGGACTTTATATTTTGCTGGAAAGTTCCATTGAATGTCTTCTTTGGCACACCACCTTTAACAATGATCTTCTTTCATTGGCTAGAAATTGCACCAACAGTGTTATTGGCTTTCTCCAACATATATTTTCCTATGCTTTGGCACACCACCTTTAACAATGATCTTCTTTCATTGGCTAGAAATTGCACCAACCATGTTATTGGCTTTCTCCAACATATATTTTCCTATGCTAAAGTTTCCTAGAGACAAGCATTGTCTAAATAGCGATTATCAAACTTTCAAGCTCCTTTTGGATTAGCAAGATCAACCCGCCAATGAACTTGGAAACTAACTTTGATTCTTCGTCCATTACCTTCACTTTGATGGTACAATGATTGAACACTTGGATGTGGGAATATACCCTTTGATTGATATTCCATCATATGTACTATCATTGCTATTGTTTCCCCTTAAAATTTGTTGAGATAGAGTTTGTCTTTGACAATAATTTTGAGCTTCTCCCATGTCATGGCTTGAATGGTGTTGATTGCATGTTTGCACTAAGATAAATTATCCCACCATAGAAAAAGTTTATTTATGCATTTGCAACTTTACAAAGGAAAAATTTATTCATCTATGTGTTCAAATGGCACCCCATAATAGAAATCAAGTTGTGTTGAGTCACAATGCACCCCTCTAACCATCATAGGTAAGAATTCCTTCCTTGGTCTGCACTCCGAGAGATAATTCCAAATTTGGAAATGGAGGAGATGTGTTGCTCATATGGACTGGCATGTTGGGTTTCTTAAAGGACTTCCCATATCGAATGCACTGAAAGAGACAATTAAAGTCTGCAACAACTAAGCAATATAGGTCATTTGTCAATCCATACTCCCATTTTGCCATTGATATTAACAATTCCTTCTTCAAGAAATTCAATTCGGATTTGCAAAGCATTCTCCGTCTCTTTCTTTGTCTACAAGTAAGACTACCATAAACTATGTATAATATCTTGCAATTACATGTGAATGAAACTCTAATACAAATTTGATCCATAAAGAGTGCACTCGTAGAATTAGTGCACCCACAACACAAATGACAATGATCTCAACTTAACATACATATTCTATAAATTATGGCTCAATCAGTCAGTTTATCATACTCAAACAAGTAATAACACATTAATTGCATAGGCATTGGTGTGATAATGTTTAGGCAATGAATCAACATTGAATTTGTATTAAATAAATAAAAATGTATAACATGAATATGAATATTATGAAGGCTTAATAGTCCAACAACAAATCAACCAATTAACCCATTATAATGCCATGGCAGGGTATAAATAATTTAAGGGAAGAGATCATTCATGTGCACATTCTTCATTTTTACAATAATTTATAGAATTTTCAAAAAGAGGAAGATGGAAAAGGATGAGGATTTTTTGTGAGTTTTGGTGTTTTGTGCGTGCCAAGTTGTTGAGTTGTCCCGCTGCATTAGTGTGTTGCATTTTTTTGTTATATCATCTATGACCAAAACCAATGTGACAAGTTGTATGACAAATGTTTTCTCGATGGAACTTTCTCCCTATGGAATCGGGTCACGGTGTCAACACATTGAGACAAGCATATTTTAGTGCCCTTGCAACAAATCATTATTCTTTGCTCTAATCTATGTTGAAGGTTTACTAGTACAAGGTGCATTCCATGTTGATGTTGCTATGCCAAAATGTGCCACGATAAACAAGAACCCAATTACAACCTCTACCAAATCAAACTTAAAGTAAATGGCCATGGTAGTAGTGTTGCAACCTCATCTTGGGCCTACAAAACTCACGTGTACCTCCATCATTGCACCAACTTCAAAAACCAGACCTTGAACCATTGAATTTTCAATAGAACAATCAAGTGAACTATGTAAGACAAGTACGCGACAATGGAAAAAAAAATTATGTGGTGGAATAAGGGCCTTGCATAAAGAAAAATGCAAGAAGATTGGTTGTACCAACAACAATGAGCAACATGTGCTCTACATGACAAATGAGCTAGGGTTAAACATGATGACTTGGTTAGTTACATTAGTAATTGAATGCATTGGTTGTATGTCAACATAGGAAGGACACATCATGAACCACAAAGGTATTGTGTCTCCATACTTATCTCCATGTTTATTCCTAATCACTCATGTATCTACTACTTTCACCATTGACAACAATCCTCGGTGAAATAGTCCCTTGTTTTTTAAAATCTAAATAACTAATTTGTACTTAGTCAAAAAGTGGTGGTCAAACCCCATTTTGTGGATGCTACAAAATTTAGATAGAGAGTAAACTTTGATAGCTCATTGCTTGGCATAATATTCTTCTCATTATTTGAAGGATTTCCACATCAATTGCTATATTGTCCTCAAAGTAGCAAGTGATGAAAAAACATTAATTACATTTCAAACAAAGGTTAACATTCATCCTAGGTACTAACTATAAATTTTATACACATTTTGAACTTGAATTTTCTATGTTGTTTCACTAAGGTCTTGGATTGATGGATGGGTGGGGAACCAAAATATATATAGTAAAATTAAAAAATGTCGAAAAACAAACCAACGATTCTTTTAGAGCATTGATTGTTGTTTCCAACCCTATCGCTTTTTTTTTTAACCTAGCAATTAAGAATTGGGCCTTAACTTCCTATTCTTTGAAATGTTGCAAGTAGTCTTGCATTGCATGGATTATTTGAGGAAAATCTTGTTGCATTGGTGTTGGATGCACAACTCTATCCTCCAACACAAGTTGGATTGCCTAGGTGGCAGAAGAAAATGTCACTTCAACTTTGCTCTCGTTGTTATTGAGGGCTCAACATGACTTCATCAACTCCTCTTCCACATGACATTGACAACATTGCAGATCCATAATGGCCAAGGGGAGGTGAGACACTGCTCCACTGGGTAGAGAAGTTCTTTCTAAGATTAAAAAATACATTGACATGAGGGAGGGGGCACTAGAATAATGGATGAATTCCCAGATATAGTGTATGTCGACCTATACAAAACCAAATCCAACAAGGGAGGGACTCATCGGCCCCTCAGTGTTGCCCTAGTGTAGAATAGTGGATGAGGAGATAGGTTCTCAATTGTGAGGAGGGTAATGTGGTAGATGGTGTCAAGGGGTGCATTGAATAGGCTTCCTATCATAACATGTGTGGGGGTGGAAAAAGAATGGAGGGGCCTTGAATGCCCCTTAAATTTCATTAATTTGATGAGACAAGCACTGACAAAGGTCACCAATGAAAACCATCGCCCCCTCCTTGGAATTTTCTCCAAGTTGTGATCATGGAATTTAATATAGGTGCATGGATGCCCCCCTCTAAACCAAATATTTTCAAGATACATTTTCCTATAGCGATGCCTTTGTTTGACATCATGTCAATAACATAATTGTTTACCCGAAGGACATGATAGAGTGAGATTGCAAGAATCGCTTGATAAGGGCTTTTCTCTAAGAATGAGTTTGAACAAAGCGGAAGATGTCTTTCTCCTTTCTATTCTCAATGTGTGGATGCTCAAAGAAGGGTCACCAATGACTGTGACAGTTTCCCTTGTGAGATTGGTGAGAAGTTTTGATCTTTGGAAATTTCCAATGCTTTAGCCTCACTATGGTGGCTTCCCTTATTCCCCAAGAAACCTGAGTTCTTGGTGTCCTTTAAAATCAAATATTACTCCCCCCGCACTTGTTGCCCCATAAAAAATTGAAGGGCATGGGGGTGGGATTTGATCCACTTATCTTTGTATGGGTTACGAGATCATTTAATATAATCTCTCTAGGTGTAACCACACATTTGATCACTACCTCAAGGTGATCCCATGACTCCAATAAAATCTCCTCTCATGGGAATCGAACCTTTCCCACTAGTGAAAAACTCATTGCTCCTCACCAACGGATCCTTTTTATCATTGGGATAAATATTCCCTTATTGTTTTAAAATCCAATGTTCATTTAATATACAACACTTTCATTTGGACAATGGTGATTCATTGCATCAAGAGAAGCAAGGTGCACTTTACAAGCCAGGGTGGATGATATGTGTAACAAAACGTAACACATAGAAATGTAGAAGTACGCAATGTAAATGTTTTAAAAATTACCATAATAATAAAAAAGAAATTACAAATCAATCTACTATAAGAATACAAAAGAATATAATAATAAAATAAAGAAATGTAGATCAATATTAACTCAAATCTTTTTGGTCCTCATAATGATTAATAGATTTGGACTTAAGATGGATATATGTTCATTAGTTAGCAACACCAAGTTTTAAATGGTTCCATCTAAATATAACTCAAATTAACATACTTGTCTTGAACTTCACATGGTGCATACAAATTTCACCACAAAGCATTATGACTAATAATTATTTTCATGTGCATGTCATCTTGAGCTTAAGTGTCATGTTTGTAGTGTCATACACCCAATAAATGTGGAGTTTACAATCCAAACAACACAAAGGGTCCCCAGACACCCAACATAATGAACATAGGGTAATTAAAACCAACTTATAACTCCTTGGAACTTAAAGCAAAAGTAAACTATCAATGTTCCACAAGAAATTATGCCCAGGACTTGGGGACATGGCCTTGTGCACCCTAGGCTATCCAAACATGGGGGATCCATTGGGAATCCCTCATTGTCCCTTGTGCACCCCAGTACGTGGGAACTTCACTGGGGATGACCCTTGCAAAAATAAGGTATTGTTGGTTCATGGGGGTAATTTAGGGCAGCCCCTATGGGGACATGTCCTTATAAAAACACAAAATAAAAACAACAAAAAACATCTCTTTTTTTTGTTTTAAAGCAAGTTATAGGTCCCCCCACCCTCACCTTGCTTTTTATTTTATATACAACCTAAGTTTTTGGAATTTTCACCCCCCCCCTCCCCCGCCCGCTTCCAAGACAAAAATGTGTGAAAACTTTGAAACACATTTCGAAGCAATCTAAAACATCCTAAATGTTTAGGGTGTTTCAAGATTTGGAAATGTGTCCATGAAACATAGACCCACGTTTTCTTTGCATTTTGGCCTGAACATGGTGAATTTTGGGTCCACAAAAGCTCTTGAAAGGTGTGCGGAACTCTCAACGAGCACCCAAATTCCCAATGATAGGAAACCAATGAGAAATTTAAGTCTAAAATAATTCTCAAAATGCACTAAATTTCTTGATCATTTTATTAAATTTCCAAGATAATGTGATATATATATATATATATATATATATATAGTGTTTCCAAAATTTGGGGAGGTTACATTTCCACACCATACTCATTTCCATGTTCTATGCAACTTAGTATGTAACCCTCACTTTTGTTGTTTATATCCTACAATGCAATAGTTTGACTACATTAAGGAGGTTGAGGTTAATTTTTTGTGAAAAACAAACTTTCAAAGGAAAGAAGTTTGGACATGATTTTCTACCATTTTAGAATTTCATTTCAAGTCCAACAAACATTATTTCAATGAAAACGTGAAGAATCATCAATCATTTTGATTTATTTCACTAGAAAAGTTAGAACATTGAGATTTGAACTATGGGATGGTTGTCTCCGCATTCCCATAAATGATGTTGATAGTTCAGAACACATTAATGCAATGGAGCAAGTAGAGGTTGATTGAACATGAATAGTGACTTGAGCCTTATTCCATTTCTATTTTTGTTATTTTTTGTGATGACAATATTGACTCTTTAATATTTAAATGCTTGATGGATGTAATTATATAATCTTGTCCATTGGTCNGGAGCAAGTAGAGGTTGATTGAACATGAATAGTGACTTGAGCCTTATTCCATTTCTATTTTTGTTATTTTTTGTGATGACAATATTGACTCTTTAATATTTAAATGCTTGATGGATGTAATTATATAATCTTGTCCATTGGTCAGTGGTCTAGTGACAAATTGGAGTAATTGATGTGAAGATGACCAAGGTTCAAACCTCGATGTTGGCCTTAAAAATAGTCAACATATATATGATTGTGAAGTTTCACAACAAAGTATACCTATATAATCTTTCCAAGATGCATCTTGAACTCTGAGGTGTTTAATGACACCCTAGTTTACAAACATATAACTCAAATCACCCATTAGGCGCTATAGAGTATCCTCCTAGTGTGCACTAAGAACAGTTACAATCTATTGATACATGGTTTAGCTAATGAGCCTATGATACTTGGACTTTCATGATGGGATTCATATTGTTATTGATGATTTATATTTTATATGCAATATATGTTCATCTTATTCACGATTGCTTATGTTTTTTATGAATGATGTAACTAATTGGTTTCTAGAGGTTAAATACAAGTCGTATATCAATTCTTTTATGATGATTATATGTAGACACGATATTACAAGCAAATTGCAACGATATATGTTTACAATAATCGTTTGTATGTTTTTACATGCTAGCTCAAGTGTGCTTGATCACTTGCAAAATAAAATGGCATGGTAATATGTCTACTAAAGGGCTCTAGACCTCAATACCTACTCTCACATATAAGTAGGATATGGAATTTATGTGTAAAGAAACTCATTGCAAACCAATCCTACAAGCATTACACACAAAGGATTGTCATTCAAATCTTACAATAGTTTTGATCCATTGCAAGGTTTATGAATGTGTGGAAAATCAATTTGGTGGCAAACCTTGTGATGGAAATAAATTAGTGTATGTGGTTTTCAAATATTGGATTGGGAAATGAATCATGATCATTCCTACATATCCAAAAATGGAGGTGTGAAGGGAAAAAACCTTGTATCTCAAGCTTGTCTCCATACCTTAGTTCATGGATCAACTTACCCCTATGTGTTGCGCATTGTGAGAGGTCAATTCAATGCCATTTGAGCAAGTAATGTTCAAATCTTATTTGCATGTAATGGTGCCCAATTATGTTAGTCTGAGCATATTCAAGGGATGTAAAATTCAAGTTATATGCTCAAGTCTATCTGTGTAGCCTCCAAAGCTAAAAAGGACCTAAGTTTCAACACTTAATTTGATTTTGCATTCAACTATGGTAGTTGTGTTTGAGAACACAATTTGTTGGAAGCAATTTGTGGGTGAAAGAGATAAATCTAGAAGGTGAAGATTGTCATGGAAAAAGCTCAACCATCAACTTTAAAGAAAAATGGGAAAGAGGTAACCTTAAGTTCATGACAACAATCTTAAGTTTTCCTTCATTTTTTTTGTTTTGCTAGAGTAATGATGGTTTTGGTTTAGATGAGAATGCATGCTAACCTTGTTAAATCTCCCATATATTTGAGCCAATTCGTGTTTTCTTCTACATATAACTTTTACTTCATTCCTCCCTTAGTCAAATTTGTGTTTAGTTTGGGTGGCCACAAGGTTTGGGAGCTTTCATTCTTGGACCTATTATTTTGTTTTATTACCATTACTAAATTTCCAGGGTAGATTGTGGTCAAAAGTCCCCATTTTGTCTCTTATGGAAACAACTAAAGAATAGTTTGAAAATAACCTACCTTTCAACCCTTCTTTTATGAGCTCCTTGGCACCAAGTAGAATTTTGGTAGCGTTCCTAGCCTTAGCATAATGAGATTTTGAGCAGATTTTTATTATTGATAAGGGTTTTAATTAGTCTTTATGTAGTATATAATAGTTGGTTGTAATTTTATCATGGAAAAAATTTCCCTTGAAGGATTGAAGTGCAGGTCATGATGGGGTTTGTTTCCATCTTGTGACATTTTGATGTGAAAAAATGAAATCCTTTTCCTGTACGATTATGCAAAGTATAGTGAATAGGCAGAAGCATCTTTGCATATGTTATAGATGGCACAATTCTAGAAGGTGAATCAATGCATGTTGGAGTTATTATTTCATCTTTTTTTATGCTCCTTTTGGAAGAGTTGTAGATGGTTAAATCTTTCCTTTATCAAATTGTTTGTTGTCTCCTTAAAATATGATGCATGCAAGAGGATTTGAGGTTGAAGAGTAGTTTTTTATTGTGATATTGTAACCTGGGTAAAGCTTCAAGGTAGGTTGAATATGAAGGTTGAAACATTGTGTTAAAGTTGGAATGTAAATGTTACTTGTAGAGAGCACATATCATAATTGTTTTCTTTCAATAAACTCATGAAAGCCTTTATGAAGAGTACTACCAATACTACCTTATAAAGCATGAAAGGGTGTACATTTGAATATTTAAAGTTGGAAATTGTAAATAATATGACATTGAGAGCTGATAATTATACCTTCCCAACAAGTTTTAGATTAGGTCCTGGCCTAACCTGTTTTGGCCATCTTACTTACAAAGCCAAACAACTCATAAAATTCCTTGACTACTTGATCTATTGATTTGAAAGTTGAAATTATGGTCTACTTGGATTACTTGATTAAGTGGTTTTCATGTTGGTATCAACCTCTATAGGGTATTTTCAACTTACCAACGAATTATTGATGCCCCACAATTAAGTCATTGGATGAGCTTCAAGAATGAACTACAGTCCCCACTAATGATGGGTGTTATGACCCAAGGAGGGCATATATTGGGTTAAATGTGTATGATGTGACCCCAAGGGGGGGCATATATGGAGTTAAATGTACACATAATGTGCATATGTGTGTGTGTGTGTGTGTAATAGGGTTGGCCTAATAGTAAAGGGACCTCATGTGTAGTGTGTAAATAGGTATATATAAAGATCATGTATTCATTATTGAGGACATGTGAAATGTGAAATATGAATGTAATTAGATATTTGGAGTGGGTTCTTCTATTCTTTAAGGATTTATTGTGTAACTCATCTCTATTATATATATTGGAGTTGTGCTCCACGCTCAGATTGGTGTATATGGTGTGTACTTATGGTTTATTCTAACATTTTAAGCATTTATAACATAACATTTCGTATCAAGAGCATCAATCCTAGGGTTTTGCTACTTCAAGCGAGTCATCTTTGCATTTTCACTATAACTTTTTTTTGCAGCATTTCAAACTATGAAATTTTCAAAATACTGAGAAAACATAGAAAAACTATCTTGGTTAAAATTTTAGGTTGTGGGTCGTTTTACTTTCATAGATACATCCCGTGGAAGGTATGACATTTCATTGGCCCTGAAATCAATCCCAAATTAGTCATTTTGGGAATTTTGCTATAACTTTTTTTTTCATGATGTTTCAGACTATGAAATTTTCAAGATATTGAGAAAAAATAGCACATTTCTCCTAGTAAAATTTTTAGAGATTGGATCATTTTAATTTATGAGATGTAATCCATGAAAGGTAGGTAGGGTCATTTGACTAGTCCTATAACTAGTCTTAAACAAATTTTTTGGGTAAAACAGACATATCTTCTTTAGGGAGGATCCAAATTCTATGCCACCAATTGCATTTTAGAGAGGACAATCCATAGTATTTTTTATATAAATTTCAAAATCATATCTAAAATATTGAACACGTGGCATTTTGTACAAGTTCACTCTCTAGAAAAGGAAAGAAATCAACAAGATTTGGGAAAGCTACCATAACTTTTATTTGACACATCAAAGTGTCGTCAGACCTCTAACATTACAGAGAAGACATATAAGAGTACTACAAGCCAAAATTCCAAACTCACAAGGGTCGAAATTTCAGAGATACATCAAAAGAAAGGTCGGCCATAAAGACATACTCCAAATCAGGGTTTCAAAGATATGTTCACTTAAAACTGTCATAACTTTGGATTGAGATGTTTAATTGAGGTGATTCAAAAGCCAATGGAAAGAATAAACATGGAATATTATATTGGAAAAATGATTATACTATTTGAAGTTGTAATTTGAATATTTGGGTTAGAACTCAATTAAGAATCAATGGCAATACCCCATGTTTATGGAGATGAAGATAAAGATGAAAACAGTCCTATGGAATGGTTGAGGATGGTAAAGGAATATGGTATGACTCCTTCAAGGGAAAGAACTTATTTTTTGGGTAAAGTTGAGAAGTGGTGGATCAGTATTGATATTGATATTATATTGATCACATGGAAACATTTGAAAAAATATTCTCAAATAAATGGATCATGGATACAAAAAGGGAGGAGATGCATAAAATTCAAGATGAATTAATTAAAGTTAAAGAAGAAGTTTCCAAATTGCATATAGATAATGAAGATCTAAGAAAATATATGATAAAGAAAAATGATGAGTTTGTCAAGATGCAGTGCCTTAATGAATCACTCATTAAAGAGGTTAAGAACTTAAAGCAAGAAAAGACTAGCAAAGAGAAGTGGGAAAATGATGAGTGAAGGGAATAATTGAAAAAGAAAAATAAAGAAATATGTAGATTATGAAACCATAATAAAAAAAAACTATTGGATGAATTTAAAAGATTGAAAGAAGAAAAGAAGCATTGTCAAAATCAAGAAAAATAAAGGATATTAGAGGAAGAAACTACCAAAAGACTTAAAGAGAAAATTTACAAGGTTGAGGAATCCCTAAATACTAATGGGGTAAAATTAGAAATGCAATCCAAAACTGAAGGACGCCAGAATTTGATAGATGAGGTCACATTGCAGCTTCAAAATGAGAAAAAAGACAAGATTCAAGAAGTTCACCAGAAGATGCTTGAAGAAGTTGAACTTCATCTAGAGAATGTACGTGTTAAATATGATGGTATTATCTCCAAGTCTAGAGCAATCAAAGACCAAGCAACAAGGATAGAGGATTCCAATGTCTCTGAAAAGAATATAGATGAAATGCATGTGTAGAGTGAAGGTAAATTGTCAAATGTGAAGCTATACCGACACCCTCATGACCAAGAAATATTTCAAGGAAGACAAGAAGTTCAATATCAACATTATCAAGGAAGAAGGTGGAATACTTGTCAATATTCATGGAACAAGGCATCACAAAACCACTCTTCAACAAGCTATTATCAAATACCAACAACCACTACAAATTGGAGAAGTTACAACAACAATACATGGAATCAAAGGAAAGAAAATTATGCAACAACTAGCCTCCAAGTATTAATACCGAAATGAATTGATTTTGGATGGATGGATCATCATTGATAGAATGAAGAAAGAACATAAGAAAATCATATTACTTGGTTTCATCGCATGTGAATCCTTTAATTGCAAAGATTTGAGGACAAAGCTTTTTGAAGGAGTGTACTATGATATGACCCAAGGAGAGCATATATGGAGTTAAATATGTATAATATGACCCCAAGGGGGGGGCATATATGGAGCTAAATGTACATGTAATGTGTAAATATATATGTATTAGGATTGGTGTAATGGTAAAAGGGCCTCATGTGTAGTGTGTGAATAGGTATATATAGAGATCATGTTTTCATTATTGAGGACATGTGAAATGTGATGTATGAATGTAATTGAATATTTGGAGGAGGTTCTCATATTCTTTAAGGAGTTATTGTTTAACTCGTTTCTTTTATCTATATTGGAGTTGTGCTCCGTGCTCACATCAGTGGACATGGTGTGTAATTCTAGTTTATTCTGACATTTTAAGCATTTGGAACATAACAATGGGACTGTGATTCAAATTAACAAAGCCATGTGTGAAGAAATTTATCAGAAGGGATCCCTGCCATGTGAAACATTGTAGTTGATGCATAGAAGTTTTCTTACACATTTTACTTGATACATCAGCGATGGTGCATATTTTGAACAACCATATGGTATAGCTTGATCGATTCTATATATATTTTAATCAGGGTTGTGGTTTTTTAGGTTCATATAGCTAATTAGTAACAATGGATAGCAGTTGATAGTTGGAATTGTGTGTGTGTGTGTGAATAGCAAATATGATGGATGAAAATAATCTTTTATATGTTCATGGTTTGCAATTTCGAAATGAAGGCAATAGACTAATAAATGATGGTTGATTTTGTTTTTATATAACAATAGACTTAAGGAAAAGTGCACACTAGCGAGTTGAACTCTTAGTTAGCCTATGAACCCAAGTGCTTTGACCTAGTTTTAATTTTAAATTCTTGTTTTCTGAATTTAAAATTAAAATACTCTAGAAATTAAGTGCTGAAAAAAAACCAAGAGGCAAAGGTAATTGTTCACCTACCCACTCAAGCTTCTATAAAGAGGATCTGTCTCAAAGGGGGGAGGGAGAAGAGAGAGCGGGTATAAATTAGTTTTGCATTTGCATCGTAACTAAGTTCATTCTCTTAATGTTCATTCGCCTAATAATGCTAAGAATAACAAGCATACTACAATCTAAGGCCCTACATTAGGGTGAAAGTAGTGTTGCTTCCATTTGAAGGTAAATTTTGTTTATTTGATTCATGAATGTATTTATCTGCAATTGTCTATATAACTAACATTGCCATGAATGCATGTACCCTTTAGACAATTTGAGAGTGGAGTTAGTGAAGGCTCTACATTGTTTGAAGCTTCATTTCTCTTGGCTTTAAACTGGTATGAGCGAAGTATGGTCTTATATACTTCAAGTTTATTGAAAACCATGCCAATTGGTGGAATTA
This sequence comes from Picea sitchensis, assembly GCA_010110895.2. Taxonomy (NCBI): domain Eukaryota; kingdom Viridiplantae; phylum Streptophyta; class Pinopsida; order Pinales; family Pinaceae; genus Picea; species Picea sitchensis. The sequence goes on along the minus strand of SNQJ01S0005391.1, from coordinate 21,244 downwards.
TTTGGGTTACTATTTGCTATACATAACTTTATTTATGAATAAATATTTTCTTGGACATACCTACACTCATCTATCTCTATGTATTTTATTTTCCTCATAGTTATTCTTGTTTCAACTTGCAAGCACTTTTAACTTTTATTATTTATTTAGATTACTATACATATGCATGTTATAGTTAACATTTCTGATCAATTGTCTTCCATTTATAACATAGTAATGTTAATGGTCAATTGCATAATTTTAATTATTTCAAATATTAACTCAACTTATGTCTTCACTTAGGATTTATTACAATGTATTTGAAATTTGATTTATGCATGTCAAAAACTACCTTAATTAAGAATACCAATGCTATAGCTAGTTACTAGTTGACTTTTTACATTAGAATCTAATCTGCATACTTAATTAAGACTATGCTCGTACTCTAATCAATCATTTAAAGGAAATCAATCACTAACATTAGGTACATTTTAAAGTTTACATGAACATAACTCAAGTTTTAAGGGTAAAGACTCCACTAACTTGTTTAACTAATAAATCTAATCCTGTAGTTAGCAGATTTAGCACTTTAAGCAAACCTAGGTTTCCATCCTTGTTTTTTCTTCCTATGAGCCCCACAAAGCTGTTATTGAGTGTTGTGCTCAAATTCTATTTTGGACATCAACACATGGCAAGCTAATTCCAAACCTTGCTAGGCACATG
>SNQJ01S0005390.1:207665-219767 GCA_010110895.2 Picea sitchensis | reverse complement strand
GTTTTACAACAAGATCAGGGGAAGAATGTTTCTTCTTTGACATTGATGTCAAAGGGGGAGAAAAGAGTTCGGGAGGAGAGTCGAGTCTGAATGCATGTGGGTGCTTGTGTTGTGTTGCCATCAATGCCAAAGGGGGAGATTGTTGGCAAATATTTAACAGACAACGAATGGAAAATATTTAACAGACAACGAATTCTTGTCATTGATGGCAAGTACAACAATGAAGATGGCATGAGTACAGGAAGCTTGTAACCGACAGGCAAACAAAATCTAAGTTCAGGAAGATCAAATGATCGAAGGCAACGCAACATTGATCGAATGATCAAAGGCCCGTAAAGTTTGAGAAGCATTTCTGATCGTTGGATCCTATTCAAAATTCCCGAAAAAATGAGGGCCGTCAGATCTAAATGTAGACAAGAAGAGCACTAAAGATGAGGACAGATCTCAGACGTTAAATCCAAGCGCAGGACCCGGTCATCATTGGATCAAGGAGAACCTGCACGTTCTTTAAAGTGCAAGGAGTAGCGGGGCTCACAAAATAACGAAAAAAGGAGGACCGTCCATCATCAGGTAGGACACGTGTGGATAGATTGTCATTTCATTGATGGGAGAGTCAAAGGAACAGGGTTCCCTAACCTCCCGATATCGCAATATGCGAAATCGTGATTTAATCTGAGCCGTCAGATTAAGGTTGAATCTGAACCGTTGATTCAAGTCCATGTCGGAATTTCAGGGATCGAGTGTTCGAGATGTTAAAGATTATTAACAACAAGAATCCCGATGTCGCAATATGTGAAATCACGATTTAATCTGACCCGTCAGATCAATATGTGATCTGGATCGTTGATCCGACCCCATTTCAGGTTTTCGTGGATCGGGACTTTGAAGTGACAAAAACACTGAACTTCAAGAATGTCGAAATCGCGATATGTGAAATCACGATTCAATCACATCCGTTGAATCAAGATCAAATCTGGATCATCGAATCACAAGACATGTGGCAAGTGATCGAAATTTCGTTAACTTGGGGTCAACGGAGCGTAGTGTTAAAATTCACAAAATGAGAAATCGTGAAAGTGCTTTTTGCATAGGCGCTTGGTTATGACCATAATCATATTGGGGATGGAGCTAGTGCAGAAAAGTTATGTATTGGAACTTCGGAGATCGTGAAATGAAGTGTCGAGACACTCAGCACAGGATTGGTGAAATGCCAAAACCCGATTTAAAGGAAATGTCAATAAAGTTCATCCAACGGAGCAGATAAATTGGAATATGATTGGAAGGTTACTGTTCTCTCTCACAGTTAACTCCTCAGTTACAAATCTGTTAGCGAAACAGACTCATGATTGCGAATCAGTTGGCGTTTCAGTTGCTCGGACAGTTGTCTTTCGTTTGCCTAAGGAAATGCGAAGTTGAATCGTCGTGGGGGAGTGTATAAAAGAAAATGAGATAGACTGTGTGTAGTTTGTTGTTCTGTATGAAAAAAAAAATGAAACTGTAAGAAAAGGAACATCATAGAATGTGCAGAGTGAAATGGAGAAAATGCACAGTGTGAGATGAAACTCTAAGAAGAGTAACAGATGATGAAGAAAACTTGAAGCAGAGAAGAAAGACAGAAGAGGTTGATGCAGAGCATACCTGCTGAACAGACAGAGGAAGAAAAGAATTGAAAAACAGTTAGAAGAAGACCAGAATTACAGAACAAAGAAAGTTTGGTAAGAATTGGTTTAAATGTGCAGTTGAATGTTTATTTATTCATTTATATTATAGGGAGGTTTGGAGGTGCTCGGGAGGATTGTTGTCCTCAGAGGTTTAAGTGATAGCTTGAACACAGGGAGTTGTAGCTTCCATCTGGTTGCAGCCAGAGAAACCAGGGTGGCAGGGTGGTGCAAGGGAGAACAAGTGTTCTCTGTTATACAGGTTGGTGCCTGTGTAACTGGAAGTTGGTGCTTCCATCCAGTTGGTGTTAGAACATTAAGGGAGTTGGTGCTTCATTCTAGTGGGTTCTAGAGAAACCAGAGAGTTGGTGCTCTCAATCAAGTTGCAGCTTGTAAAACAGAGGTAGCAACCTCACATTGAATTGGTTCTCAATTATAGATGATGTACAGAACCTAAAAGACTACCTATCATTTCGAAGAAGAAGAGGTTTTCTTCCTTTATGGGTTTCCTCATGAAAATTTGTCTCTGTGTATACCTTATGTGTGACTGATGCTCTTTATTTTTACTGTCCATATGTTGTATATTGTTGATGATCACTTGAAGAAAGATTAATAATGGATTAATAGACTTAAAATTGTTTAAGCTCAATTAAAACTAATTCACCTTAATAATGGATTAATAGACTTAAAATTGTTTAAGCTCAATTAAAACTAATTCACCTCACAGTTGTTTTAGTAATTTCAACAAGGTCGTGTTGATTTTTGGGGAAACCGTACGCATAAGGTGGAATTTTCATAATTCCAACCTCAAAAATGAACTTTTGGATTATCTTGAAGGTCTCTTTGGAGTAGAGACCTTCAATAAAAAAACAGTCACCTCTGAAGTGGGCATGTTAGCACCATGTTTTTTTTAGTTAGAGTCAGAGGTTCGTCCAAAGTTTTTCATATTCATGTCTTGATCTTTATAAAAATCAAAACTTTCTTGAATAAGTCGCACTTGGTGTGTCAAAGTTTATGAGGTCAGTGGCCAAATAAATAATGGTTTGAAATGTCAAGTAAGGAGTTTGGCCATAAATTGTTAAAAGGGTGTAAGGTTCGTCATGTTTAAATTGTAAAGGTCTACTTTCCTGAGGCTCGAGTCATGTAAAAAGTAAAGTGGAATATAGGTACCAAGGTCGTGTCAAGTGGTTAGGATAAACGTCATGTCAAAAGATATTATGGGTCATCATTACCTAATCATGAAGTCAAAAAAGTGAAAATCATAGCACTCCATATCATGTGTACCATTGCACACTTCAAAGGAGTACCCGTTGCATGAGTTCACTGCGAAAATATTTAACCTTCTTTAAAACATCTCGTTGCTATGGATTTTTCGTCCCTTTTCATAATTTAATTCCTTATCTGTTCAAGCATAATTATTGGTCACCCTTCATGTTTCTTCATCACTTTCAAAACTTGTGCATAGTCTATAGCTTCTCCAACAAGCTCTGAAGCCTTTTTCTACGAAAATACTGTGTGTTTCCAGTCGCTACGTAAATCTAGTATTTTGATTCTACTACATATCCTCCTTCACTTTCAATCATTATTCGAGAGTTTTCCTTGGAGCCAGTTGCAGATTAGATTCTGGAATGACTTTGTTTTTCACACAGTAGGCCTTCTTTCTTTTGAGCTAAATTTTTGTAACCTACTCCTGCGCCAAGTTTTTTTGTCGATGTGTTTCATTATGTGCCAAGTTTTTCCATTGTTGTTTACTACTGCGCCAAGATTTTTTCTGCACCAATTTTTTCTGTTGTTGTTTATTGCTGCGCCAATTTTTTCCATTATTGTTTACTGCTAGTCCGATATTTCCACTGAGCCAATTTTTTTCGTTGTTGTTTACTGTTACGTTGAGATTTCCGCTGCACCAAGCTTTTCCTTTGTTTTTTACTGTTGCGCCGAAATTTCTGTTGTGGCAAAGTTTTTCGTCGCTTTTTACTCCTGCGCCGAAAATTCAATTGCGCCAAAGTTTTTCGTCGTTTTTTACAACTGCGCTAAGTTTCTCATTGCATCGAATTTTCTTCCACTGATTTGTTTGTCGCGCAAAACTTCTTGTCGCTACCTTTTCTTGTGCATCGTGCAAAATTTACTATTCGTATTCGTTGTGTGGAGAGGTTATTACAATCTATTGTTGCATGCCTGAAATTGACACATACCAACATCATGGAAACATATCAAAGTAAAATAAAGAATGCAAGAAGCGGGAAGGTTGTGAGGTTTGAACCACATGATTTAAAGTTAATAAATGCAGACCCAACGATCAGAGTTTCCTTTGAACAAACCATATGCATATGTTTCTGCGAAAAGATTCAAGGATATAATGCGCAACTAACTAAGAAGTTCTCCCTTAATTTTACTCGTGTCGGTGCAACTATTGCAGGGATCACTTTTCAAGTGACAAAGGAAACTATGTCAGTTGTGATAGAGATCCCTATGCATGGATAAAAATGGTTTGAAGGTATGCCATTACATACTTCATGTTATATTTATTTCATCAAGCCTGAATATAGAAATCAGAAAATTGGTGCCAACATTCCTAGTATCTCCTGGAACCTTTTGAGAAACTTTTGAAGATAATCAAGAAGTACTTCACCTATGAGGGAAGGTTAGACAAGGTACATCAATACCACATCAGGATACTAATGCATTTCATAGGGATAATTCCCTTAAACTTACCTTTCTTCCTGTGTCTAATCCTGGGAAAGATGGAAGACAGTGTCCAAGCCAAAGCTAACCAACCAGAGAACAACTTATTCCATTTTTCCTTGATTAATATGTTGGTGGTTGAGGAGCTGGGAAATTTAAACAGGAACTGGAATTCCTTCTTGATTTTAGCAAACATTCGCAGAGACCCTAAAGGATATATTACTTTATCTGCTCAAAAATAAGCACTTCATAGTTCAGAGGTGAGAGTGGGAGATGTTGTTGAAAGAAGAAAAGGAAAATAAATGGAAGAGTCATCACTCAGTCAACCAACATCCAAGAAGAGAATCAAAATAAGATTTACTGATGAACCTAAGGAGACCCAAGATCCCAGTAAACAACACACTAGGTCCTCTTCCAGGATATTTCCCATACCCACAATTCATTCAGGGCTTGTTGAATGTGCAAACTAGGGGATTGATGAAAAGAAAGTGGAGCTAGGTGAGGAAGATGAAGATACTAAGGAGGTGAAAAAAAAATTAAAGAAAGCTTAACATGTCATAGCCTAATTCTATCAAGAAGATGGATAATTGAGAAGTCAGCTAGTAGAAAGAATTCCTGAAACACCAACATCACAGATTCAAGCAAGTCAGATATCTCCTACCTCACCAAAAGGAGGAGAAAAGAATATAACTTGGTTGAAAAAGAAACTAAGCGAGGCTCAAGATGTGATCATTGAGCTCAGGGAGGAAAAAAGTATATCATAGGAAAGAATCATGGAGCATTTCAAGCAATGAAGACTAGCTATTGACGATGCATGTGAAGCTCTCTATGAAGCTCAATCAAAATTGAAAAGAAATGCGACTCTATTGAGACAGGTGAGGAGTTTGAAGAGAAACAATTTGTCATTAAGAAGGAAAAACAGGGCCTTACGACTGCAAGTGAATTTGGATAAGGAATCTATAGAAAACATGAATGATCCCATCCTTTGCTGCCAACTGGATTCGCACGTGAAACCTCAATATGAATATATACCACGTGAGATCACCGTGCAGATTTCGTAGCTAGCATTTGCGCAACAGAAACCAGAATTTACTACGCAAAGGTGACAATGTTGTCCAACGATACACATGATGATTCATCACAATTGTATGGTTGAAATTTTCTTAAGAATTTATGATTGTAAATAACATCTCGGATATGTTATGATTGTTAGATCGTCTTTCCTATTTTTGGTAAATTTTGTAGAGATTGTTATTCTCTTTGAAAACAACCAGATCCATAACTCTAGGAGATAGTAGTTTGACTCCTAGAAGCTAAGTGTATCTTTATTTTATATATATATAGGGACCATTTTGATGTAAGAGGGGGAACGCAGGAAAAAGTATAGACATTTTGATCCTCTATGTAATTTTCTGAATATAAAGAAATACAAATGCAGAAGTCCTGAGTTCCTTAAGAAAACGATTCTAATGGTGATGATCTGAATCTTGTACCTTTCTTTGTATGTATTCCCTGTGTACTTATTTTCATCTGGAATTTATTCTCTTTAAGTTGGTAAATTGAAAGTCCAGAATTTATCTAATGATACTCTAGACTTAACTAATTTAAATTATGTCTTTCTTCTCAGCTAAGATCAGAATTCATCCATTGTGGTGCTCTCATTCTGTTGTATGTTTCCTTTCTTCTTTCACCCTACATGATCAAACTAAACATTGAATTTCATCACCTTATTTATCCTTTGTTCCTCTAAGGAGTTCTATCTACCAAGCATTGTTTTCTTTTTTTTCAGGGGTTGACTACATAGCCCTAGAAGCACTATCTTTTGTCAGCAGACCTTGAAAAATTATCTCAAAATTCTAAATCTAGACATCATTTGAAGAAACTTGTTTTTTAGAGATTAAGTCTCAGAGAGATCTCTCTCTAGATTGGAAAGGCTATTTTCCATTCTTAAAGTTGTTTTTTAGGTTACCTTTGTATATTGTTTCTTCATCCCAACAATTCACTTAGCGTTAATAGGGTGAATATTTAAAATATACAAGAGACATGTATAGATGAAATTTGGTAGTCAACCCTAGGTATGAGTGCCCTCCATAGATTCCAGAGAGCGAGTGGAAGGTGCTCATTGATTATGCAAAAGAAAATAAATTAAGAAAAATAGGAGAACAAATAACTGGTACCCCAAGGTAAATTACAATATTTTGATTTCAATACCTTTAATTTTATTTAGATCTAGATAAAAGTGTGGTATATATCATACTTGAAACTTTTGATGATATCTTTCCTAACACTTCGAAGGAAACCAGAGAAAGGATTTCCAAACATGGCCAACACAAGCTAGGCTAGGGTGGCTACTTGAGGTTACAATCACGAATCGTAATATCCCAAACATCTTAACAATATTATTTGTATCGCTTTACGATTTTTAGGTAATTCCATCCAATAACATTAAAAATACATAATCTTATGCAATGTAAGGCAATGACTTTGAAACTGAAACCACTGAGGAAGACCTACGAATTGGTTACAAATACGGTTATAAATTTGTCTTTGATGATAGGAAAAGCATGGGGTAGACCCCAAGATACAGTTTGTGGGATAAGTTAAATATAAATCATCCCACATTAACCTTTCATTACTTATAAAATACATTAATGTTTGATATGGTCCATAACTTTAATGTCTTACTTTATTTTAATCAAGGGAGCATCACTATCAACAAAAACATTAGTATTGGACATCAATGCATTGATAGTGCAGTGCAACCAGAAGATCATGGTGCTCCCGAGCAGCCCCATCCCAGTGGGGCGCAGCCCGACAATGTTCCTGTGACTAAGGCCCATGACGGTAAAATGACTTTATATTAATCATATACTTACAAATTTTGTACTTATAATTTTTATTACTTATACATTTATAGTTTTTTCCTTATAGATTGTGTCATTTCAATGTCAGAGAATCTCTTAGTTGAGCTTTCTCGACCTGGAGATCAGGAGTACAGGGAAACCATTCCAATGGTGCCCACTAGTGGACTAGGTAAATAATTACATTGTAGAGATTTTTTTTAATATTGATGAACTACTTCAATGATATTTAAAAATCAGCCATACAAATTTAATATTTTTTTTTTTTTAGGCAATGGCACCTCAAATAAAACTCCACGTTGTGGGTATGAGACTAGGCATGGTCAATGTGAGAGGACTAAAGAAACATCAACTATTGAAGAGCCCCTAAAAACGAAGACATGGAGGCTAATGACTTACTTAAGAAATGGACTAGAAAACTAAAGGAGACTAAAAGAAATTTATGATGTATAATAATTTTATAAGACAGATCGATGTATATTATATAACTATTATATTTGGATCATATTTTGGATGATAAATCTCATTTATAAAAACTCTTTTTGATGACATATGCATTTGAATGATAAACCTCATTTATAGCTTTACAATAACTTTTTATCAATTTTGAATATTTTTAATGCACATTTTTTATTACAATATGTATTGGGTATTGGGGAATTTAGAGTGATGTGATGGGGAGTGGACGAGCCATAGTAGCTTCCACCTTCACGTGGTTAGCCTTGTTCAATAGAGAAAAATTTATTGGAGTCGTTTATTCTTGGAGAAAACCTCTCTCGATCCAACAGAGAAACAACATAGTCAATGTTGACTTCATTGTTGCTCCTTCAGATCGAGGGAGCTTTGCTCCAAGATCAGACAGCTCCAATAAATTATTATTGAAACCAAGAGAATCTTATTCAGGCTGTCACATCCGAGATGCACATTCCTTAAATATATAGTGTTCGTGATATGTGATTCATCATTGTTGAATGCTTACATGTTTAGAATACTAATCACAATGAATCTTTCTACATTTTATCAAGTTGATTAGTTAGTTATCAGTATAACTAGTTTTTCTTGTAGTCTTGTGTGGACAAGTATTTGCATGTTTCAGAAGAAGCAATCAAGAATAAGTGAAAGCACTTCAAGCTGTGTATCTACTTTGAACATAGGACCTCAGGAAAGTTCATCATTTTATCTTTCTCAAAAGTTAGTTAATTTGATCAGATTAGTTAAAGATTCTTCGATTATTATTATTATTATTATTTGTTACATATAAATAAAGTCATCTTGTATGAGTCTCCTCATTAATGATGCCATCCAACCTAATGTCCTTCAATATCTGCACATTTATAGATGTCTCCACCACTAACATATAACATCCATATGTAGGTTGTAAAATCTTCCTTCTTGATGGTTTTATAAATTACTATTGGTATTCCTCGTGAATCCCTTCAACTACATTGCACACCTTCATGTGTGAAAACTTCTTCTATGCATCCTACCCTTGAACCTATTTATTGTGCACCATCCTTAGTTATGCCTTGCCCAACCTTCATTTGCGTTAAATTCCTCCTACATATCTTGTTTGGATCCTACTCATTGTTACCTTGCACACATATGTCAAATCTAACACATGTTCGCACATACTCTCCTTTTGTGCCTAGATGCATAAATTCCTTTTTCTCCTATTGACAATGCTCTTGCATTAAATTCCCCTTACCAATAAAAACTTGTGGGCCTAATTGATTAGAATCTTGAAGCTAAAATACATGTGATGCAAAGGAAATTTTTGTAAATTTCATCTCAAATGGCCTCACCAATCTCCTTGACTAGTTGAAGATTAGGGGTATAAATGGAGAACTTGTAAATGTAAATAAAATATAGACATGCACCTATAACCTACAACTATGTTGAACTCCTAAGTAACAATATCTAGCAGCTTTGACAATATTTATATATATTAGTCAATGTTTGAGGAGCTCAAAGAGAAAGGTAAGGTATCTATCTATTAGTGATTTTCCACCCCTATGGGTATGGAATTCCTTTCCTTGAGTGATAGAAAAATTGTACTAATGGGTTTTTACTATTCCTCCCCTTTTGGTGGACAATGATTTGGAGTGTTTTATGGATCATTGAATTGCTATGAGTATATGAACTAGGGAATCAAATACTTATAAGTTGTCAATGCAAGCCTCCCAAAGCACAATGAGAACATGGGTATCTAAATAACATGGCCTTTGAGCCATGATCTTAGATAGCTCAAAATTAGATGTATTTTAACTCTTAATAGTTTCCTAATAGCATAGTCTAAATAGTTGTTCTTCTATCCTAATCAATTTTCCACATATGTCTTAGTGCCTCTCTCAACCTCCCTTTGTTTTTTAACATTCATTGTTAAAAGGAACAAGGAAATTTTTGCTATATCACTCTTGTTTTTAACGGGATAAAAAAAGGATGAAAAACCAATTGTTTATTACTTTAATATATAAAAGTAGTTTTTAACTACAAATTGCTTCATTTCCATATAAAGGGATAAAAAGAGGATGAAAATGTGGAAAACATAGTTATTACAAAGATTTGGCTAATTATTTCAGGGGAAATTTGAGCTCATATTTCAATCTACTTATATTCTCTTGGATCTAACATCATTGAATGATGGAATGAGTACCCATAGAGGTCTAAAGATCATTTAGGAAAGAGGTTTCCTCCTCTAAGTTAGAGGTGTACAAGCTATTTAATTTTTTATTTAGTCTGATACAATCTATTTGGTTGTTTCTGATATTTTAATATTTTAATAATCATTTTCAAATTGGAGGGTCAATGCTCATTTGAAATAGAGGCTTTATATTTTTTCTCCTTATTTTTATATCATCTTTCAGTTATAAATTTTTGAAAACTTTGAGGCAAGGCGAGGTAAAACTTGTAAATTTTTACCTAAAGCTTGCTCATTTTTCTTCAGATTTTGATTTCATCTTTCAGTTGTAAAGTTTTGATAACTTTGGGGCAAGTTTAGGTAAAACTAGTCCAACCTTTTTCATAATGTTTCCAATATTTGTGTCATGCTATGAATGTAATTTGTTGGTTATTTCATTTGAGGAAGAAATAAAATCATATACTTGGTCATATTTTTTGTATTTTCATCACTTTTTAAAACTTGAACATCCTTAATATACTATGTGCAGTGTAGGACATAGGTTGCCAATAATATTAACTCTCGTATTCAGTGTGTTTCAATTCGTATCTCCTATGACGCATGCCTCCATAAATTTTCATATATGTCATGATGTGTAGCAATTAAAAAATAATTATGTTTCTATGGGGGACATATAGTTTTGGCGTTGATGGATTAAAATGACCCTACATGGCTTGATTTTTCTCCCTTCCTAAAGTTCAACATAGGCCCTAATTAAAAAAAACTATGCTATGTTTGGATATTGTATTTTTATGCATTATGATTGGGTGTTAAGATGATCACATATTCCTTATGGATCTATAGTTGAGAGGGGGTAGCAGGAAATAATAATCCACATTAACTACGGTAAAAAAATTAAGGTGGTGACTCAAGTAACAATTATTTTATCTATTATGTATTTGTCAGATATGTGATCAATTTGAAATAGTAGTTTATCATATTTTGTGTGGGTTCATGTTCATTCTTTTAATTCCAATATTAATGTATGTATTGAAGTCTGATTCACAAAGAAGGAGAGTGTAACATGAACAAGGTGGCTCTATCCTTCCTCACATCAAGTGCTTTCCTCTATAATTTTTTCCTTCCATTTCCTTAAATACGGTTTATATGGCATACCATGTGTCTTGAATGTTGATTAAGGTTAGTTGTCATTGATTTCAACCCTTGAAGAAAGCCTGGTAGCACAAAGGTTTGTGTAATGGACCCAAGTTTGTTTGATGTAAAGATGACTCATTATTGTCTTATCATGGTTGATAAGAAGTATAGATGGATGAACTCCAAAGTGGTCCCCTTATGGTGAAAGACGCTTTCCAGATTGAGTTATCCTAGAAGTATGGTTAGAGAACCCATTCTTATTTGTGGAATAATGAGATGAATGTCAGTGAATTTTTCAGTGAAACTATCCTATATGGATAATGTTTTTCATGCCATTTCTGGTGGTATGTGGAATGTCACATAACTCCTCACGATTAGAGAATTATGGCCATGAGAAGTTGGAGAACCCAGGTTTGGGTAATGGACCCAAGTTTGTTTGATAGATAATGGTATGATTTTTGATATATTTGCAGGTAATACTATTCTATATGGATGGTACATGTCATTTCATTTCTGGTGGTATGTGGAATGTCACATAACTCCTCACGGTTTGAGCGTTATGGCCTTATGAAGTTGGAGGACCGTCGTATGTCATCTAGAAGCCCCAAAAGGTCAAAGTAGTCAAAGTGGTAAGATATTTTATGAGGTAAATAAGAAAGTGAAGTGATGAGTGTACTATAATTCAAATTGAATAAAAAATAAATTATTTAAATAATAAATTTAATGGATAAATTAGAAGTGGGTTAACCCTAAAATAAGGAAAATGGGCAAAGTGACCTAGAAGATGTTTTTAAGGAAGCTACTTGGATAGTTTAAATAAGAGGCAAGGCTCTCTCATTTAAGAAACACTTGAGAATATTGAATACGTATAGGTGTCTGAGGTAACCAAAGGATATTTAAGCCGAATTTCTGAGGGAAGGTGTAACGCCCCCATCGTTATGACTACAAGCAAAACAACAATGCAATTTTTTTTTTTTTTTTACGAAAGAAGGCGATGACAACAACAGTTAACCACAAAAATGACGATGAACGCAAGAACACAGTCTAGCCAATAGGCTACTATGACTCCACTGCACTGGCACAAGAGCAACTAGGTGAAACATGCATAGACAACAAGGAGAAAAATGAC
>SNQJ01S0005390.1:185781-207615 GCA_010110895.2 Picea sitchensis | reverse complement strand
GCCCCTACAGTCTATCTCTGTATAAGAAATAGTAAGTTCTCACATTTTCAGAGGACACATTGGAGTGTTTAACTCACTTTTTAAATTATGGAAAATGGATACCTTGCACCCTTAAACAAGTACATTCCATTTTCAGATCAGAAGGCGATGACAACAACAGTTAACCACAAAAATGACGATGAACGCAAGAACACAGTCTAGCCAATAGGCTACTATGACTCCACTGCACTGGCACAAGAGCAACTAGGTGAAACATGCATAGACAACAAGGAGAAAAATGACTATCCGCCCAACGCAAATAGGACATGCCTACAATCTTAAGGGACAAAATTCCCTCCTGACACAACAGCCTTGACGAGCAATATTAGAACCTCAAGGCATGTGAACCAAACGCATCGAGGCATTTCACCCATGCGCCTAAGGAAACCTACCATGCTTGTCAACACTCACACAGAACGCACCGACTTCGGCCAAGTTCTCGATCGTCGTTATCTAATAGGGCACACCATGATCCCCTCATCAGGAATCATCCCATCCCTAGATCATAGACGCGTCAATAACCTTGGCACAACAATCCTAACGGGACCAAGGATTCAAGAAAATCTAGCGCACTAGGAGGCGAAGAAATTGACACAAGACTGCACCCACACCCCAACAAAAGGTCAACGAGACAGAAGAGGGCGACAAAAAAGGAAGACGCAAGCCAACAATGACTTCGTCAACAACCCAACCCAATCATCAAGTCTAAATTGGTCAATACTAAATTAGCATTAAATACAGATCTACTTTAACCCGTCTAAATCATGAAGTCACTAATTTACCACCTAAATTAACATGATATACAGTTCTATTTTAGCGAGTCTAAATTACCAATTTAGACAACCAATAAATATCAATGAGCATTAACCACAAATCAAAAATGTAGCAAGCGAATATTACTACTAGTTAATAGATTTCAATTATAAATTAATCCTTAAACAAATCTGATTTGCAAGTCTAAAATTTACAATTTAGACATTATTACAATCAATCTAACATTATCACAATCTCATTTAATCATTAATTAAGGTCTAAGCAGGCAATTCTAAATTAATCCCAAATTTCAATCTAACTAGCAATTGACATTAAATAACAACATTAAATACATCAAGGCAGAATGCAACAATGAAACATTTATTAACTCATTAAATTATCACATCTTGTCTATCTATACTAACCGTACCCATTGATAGCTATCTATTAACATTAAAAAGAACTGTTGAGAAATGACTATGCCAATTAAGCGGGCTAAGTTAATGCGGTTTGGTGGTTATAAACATAATCGTCAATTCAGAATTTAATGCTATCTTGTTGTTTTAATATTAAATGCTATATCAGGCTAATCAATGCACATTGGAAGTTAATATTAACTATATCCTACCACATTAATTATCATTGCTAAACCGGAAAAGGAGGAACGTTGTCCAGAACTAATAAGGCCAATAAAAACGTTGTTAGGTAAGGTAACATGCAAGGGTAATAGAAAACAGTTTCAAAGGCAGAAGCACAATCTTCAGAAAGGAGAAATCACAACCTCATAAAGGAAAGAATTTCTCCATGCAGCCAAGGTAACAGATTGTAGTTATTTTGGCAAAACTTGCAGGCAAACTAGGGAACGAAATGCATTTTATAGGTGGAATCGTTGCTCTTGTGACATCAGAAAAATCATGTTGTCCATCCAGTTCATGTATGGAAATCGCATTGTATCTCTGTGTGAATAAGAATGTTATTGGGAGAATGCAAACAACTAACCCCACCTTTAATATGCCCTCAGCCATAAAACACAGTCAGAGGTAGGTAAAAGAAAAACCGAGTTGATGTTTGTTTTTGGGAAAAACAGAGAACATAAAGGTTCTATGAAGAAGCTACACCATATTTATGGTAGATGAAATTAAGTAAATTTTACTCACAGCGACCAAGCCAACATGATCAAAACGCACTCACACCCAAAATCGTTGTCAGAAATTTAAAAAAAGGACAGTGATACCAAAAACATGGCCGGGACACGTGCTTTACGAGTAAGCTATCAAATTTTTATATAAAAACACTGTGTTATCAAGTGGAAGCGTTGCACATCCTGCACACTCAATACAACTCATTGTCATAACAAGATTCACCGTGGAAGCCAAGGAATCTGCTGGAAAACAAATGAAAGGATCACAATTAAAAGGGAAGAAACGCATGTGCATCCCTCTGTACCGTCAATTTAATTTAAAACACAGGTGAGAGTTAACCTTCAATAAAACACAGGTAAAACATCAGAGGTTGTCGCTAATCTTACACCCAATGACCCAACAACCCAACATAGGTTAAATCCACAGGGTTAGCATAAAAATTGCCATTAATGGACATCAACTCATAGAGAACAGCTTGATAACACTGCTGGGTGAAACAACGAACTAAATCCGGTGTGGAAAGCGTAAAGAAAAACGTTGATGTAAAAATTGCTGACAAGAAGGTAAATAGATGACAAGAACTCACTGTCCCCATTATAAATTTAAGTCAAGTAAATAGGATGGCAGTAAGAAAAATAAGAACGAGATCGCAATCAAGGATAATGTAAATCACTGACATGCCCAAAAGATCCCAGTAATAAAATCGTGACCAACAATAAAATTTAAGGGGATTCGCTGAGTGAAATTCTGGGTAGGATGCCAAGAATATCCAGAACCGAAAACGCAGAGATAAGTGGTTTAATGCAGAGAAATCCATCACAACAAAGTGAAAGACCATCAATCAAAAAAAAATTAGGTCAATTATTTGCTTCAAGGCGCAAGACAACACACTACCAAGAACAACTAACAGGGCTAGACGACTGGCAAGAACATCCTTCGCTCATCATCCATGCACAGAAAAGCAGGGCCTTGATATCCATAGGTCTATTAACGCCGAAGCGATGACCATAGATCAGGCTCCTGGCTGACTGCTCAAGCGTGGACTGATGAGCTAGGGATGAAGGAAAAAATAAACCACAATCAATCAACCATAGGTCGGTCAAGACGTACAAGGATCGAAGGCCATGGGAAATCAACATCGAGCTAAAGGCTATGGGAAAAATTTCATTCATCAACTAGAATGCTAAGCCAATTATTTTCCTTAACCAATTAAACATGCAGAACTAAAATCATAATCGTACTAACAATATACCATGCAGAAATAAAGGAAGCATACTATTTCCCAATCGCCCACTCTGATTTTATGTCTCGCGCTCTTCATGCCACTCCCACTTGTCGACCAATGAGACTTCCTCGGTACCTCCCAGCCAACACTATGGGTACTCTTCTTCCCCCTTAGCCCCCAAAGCCGCAAAGGGGCCATGCACACTATCCAGAGAATCAACTAGCTCCCAGCTCGTGTCACAAGGCCGAGCTACCACTTCTCACCGAGCTAGGTATCCCAACTCCCACAAGCTAACTCAGTCAAGTATAAATTTCTGCAGTGTAACTTTACGCAAACAGAAGACCTCCTTCGTCCTTCTCCTCCGTCCATTATATAGAGTTTTGAAGTCCTTTACTTTCCCAAAATCCCATTTAATTTAATGTTTAATAATTTAATTCATAAAAAACCTCCCCGTACATGTGTCACCCATCCCCTTCATTCCTCCATAAATTAATTTCATTAATTAATTAATTATTCTTATTTCTCTCACCCACCTAAAGTCATTCCTAGAATCGCTCCCAGGTGTCCCCAATTCCCCTACAAGTTTTAATGACTNTTTGAAGTCCTTTACTTTCCCAAAATCCCATTTAATTTAATGTTTAATAATTTAATTCATAAAAAACCTCCCCGTACATGTGTCACCCATCCCCTTCATTCCTCCATAAATTAATTTCATTAATTAATTAATTATTCTTATTTATCTCACCCACCTAAAGTCATTCCTAGAATCGCTCCCAGGTGTCCCCAATTCCCCTACAAGTTTTAATGACTTTCCCCCTTATTAATTTACTAGTTGAGTTTAATTTAGAAAGTTCTTTAATGCTAGATACCTTACTAAGTTAGACTCTTTGTTTTTTCCTTGTGTTTCCCCTTTCTTTTTTTGTTTCCCTCTTTTTCCTAATTTCCTAATTATTTTATATTTCCCTCTTTCCCCTTTTTATTAAACTCAAAAAGGCATGTAACTTACCCCTTTTCCCTTTTTCTTTTTAATGAATGAATTTTTAATTAGCATAATATAGTAAGACAATTATTTCCCCCTTTTTAAATTTTATCCCAAAAGATTTTTATAAATCAATTTAATTGCTTACCCCCTTCTTGTCACAAGATTAATGATGATTATCATTATATATGTGTGTGTGTGTGTGTGTGTGTGTGTGTGTGTACAAATATTCTTCTTTTATCGCAAGTTTCACCTAGACCTACATTTTGATTTTCGAGGTTGGGCAACATTTTATTAGGGGAAATGTTTTAAATTTTTCTTATCACGTTATTCATCCTAGGGCCATCTAGGTTCATCCATTTATTAATTAACAACTCGACATGCCCTTCAGGATGCACTAGGTGCTCCAAGGGTGCCACTCACCTCATTCTGTTTCCCTTGCGCGACGTGCCCTTCAGGATGCACTACGTGCTCCAAGGGTGCCACTCACCTCTTGAATTACTTGGTAGACATCAATAACCCTTGGAGTCAATACTCCACCAGGTGATCTTGTGGGAGAATAAGGGCCTATAAGGAATAAGGCCCCTACCTTATTGCATGCCCCTTAGAATCATCGTGAGTGACTTTCACAGTTGGCCCTCATGACATCGTGGGTCTTCTCAAACTAGGTAGTCGTTAACCTACAGTTCAATCCACAATGGAGGTGCTAGTAGGTTGTGGCAAGGTTGTTGTCCAAATCTCTCCCTCAATGTCTCTGGTAGTCGTGCGTGACCCCTCTACTCCACATGTGAGTCTGGTCGGCAAGCTATCGTCAGCCTGCATCATCAATGAATCATGTCAGATATAATATCCAATATCATATCATCTAATCAGATGCACAATGTCATATATACAACAATCAACCCCCCTATAGTTCACTCCCTGACTCGATCTGGAGTCCAAGGGGTTCCATCGATGCCTATGCATCCTCAAGGTCCATAATCTTGCACTCTCAAGAAAAATCGAGTCAATAACACCTCTCTATGTCAATGCATCCAAATAACATGTCATCAATTCATAATGCCTCACAATCATAAATCAAATGCCCAAAAGTTTAATAATCTGGATCACCTGCGAGCAAGTGTCCTCAAAGAATAAGTTCGCTCAGTGAGTGCAAGACTGGGATGTTACATACACCCACTCTTGGTCTAAACGTCGTCCTAAATTTTCGTAGTATATAAGTGTCGAAATAATGTGTATCACAGTATCATAATTCTATCTATCAAACAAAATGAAAACTGCTAGCGCATATCATATGCGTCCTCCCAGGTCGCAGAGTGTGGACTATAGTTGTCCCACTATACCTTGACTTGATCTACTGTTTGATGTCATAGATGTCGAACGTGATGATTCAAGATGCGGATCGGATCAGCCATGAGCGACCCCTCGTCCGATACCTGCAAGGAACTCATGTCAATAACGTGTGTAGGATCACTAATATAATGTCTCAAAATAGATATGTGAAAAACATCGTGAATACACCTCAAAGAATCAGGTAAGGCTAGTCGATAGTCCACGGGCCCCTTTCTCTCCACAATCTCGTAAGGTCCCACAAACCTAGGAGAGAGTTTATCTCCTCTTCCAAACTTGATCTAAATCTTAAGTGGTTTAACCCACAAGAAGACTTGATCGCCAACCTCGCAACTATGGTAGACACGGTGTGCATCGACATAACTCTTATGTCGATCCTACGCTTCTTTAATCCTTTGTCTTATTGTTTTCATTTTCTCTTCCACTTCTTGGATTACTTCTGGTCCCACCAGGACCCTATCCTCAAGCGGATCCCAACTCAAAGGCATCTGACATGGTCTCCCATAAAGAAACTCAAAAGGCTCCATCTTAATGGTGCTTTGGTAACTGTTGTTATAAGAGAATTCCACCAGTGGCGAGAATTCCTCCCAACGCTTTTTTTGGTCCATCACATACATGTGCAACATGTCCTCCAAGGTCTGTTTCATTCGTTTGTTCTACCCGTCATTCTCCGGGTGATACGTAGAACTAAACTTAAGTTGGGTTCCCACGGCCTCTTGGAAACTTGTCCAAAATCGTCCAATAAACACTAATCCTCGATCGGATATAATCCTCTTAGGAACGCCATGCAACCTCACAATCTCACTAATGAAAACTCTAGCTATGTCAAGTGCCTGATACGTCGTATGCACAAGAATAAAGTGAGCACTCTTCATCAAAGTGTCTACTACTACGAATATTGAGTCGTGTCTCCTTGCCATCAGTGGAAACCCAACAATAAATCCATCGAAATAACTCCCATTTCGATTTCGAAAGAGCATTTGGCTGTAGTAATCCTTTTGGGTGTCTATGTTCAGCCTTTACCTGCTCACATTCTAGACATCTGGCCACATAGTTGACTATGCTTGCCTTCATTCCCTTCCAGAAGAATAAGGGTTTAAGGTCTGCCCTCTTCTTCGTGACTCCCGGGCGAGCCATGTATACTGCTCTATGAGCCTCGCTTAGGATCAAGCTTCGCAACTCGTCATTCGATGGTATGTAAATCTAATTTTTAAACCTCAATAATCCATCGTCGTCAAATGTAAATCCTTCAAATCTGGGTACCATCATTGTGTTTTTTCTGATAAAACACTCGACCTCTTTGTACCAGTCATCGTCATGCTATAAAGTTAGAATATTTTTACGTAGATTTGTCTGAAGAGGCAACACTGAAAATATGCGTGGTCTCCGACTCATTGCATATACCACTCAGTTCATTGTTCCTTTTATGTAAGTAATATCGAAGTCGTACTCGCTAAGTAATTTCGACCAACGTCGTTGTCGCGCGTTCAGGTCTCTTTCCGTAAAGATGTGTTGTATCCCACAGTGGTCCATCTTTAGTTCAAATTTTCATCCAACAAGGTAGTGTCTCCAAACCTTCAAGGCATATATGATGGCTAACAACTCCAAATCATGCATTGCGTAGTTCTCCTCATGCCTTCTCAGTTTCCTCGAGATGTATGTGATCACTCGACCGTCTTGCATCAAGACTTTACCTAAGCCTTCCTTGGATGCGTCAGTGCATACCAAGAAGTTTGCGTCCATGTCAGGGAACGTTAGTATCGGTGCCATTGTCAACAACTCCTTGAGCCTCCTAAAATCTTCTATGCATTTCTCGGTCCAAACAAATTTCTTGTTCTTCTTCTGCAACTCCATGATCGAATTTGCTATCTTTGAAAATTCCTCAATGAACTGTCGATAGTATCCTGCTAAACCCATGAAACTACGTACTTCTAGGACGTTCGTCAGCGCAGGCCATTCCATAATAGCCTCGACCTTTGTTGGATCCACGATGATACCTTCGTCAGAGATGACATGCCATAAGTAGTGAATCTTCGATTGATAAAATGATCATTTGGAAAACTTTCCATACAATTTGTGCTCTCGCAGAGACTGTAGCACCAAGCACAAGTTCTCGTCATGCTCCTCCGTCGTCTGAGAGTAAATCAAAATGTCATCAATGAATACTTGGACAAACTTGTCCAAGTACTTGCGGAACACCCCATTCATCAAACTCATAAATACCCCTGGGGAATTTGTTAGTCCAAATGGTAAAAAAATAAACTCGTAATGTCCAAACCCCATCTTAAAGGTGGTCTTAGGGACGTCATCCTCCTTGATCTGTAACTGGTGATAGCCTGATCGCAAAATGATTTTTGGGAACACCGTCACACCCTTCATTTGATCGAACAGATCATCAATCCTCAGCAATGAAAACTGATTCTTGATCGTTTCCTTGTTCATTTGATGGTAGTCAATGCAGAGCCTCCATGACCCATCCTTCTTTCATATGAAAATAACAGGATCCCCCCACGGTGACACACTTGGACGTATCAGTGCCAGGTCCAACAATTTTTTTAGTTGCATTCTCAACTCCTGTAACTCCGGGGTCGACATCCGATAAGGCGTTCTAGCTATCAGTTCAGTCCCAAGTTTTAAGTCTATAGTAAACTCTAATTCCCTCTCCGGTGGCATCCCAGGTAACTCCTCTGGAAAGACGTTTGCAAACTCTCTCACCACCAGAAGGTGTTCTAGACCTTCCACTACTACCTCCTCATTTAACAAAAGGATCTCATAAAGATTGCACCCCTTGTGCATGCTCTTTCGTAGTTGCAAGGAAGAGATGAACCTCAGGGAAAATCCCTAGTTCCGACCTATAATCACGTGTCTTTTTCCCTCATCATTGAACAATATCAACCATTTTGTCTTACAGTTGATTATCACCTCATGCGATTCCAACCAATCCATACCAATCACGACATCATAAGATCCTAATATCATGCCGTACAGGTTGGCCTTGGTGACAAACTCTCCCAGGTTGAGGGTATATCCTGTAACCTTTCGTCCAACCTTCTGTTTGGATCCCTAATCCATATCTACGAAGCTAAACTCATCATGTTTGAATGCCTTTACCTTAATCCTTTTTAGCATTGCACCAGAAATGAAACTCTCGATAGCACCAGGATCAATCAAAATACTAAAGGTCTGGTCAGCAACGATACCTGACGTCTCAAGAACAGTCGACTAGTGCTTTTCTTGGTGGTTATTCACCGCTGCATGAATCCAATGGGCCTTGCCCAAATCTCCCATGGTAGTGGGTCTGAATGATCCAAATGCTCTAGTCCTCTCCACAAGGCAGTCACGCTAGTAGTGTGGCTCCCCACACATCCAACACCCCTTCTTTGGTCCAGTACTCCTGGCACCCAAAGTAGAAGATGATGGCCCACCGGACTGGAATTCTGGTCTTTGCTACTGAATAGGCCTAAACTATTGTTGCTACGGTCAATTTTGTTGCTGATGTTGTGGTCCCCGATAAGGTGTTTGTTGTTGAGGCACCGGTCGCCGAGGTGTAGTGAAAGTGGATCCCCTATGGAAGCCAATATATCCTGGTGTATGTTTGGCTGATGTCTGATGCTGCTGTGCACCAGATGACACATTCCCTGCTAGTCTCACTGGAGTCCTGCTCTGACCCCCGCTGATAAGATCCTCCTCTGCTATGAGGGTGTTCTAGACAACATCATGCAAGGTTTGAGGCATCAAAATCCTAACCTTTGCACGTATGCTTCCATTAAGGCTGAACACGAACCTGTTGACCTTAAGTTTCTCTGTGTTAAGATGCGGAGCATACCAGAGAAACTCCATAAAGCGGGCCTCGTACTAGGGCACTGTACAACTGCCCTGTCATAAGGCGTTGAACTTGTTGAGTTCATGCTCATTGAATTCCTCTGATAGGTACCTCTCTCATAATCGTTCCTCGAACAGTTCCCATGACACGTCTTCGATGACCATGTTCATTTATGGCAAGAGCATCTTCCACCATAGAAGAATGATCCCCTTTAGTTGAAAGACCACCATGCGGACCTTCATGTTGGAGGTATAGTCGTGAAGTGCAAAGCACATCATCATATTCTCCAACCATGCCTCGACGACTACGCCATCCGAGGCACCAAAGAACTCAGGAAATTTTACCCTCTCGAGTTCACAGTGAATGCTACCCATACCAACCGGAGTGCACGGTGGACCCTCAGGGGGTGTCGATGCCCTGGCCTCATCTCTATCCAAACAACTAATCAATGACCCAAACATCCGCTAAAAAGACCTCATCAACCCAACCACATCATCCACCGCTATCTGCTCCTTCCCGACAACCTGTTCGTCTCCCTAAGGGTTGGACCCCTCAGGTGTGGATGCTACTGGAGGTGTCGCACCTCATCCCCTAGCACCCCATCGTCTGCCTCCACGAAGTCCTCTAACCATGATTACCTGCACAAATACAAGTCAACTCAATTAGCAAAATTATTATTAAATATCATATCAACGAAATTCGTAGTGTTCCCAAGTCGCAGGTTGAACCGGCTCTGATACCATATGTAACGCCCCCATCGTTACGACTACAAGCGAAACAACAGTGATTTTTTTTTATTTTTTTTAGGAAAGAAGGCGACGACAACAACAGTTAACCACACAAATGACGACGAACGTAAGCACGCAGTCCAGGAAACAGGCTACTATGAATCCACGCACTGACACAAGAGCAACTGGGCGAAACATGCATAGACAAAAAGGAGAAAAATGGCTACCCGCCTGATGAAAACATGGCACACCTACAAGCTTAAGGGACAACATCCCCTCCYGMCATAACAACCTTGACGAACAATACTATAACCTCAAGGCGCACAAACCAAACGCATGAAGGCGTTCCACCCATGCACCTAAGGAAACCTACCACGCTCATCAACACTCACACAGAACGCACCGACTTCGGCCAATTTATCGATCRTTTCTATCCAATAAAGCACGTCATGATCCCCTCATCAGGAATCATGTCATCCCCAGATGATAGAGGCGTCAATAACCTTGGYGCAACAATCCTAACGGGACCAAGGATTCAAGAAAATCTAGCGCACTAGGAGTCGAAGAAATTGACACAAGACTGCACCCACACCTCAACAAAAGGTTTACGAGACAAAAGAGGGCGACAACAAAGGAAGACGCAAGCCAACCATGACTTCGTCAACAACCCAACCCAATCATCAAGTTTAAACTGGTCAATACTAAATTAGCGTTAAATACGGATCTACTTTAACCCATGTAAATCATGAAGTCAGTGATTTACCACCTAAATTAACATGATATACAGTTCTATTTTAGAGAGTCTAAATTACCAATTTAGACAACCACTAAATATCAATGAGCATTAACCACAAATCAAAAATTTAGCAAGTGAATACTACTACTAGTTAATAGATTTCAATTCTAAATTAATCCTTAAACAAATACGATTCACAAGTCTAAAATTTACAATTTAGACATTATTACAATCAATCTAACATTATCACAATCTCATTTAATCATTAATTAAGGTCTAAGTGGGCAATTGTAAATTAATCCCAAATTTCAATCCAACTAGCAATTGACATTAAATAACAACATTAACTACATCAAGGTAGAATGCAACAATAAAGCATTTATTAACTCATTAAATTACCACATGTTGTCTATCTATACTAACCGTACCCAATGACAGCTATCTATTAACATTAAAAAGAACTGTTGAGAAATGACTATGCCAATTAAGCGGGCTAAGTTAATGCGGTTTGGTGGTTATAAACATAATCGTCAATTCAGAATTTAATGCTATCTTGTTGTTTTAATATTAAATGTTATATCAGGCTAATCAATTCACACTTGAAGTTAATATTAACTATATCCTACCACATAGGACATTCCTGTTAAAAAATTCAAAAGTCGAGCGATGTGCTCTGCAAACTAGGGTTTAGAACTGCTAGCAACCGATCTGCGGTACCATAAATGTGGCCCCGCGGGGGATCATGATCCGCAAGGAGGGGGAGCCGCAAGGCCCCTCCTACAGCCATGTCACGGCGAATGACAAAGCCACTGAAGGATTGAAGCGGTTGGATTTTGAGGTACCACCAGGCTTGCGCGTGGAGCTGCTGGAGGACAGGACCTTCAAAGACAGAGAGATGGAAATAGACCCTGAGAAGGAGAAAACCCCCGGCCAAGCCTCGGCTCCATGGTTTCCAGGTAAATGTATTCCACAGGTGCCGCAAGCCCCGATATATATTTTCATCTCGCCGAGGATAGAGGTGCAGAAGCAGTACATGAGGGACCACGCCCTGATGGGTAAATTTCTTGGGCTCTGGCCCTCAGAAAGAGATCTGATCAAATGGATTCAATATTGGTGGAAGCCGAAGGGCAATTACGATTTACAACTCGGTTCCAAGGGTTTTTTCATGATCATCCTCCACAACCTGGAGGATCGCAACCGCATCTTTGATGGAGGGCCCTATTTCTACAACTCGGCCAGACTCTTCTTAAGATTCTGGACTGAGAAGTTCATCCCTGAGAAGGAGGACTTCGCCCATGCACCGGTTTGGATTAGGCTATATTCCTTACCCCAGGAGTTCTGGTTAGAGGAAGTCCTGGCCGGAATTGGAAATACCATTGGCATTTATGTCAAATCTTCAGAAGCTACAAAGCAACGGTGCTACACCTCCTATGCAAGAATATGCATCTATCTAAACATAGCCAAACCGCTCCAAGGATCTATCACGCTGGAATACCACGACGAGGATTGATCTCATACCATCGATTATGAGCATATCCCATTCTGCTGCAGGAAGTGCCGTGAGCACGGCCACCTCTTCAGAGACTACCCACTCAACGCAGTGTCAAAGGAAGGGAACCCAGAAAGCGGCAAGGACAAGGACGGCTTCATGCAACCAGCAGGGAAGAGACGTCAAGCCAGATGGAAGCAGTCGGCCCAAGTAAGCAAATATCCTTCAACCAGTAATAAATTTGATGTCTTGCAAAACCAACTGGAAAACCCCTTCAATCCTGAAAACTTCATAACGCCTCCTCCTAGCACCACTACCCATCATATCAACCAAGAAGTGGATCAGCCATCCGAGGGAAAGGAATCTAACCCTCCCATCCCCACTTCCACCCTTAGCCAGCAAGAGCCTCCCATCCCCACTTCCACCCTTAGCCAGCAAGAGATAGACGATGGGGAGGCGAATATGGAGCTAGAAGAGCAAGACCTAGCTGGGGTAGATCTAGAGCACCTGGAGCATGCCTATAGGCACCAAAAACTTTATACTATACCCAGAGATCAACTGCGGAAGGTTCACAAAGTGTTCCTCAACTCCTCAGCCGGCTCCTCCGCTCGAGCAAACAAAAGTCTAGGGATCCAGGGCGGTCAATCAAAAAACCCTGCCAAGACCCAGAAAGATGAAAAGAAAAGAGGTCGAAAATCAACTAACAAGCTCATACAATAAATAGGGAACTTCATGGTGAACTCGGGACAAATCAACCTGATCTTGGATATCTTTCCTCCTCTCCCCAACCCCCAGTTATCATGAAGATCATCACATGGAATATCAGAGGCCTCAACGGACGCAGCAAGCAGAAATTGCTACGTGATCTGATATTAGCAGAAAAGCCAGAAATCTTACTTCTACAGGAAACAAAATGTACTTCAGAAGACATTGACAAGTTATTACCTTATTGCTGGAGATTGGGAAGGGCAGTCTCAATAGATGCTACAGGAACATCAGGTGGCCTCGTTGTCCTATGGAACACCAATGCCGTTATCTTGGACAATTTCATCACCACGAAATGGTCCACCACTGTTGACTACAGGCTTATCGGCTCAAATAAGCCTGGACACTTAACCAATGTATACGGCCCCGCCAGCCCAAGGGACAAGCCCGCCTTCCTCAGGAGCCTGCGATATGTTGACAGCCTAGCACAACACATAAATTGGATTGTGGGTGGCGACTTTAACATTATTCGCAATTTGGAGGAAAAAAGAGGAGGCTTCAGGCGCCTGGATCGGGACTCTGGGGACTTCAATACTCTCATAGATGAGCTTAAACTTGTAGATCTGGGCATGAACAACGGCATGTACACCTGGACAAACAGAAGAATGGGTATCAATCAAATTGCCTGCAAACTGGACAGATTCCTGACTTCTGAATCTCTCATGATGGAAGGCACCACCATAGAATCAACCATCCTAAACATCTCTGGGTCAGACCACTGGCCCCTGCAATTATGGATGGATATTCCGGCTACCCCCGGCAAGAAACCCTTTCGGTTTGAGAAATTCTGGCTCGACCACCCGGAGTTCCAGGAAAATATCCAGACCTGGTGGAGGGAGGCCGAGGTTCCTCGTGGATCCAAAATGTATCGATTCCAGCAAAAACTAAAAAACCTTAAGAAGACGCTCAAAACTTGGAATCAGAGTACCTTCGGCAACATCTTTGATGCACAAAAATAGTTGCTCGCACAATTGGAAGAGATTCAGCAGCAGATCAGACTCCATGGGATGACAGCAGACCTTCGAGCCCAGGAAACAACTTTAAATCAGCAGCTCGAAGTCAGGAAAAATCAAGAGGAGATATTATGGAAACAGAAATCGCGAGTGCAATGGCTCCGAGAAGGGGAACGAAATATTAAATTCTTTCATAGAACTGTCATTCAGAGGCGGCATACCAACAAGATCACTCATCTCCTTTCCGACGAGGGGGACACTATTCATTCTCATGAGGACATGGAAAACACCTTGACATGTTACTTTCAAAATCTCCTCACAGAGCCAAAAACAGATAGACAGGAGGCTATCAACAAGGTCACGCGGCATGTACCATCCATCGTTACCCTGGAGAAAAATGCCACACTCTTACGCCTAATAACAATAGAGGAAGTGGACCAAGCCCTTCAGGAGACCCCCAAGGGCAAGGCTCCAGGCCCCGATGGGTTCACAAGCGATTTCTTCCATCATTGTTGGTCGCTGATCAGAACAGAAGTTTGGGAGATCTTAGAGGATTCCCAAACCACTGGCCAAATTCTCCAGGCTCTCAATGCCACCTTTATAACTTTAATTCCCAAAGAGGAGCAAGCACATCATCCCAAGCAGGTCAGACCGATAGCTCTGTGCAATGTCATTTACAAGCTTCTTACCAAGGTCATATCCAGGAGACTCAAGCCCATCTTACCTACTATAATTTCTCTAGAGCAATCAGGCTACGTGGAGGGAAGACAAATCCTAGACAACGTCATCCTTGCACATGAGGTGATCCACTTCCTGCAGAAGACCAAGACCCCAGGTATGCTTCTCAAACTAGACCTCTCCAAAGCTTTTGACAAAATCAGTTGGAAGTATATGCAGGCAATTCTCCTAGCTTTCAGTTTCGATCAAAGCTGGGTAACATGGATAGTAAATATAACCTCTTCGGCTTTCTTTTCCATTCTCATTAATGGTGTTCCATCAAGGCCTTTCTCTCCCTCGAGAGGAATCAGGCAAGGTGATCCTCTATCCTCGTTCCTGTTCATTATCCTAGACGAAGGCCTCAGCAGATCCATTCACGCAGCCATTGACTCCAATCGCCTAACATGTCTATCCTTGCATGGTATCTCCCCGCCCATCTCGCATAGCCAATTTGTTGATGACACCCTTTTGATGGGCAGCCCCACAGTCCGGGAAGCCACTTCCCTCTAGAATATTCTGCAAACCTTCGCTGACGCCTCGGGCCTGGAATGCAACAAGGACAAGTCCCAAATATTCTTCTTCAACACCCCTCCTCCGTTCCGGCGTCACATCACTGGCCTCTTTGGTTTCAACAGAAGCTCCCTTCCATCCAAATACCTAGGCATCCCCTTAATTGACAGTGCCCATCAGAACTCCTCCTGGGAATACCTTCTTTCTTCCTTCGCCAAAAATCTCTCCTCCTGGACCTTCAGAGCTCTTAATCTCCCTAGCCACCTCATCCTTATCCAAGCCGTTCTCCAAGCCCTCCCTATTTACACCTTCTCTGCGCTAGCTTCCCCAAAGGTCATCCTCACCACTATCAAAAGCATTCAGCGAAACTTCATTTGGCAAGGCCTCAACACAGGAAAGAAAATAGCGTTGGTTAGCTGGGACAAAATTTGTTGGCCCAAGGAGCATGGAGGCCTAGGCTTGATATATCCTTTCATCATGAACAAGGTGCTAAGCGCCAAAATTTGGTGGCGATGGTTAAAAATCCCCAGGGACCTTTGGGCCCGACTTTGGAGGAATAAATATGCTCCGGGCATGGCAGAGAAGAATCTAGTCCGCTGGAATGGGGATAGCCCAGGCTCTTTAATTTGGAAGGCAGCCAAACAAAACCGACAGCTGGTGACTGACAACGCCTTCTGGGAAATCAGAAATGGGAAAACGGCCCTATTTTGGCATGATTCCTGGCAACAATGGCCGATTCTGAGCAAGGAGGACTGGGCCCCTACCATCTGCAACTCAGCCATTCGAGCAGGCCTCACAAAAGTCGCTAATTACTGGAGGGATACCCCCCTAGGGAACACATGGCGTCAATGGACTCTGGACAGGGACAACATTGATTTGGAGGCAGGTGTGGACTTAACTCCGTGGCATGAAGAGATGGCGAAGCAGAAAATTCCAAGTATAGCAGGGGAGGACATCTTAATATGGGGATACAAACCACAAGGAACCTTCAATACAAAGGAGGCATATCAGCTCAAAGCTCCTTTAGATCCTCTCCATAACACGGAACAGTGGCGCAAGCTGTGGAGTCTCAAGCATTGGCCAAAAATCACCCTCTTCCTCTGGCTCATGAATCACTCTAGCATACTAACCTGGGACAATCTGGTGAGAAGGGGCTTTGCGGGACCCTCTGTCTGCCTACTCTGTGGGGCGGTAGAGGAAAAGATGAATCACCTTCTTAACTCTTTCCCCTATACAGCTCAAATATGGGATCAAGCGGCGCTCATCATGCGCACCTCGGACCGCTATCGGGATAGCATACTGACCACAATCACAGAGTGGAGGGATCAAGCTTTCCAATTGCCCCTCCTCAACTGGGTTTGGCAATTACTACCAGGATTTATCCTATGGAAAACTTGGAAAGAAAGGAACCGAAGGCTCTTCAAAGATCGGTCCCAACCTTGGCAACATTGCTGGCATCAATGTTGTCGGAACATCCAGGAGACTCTGAATCTACAAGCGTGGTATGGAATGGACGCTAATAGCAACCAAGCTGAACTTCACATCCTCCGGTACTGGGTTCCTTCCTCCACAGCCATGGCTCTTCCCTGTTCTCCCCAGTCCTGTCCCCCCAGTAGCCACTCCGTCTGGTCTCCTCCCCCAGAGGGCTTCCTCAAGCTCAACTTTGATGGGGCCTCCAAGGGCAATCCAAGCCCTGCAGGCTATGGAATTGTTTTCCGCAATCAACAGGGGATTGTCCTTCTCATCAGCACAGGCCCCATAGGACATTCCACAAACAATGCAGCAGAATTGTGGGGTATTACTAGGGGACTGCAACTAGCCATTGAAAACAATTTCACCAAGCTAATTGTGGAGGGCGATTCTCAAATCCTCATCAACTTGTTGCAGAGACTTTTGAATGGTGCAAATCCAAAGCGCATCTCGCCCATCTGGAGACTCTTGCATGGGCTACAACTCATTTCGGACTCTCTGCGACCAAACTTGACCCTCATCCCAGCTCACGTCAGAAGGAAGGCGAATCAAGTTGCGGATGACCTAGCCAATATGGGAATCAACCAGGGCGAGCCAGAACTTGTTTGTAACTTAGCCCTGGAACCTGATCATCCTCTACTCCAGCATTGCATACACAAATCTAGGACAACAGACACTCCCCCGGATGGGGTGCTAGACAGAGACAGCTGGCGAGGGCAGGAGTATGGAGGGTGCCAACGGGGCATGGAGCCACGTGATGGGCCCGTGCCTCCGTCTGCCACCCTCCGGGAATATTAATGGAGCTCTTATG
The DNA here is from genome assembly GCA_010110895.2 of Picea sitchensis. Taxonomy (NCBI): domain Eukaryota; kingdom Viridiplantae; phylum Streptophyta; class Pinopsida; order Pinales; family Pinaceae; genus Picea; species Picea sitchensis. Next base: position 190,125 of record SNQJ01S0005390.1, on the reverse strand, counting down.
GTTATGGGAGGGCGTGTTTATTGGCCTCGTCCTCTGTACTTTGTTGTGGCTTGGGCGATTTCCTCCGTTGTTGTGTTATGGTGTCACTGCTTCTRCTGGTGGATAACAGAGCTTCCTCCCCCGCGTCCATGGCCGGCGTCTAATTGGCCCCTGGASGCACCCCACTACGACCTTCACTGCGACTTCCACTGCATAAACACCATGCCTAAGTATAGGAAGYGTCTAAGAGGGAAACCACGAAGGGGTTCCCCATGGCGACCTCGACGACCCTCCTTCTTTGCGCATGACAGGTCTTCCCCTRCACCTTCCTGTCGCCTCCAGGAGGCGCAGCCCAGCCATACCCTGCCACCTCCGCCGACTGTAAGCACGAACTCCCTGGATTTGATCCCCCAGTCGCCTTGGCCTTCGTTGCGCTTACTTTTTTCTCCCTCTAGGACTGAACTGCATCCCAATCAGAGCTCGGCCTTCCCCAGTACTTTAGGTGACGACCCGCCACCTCAGAGGAGCGCTGCTGGAAGCGCTGGAACCCCGTCCGTTGACGCCACCACGACCGAGCAGGTTAAGGATAAACTGGGCATTCTCTATGGCCTGGTTTTTGAGCTGCGCCAGGGCGTCGAGGACTTGCAATTCCGTTTACAKCTATCAAACGATAAGGTCACACTCTTCCTCTAGCTTCTCTCCTCGCTACATGAAACCTTCCTCTCAACCCCAGTCGATGCAGACAACGTCRAGGGTGAAGCAACAGAGAGCGCGACTCCAACGCAGGCACATGGAGAAGCCACCACTACAGGCGATGTGGTCATGCAGGGTGTAGCAGAACCGCCCCCAGAGGTCACTGCGAGGCACGACAGGACAGCCAAGAAGAAGGAAGAGGTTGAAATGCAGTGGGGCGACGGGACGGCAGTCGTAGAGGAGGAACCTTGGACAGGCGACCTCAACGCCACCTGGCTAGGTTACTCGCCAAGTGTTTAGTTCATGTTTGTTTAGAAGTCTGCTTATTGACTGTTTCTTTCGCTGGGGCTCCACCTTGTTTCTAAACATTACACTTTATGGTTTTTGCTTTGATCAGGATGACTAGGCTGTTGACTGGGCTAGTTTCTCCTCTGTTGGGGCAGCCCAGAATTTTCAGTAGACCAATTACTTTGTTCTGTAACTCTTTTTGCTTCTAGCAAGCTCCTAATATAATATACTTCTTACTTACAAAAAAAAACTATATCCTACCACATTAATTATCATTGCTAAACCAGAAAAGGAGGAACATTGTCCAGAATTAATAAGGCCAATAAAAACGCTATTAGGTAAGGTAACACGCAAGGGTAACAGACAGTAGTTTCAAAGGCAGGAGTGAAATCTTTAGAAAGGCGAAATCACAACCTCATAAAGGCAAGAATTTCACCATGCATCCAAGGTAACAAATGGCATTTATTTTGGAAAAAACCACAGGAAAACCAGGGAATGAAACGCATTTTACAGGTGGAATCGTTGCTCTTGTCACATCAGAAAAATCATGTTGTCCATCCACTTCGTGTATGGAAATCGCATTGCATCTATGTGTGAATAAGAATGCTACCGGGAGAATGCAAATAATTGACCCCACCTTTAATATTCCCTCAGCCACAAAACGCAGTCAGAGGTAGGTAAAGGAAAAACTGAGTTGATGTTTGTTTTTGGGAAAAACAGACAACATAAAGGTTCTATGAAGCAGCTACTCCGTATTTCTGGCAGGTGAAATTAAGTAAATTTTACTCACAGTGACCAAGACAACATGATCGAAACGCACTCACACCCAAAATCATTGTCAGAAATTTAAAAAAAGGGCAGTGATACCAGAAATGTGTCCGTGACACGTGCTTTATGAGTAGGCTATCAAATTTTATTTAAAAATATTGTGTTATCAAGTGGAAGCATTGTGCATCCTACAGACTCAATACAAATCAATGTCATAAAAAGATTCACCGTGGAAGCCAAGGAATCTGCTAGAAAACAAATCAAAGGATCGCAATTAAAAGGGAAGAAATGCATGCGCATCCCTCTAATTGGAACGCAGTACTGTCATTTTAATTTAAAACGCAAGTGAGAGTTAACCTTCAATAAAACGCAGGTAAAACATCAGAGGTAGTCTCTCAGCTTACACCCAACGACCCAACAACCCAACACAGGTTAAATCCACAGGGTTAGCATAAAAATTGCCAACAATGGACATCAAATCGCAGAGAACAACTTGATAACATTGCTGGGTGAAATGGCCAACTAAATCCAGTGTGGAAATCTTAAAGAAAAACGCTGATATAAAAATCGCTGACAAGAAGGTAAATAGATGACAAGAACTCACTGTCCCCATTGTAAATTTCAGTCAAGTAAAGAGGATCGTAGTAAGAAAAAGAAGAATGAGATCGTAGTCAAGGATAATGTAAATCGCTGACATGCCCAAAATGCCTAGTAATAAAATCACGGCCAACAATAAAATTTAAGGGGATTCACTGAGTGAAATTCTGGGTAGGATGTCGAGAATATACAAAACCAAAAATGCAGAGATAAGTGGTTTAATGTAGAGAAATCCATCACAAGAAAGCGCAAGACCATCAATCAACAAATTGGCGAGTCAATTATTTGCTTCAAGACGCAAGACAACACACTACCAGGAACAACCAACAGGGCTAGACAACTGGCAAGAACATCCTTCTCTCATCATCCACGCATAGAAAAGCAGGTCATTGAGATCCATAGGTCTATTAACACTGAAGCGACAATCATAGATCAGGCTCCTGGCTGACTGCTCAGGCGTGGACTGATGAGATAGGGATGAAGGCAAAAATAAACCGCAATCACCAAAATAAATTAACCACAGGATGGTCATGACATGCAGGGATCGAAGGCCATGGGAAATCAACATCGAGCTAAAGGCTATGGGAAAAATTTCATTCATCAACTAGAATGCTAAGACAATCATTTTCCTTACCCAATTAAACATGCAGAACTAAAATCATAATCATACTAACAATCTACCATGTAGAAATAAAGGAAGCATACCTTTGCCTAATCGTCGGCTCTGAGTTGATGACCCGCACTCTTCGTGCCACTCCCACTTGTCAACTGATGAGACTTCCCCGGTACCTCCCAGCCAATGCTATGGGTACTCTTCTTCCCCCTTAGCCCCCGAAGCCGCAAAGGGGCCATGCACACTATCCATAGAATCAACTATCTCCCATCTCACCTCGCAAGGCCGAGCTACCACTCCTCACCGAGTTGGGTATCCCAACTCCCACAAGCTAACTCATTCAAGTATAGATTTCTACAGCATAACTTTACGCAAACAGAAGACCTCCTTCATCCTTCTCCTCCCTCCATTATATAGAGTTTCAAAGTCCTTTACTTTCCCAAAATCCCATTTAATTTAATGTTTAATAATTTAATTCATAAAAAACATCCTCGTACATGTGTCACCCATCCCCTTCATTCCTCCATAAATTAATTTCATTAATTAATTAATTAATTATCCTTATTTCTCTCACCCACCTAAATTCATTCCTAGAATCACTCCTAGGTGTCCCCAATTCCCTTACAAGTTTTAATGATTTTCCCCCTTATTAATTTACTAGTTGAATTTAATTTAGAAAGTTCTTTAATGCTAGATACCTTACTAAGTTAGACTCTCTGCTTTTTCCTTGTGTTTCCCATTTCTTTTTATGTTTCCCGCTTTTTCCTAATTTCCTAATTATTTTAGATTTCCCTCTTTTCCCTTTTTATTAAACTCAAAAAGGCATGTGCAGAAACTTACCCCTTTTACCTTTTTCTTTTTAATGAATGAATTTTTAATTAGCATAATATAGTAAAACAATTATTTCCCCCTTTTTTAATTTTATCCCAAAATATTTTTATAAATCAATTTAATTGCTTACCCCCTTCTTGTTATAAGATTAATGATGATTATCATTATTATTATATATATATATATATATATATATATACAAATATTGTTCTTTTACCGCAAGTTTCGCCTAGACCTACATTTTAATTTTTGAGGCTGGGCGACATTTTCTTAGGGAAAATGTTTTAAATTTTTCTTATCACGTTATTCTTCCTAGGGCCATATAGTTTCATCCATTTATTAATTAACAATGTGACGTGCCCTTCAAGATTCACTAGGTTCTCCAAGGGTGCAACTCACCTCATTATGTTTCCCTTGCGCGACGTGCCCTTCAGGACGCACTACGTGTTCCAAGGGTGCCACTCGCCTCTTGACTGACTTGGTAGACATCAATAACCCCTAGAGTCAATACTCCACCAGGTGATCTTGTGGGAGACTAAGGGCCTATAAGGAATAAGGCCCCTACCTTATTTCAT
>SNQJ01S0005390.1:152857-168022 GCA_010110895.2 Picea sitchensis | reverse complement strand
TCTTTTGCAAATTTCTGGCTTAACCTGTCATCATCACTACCAAAAATAATATCATCAACATAAACTTCAATTAATAAAATATTACCTTGGCTTACCTTGATGTAGAGGTTGTTGTCTGCACTTCCTTTTCTGAACCCTGCCTGTTGTAGATACTTATCTAGTCTGGAGTACCATGCTCTAGGAGCCTATTTTAGACCATACAAGGCCTTCTTTAATTTACACACATAGTCTGTGTTCTCTTTAGAGGCACGTAAGACATCCTCTTCTGATAAGACTTGACTCTTAGGGAAAATAAATTTACCCTTTTACACATGTTTTGGTTCCGACATCCCTTCCTGACTCCAAGCGCCAACCGACCACTTGCTGACTTCGGCCCATTCGTTGTTCGATACCTGACCTCAGACGCTTTGACACACGGACTCTGACTTGACTAAGACCAACTCTAACTAAAAAAATGACGGTGCTAACAGATCACATTCAATTTGGTAAGATACCCAAAAAACTATACAAAATGGTACTGAAGTTCTACGCGTATTCAAAAAAAGAAGCGTGCACACATCCGTGCGGGCTAACATGGCGTATGATGCACACAGTGTGCATAGTGCATGACTGATAGTCAACAAACCTGCGCGGATGCAGAAACGGTGCATTCATGATTTTGTTCGGACTTCAACCACTTATGGGATGAAGTAGATCTTGACCATACCCCAAAATCTCCCTAAAATTCTTCCTTGGGATCACTGAAATGGATGGGAGGTACATCAAAAGGCCTCCCATTCACACTTATAACTAGTTGAAAAATATCTTTCCATCCTCCTATAAATAGAGGATCATTGTATGCAAAAAAAATAAAAATCCATATCATTTTTATGTTGTTCAAAATTCTCTTGGAGAAAGCCATCTTTCCCTTGAGCCATTAGTCTTGAGCTAGTGTAGCATAGACCTAGTTGTACATCTCTTGTGAAGCTAACCTTCGGGTATTTTTCACCATTGTAAACTCACCATCGGAGAGTGATAGCTCTATTTTTTTGAGGGATCAAAGGACCCTCTCTTAGGAGGAATATGGGATTCATTATCCCATATTTCTCCTCTTGGTGAACTCAATTTGAAGATTCAGTTCTATTTGGTAACCATTTCATTTGTTCAATTTCATGCATCACTTGTTTATTTTAGTTTATTTTGTTTCTCATTCTTAGTTGTTATTTTCTTTCTTTATATCTTATTTTCTAACTTGTAGGGCCACTAACTTGCTAACCATCTTTTTGTTATTCCTTGTTAGCTTGCCAAGGTAGGTAAGGGACTCTCTTTTGCTCACCCTTGTGACAAAAGAAACCAAATAGTCATGTTGTTCGTAATTCAAGGTTTAAATATATATTTTAATCGATTTTAGTAGTAATGGTAACGGATTCCAACACAATGCTCAAATAGACGCACACACTATGAATAATTATTGCATGCATTACAAAGGTTGTTGCATGCCCTATGAATAGTTTTCATGTGCAGTACAAAGGATGTTGCACACGCGGTTTGTCTCAATGAGGACACAGCAATCATGTTCATTTAGAATGATGTATACATGCATTTAATTAATTGGTATTGACAATGGTTAAATTTGTGTATAATTTGTAGCTAGTAAGATACGGGAATTTAGTTAGCAGAAAATTTTTGAATTCATGTGTATTTTCTGCAAGCAATTTCCCTCGATTAAGTTGGGGGACATAACAAAATTTCTTTGCTAGTAAATCCAAAAGGATCCCAAAGATATCATCCTTTTTTCCCTAAATAGTCATTTTCAAATGAACCAAAAACTTGCTCAAAAATCTTTATAACAAAATAAACTCAAAACCAATTCAAACTTGTTTTCATAATTTTCACATTAATTCAAATAATGTGTGCTATATAAACTATTGATATACATAGAGAGAATGAAATCAAGGTGAAAATTTCCAAAAAGTAAGAATAAATAGCCTATGGAAACAAAACATAAGAAGAAATAGATTCTAGAGTAATTACCTAAGGAATCACTTAGGAAAACAATGCAGAAAGAGCCTATCAAACACATTTATACACACACTTTGTCTACAAATTTTCCAAATTTGGAGAAATGTTCAAAGATGACAACTAACTTGAGATAGATAAATTAATTGACCTTGTAACACCAAAAGATGATAATATATATATATTCAAATATTAGAAGGCCATGATTGCATACCATTGCTACTAGAACAACTATTATCCCAAGTTCATAAGTGATTACGTGGATTGTACATCATGTGGACTTGGAACACATGATTCTTATCAATGATCAAGGGATATGCATCACATCATTTCAACTAAGTGAGCATGAAAAATATTACAAGTTTCCTAAACCAAATATTTACATAGTAACATCCTATGTAAATGAATTGAATTTGATAAAACTCAAGATAATCACAAAATATTTAGTAATGGTGGGTTCATGGTAATAAATTCTAGTCAAGATAAAATGGTGTATATCCTTCAACCAATATAATAACTCATTACATGTACATAGTTTCTTTAATCAACAAATTTAATCAACAAATTATATGGGAAAAGGATGCTCGAAATTTCCAATAGGATTGGATCCCCTTATTTTATACCATAGTTGAGAAGGGATATATATTCAACTAAGCTATAATTATCTCTCACATTCTACATAAAGCACTGACTAAGGTAAAAGACCCTAACTCCAAGTCTCCTTCTAATTTTTATATGGCATCCTACCTTGTTGGCATAGTGTGCGAAAGAAACCCAATTCTTGGTATGGGATGGACATGGAGTATTGTTGATATAACTATTCACATGTATTTTCATTCTCAAAATTTGTAGGAAAACAAATATATGAGGCAATACATTATAATCTATGATAATTTCTCTACCTAGTTATTTGAGTTAATCTTCTATAAATTGGCACCAAGGTTTTTTTGGGAAAAAAAAGTACAATTGTTGGATAAGGTGTGATATTTGTATTATGTATATTTGAAAAGATATGATAATTTCTCTACCTAGCTATTTGAGTTAATCTTCTATAAATTGGCACCAAGGTTTTTTGGGAAAAAAAAAAGTACAATTGTTGGATAAGGTGTGATATTTGTATTATGTATATTTGAAAAGATTTTAGATACATCCATATTTATGGAAGAAATATAGCTTCACATTTTCTACCTAAGTTTATGCCAAACAAATTAGTACTAATGGAAGTGGCCTACCGAACTATCCTAAATAGTTTTAATGCATATGTAACAAAGTAAAATAAAAAAATTGTTTATATCTTACTCTATGTACATAGGTCCTATAGTATTAACAATTCTATTTTTTCTATAATAGAAGCCATACATATTGCAAAGTATAGGTTTTGTGACAACATATTCAAAAGGAATTATCAAAAATACCCTCTACGAATACATGCTAAATAGGAAAGTATCTCATGGCCATACACTCACGATCATTGTGAGGAAGAAGAAGTCAACAAAAGGGTTAGATCTTGGGAGAATTTCAATTTAAGGATAAGACAACGTGATTACATCATTAAAAAAAAATGGGAATTTGAAACCAAGAAGAGAGAGGATCAAACTTGAGAATGAAAAGAAAGAAAAAGATGAAGTAAAACAAAAGGAAAATAAAAGTCCAAAGAAGAAGCAAGGATAGAGTAAGAAAGAAAAGGCTCAAGTAGATGCACAAGGAAAACATGAGGTTGAACTTAAAGTCAAAATTGATGAGAATGTGAGGAAGTCAGAAGAAGAAAGAAAATTAAATGAATATAAAATTGAAACAAAAAAAAGGTGATTGATATTAAATTTGAAAATATTAGAAAAATAAATAGGAGAATGACACCTTAGAAAAAGATGCAAGTGCCAAGGGAATTGACAAGAGAAAATAAATAAACAAGGCTGCATGGCAGCTTATACCTGCCGAGGAAGTCCTTACCAGTAGGCAATGAAAGTACCCGCACTTGCTTTATGATTGTACTTTAGAATTAATGACGCGAAGTGGAATCGAGACCATAACCGAACGCACCTACATAGTCAAAAACGCAAGATTAACTGGATACGTTCCATTGAAAGCATAATGCCCACCRTCCAAGCAATCAAAAKCRTAACACGAGCCAATCCAGAGCGTTTTGTTTGCATTAGCCGCTACTTCTTATACTTATGATTCATGTAAATACAATGATGTAARTATCAAATTAAATTCATTTTAATTTTTCGACAAATAATTATTAAACCAGATAAAAATGATTTAATCAATCATATYCACCAATCAACATAAAAAAATAATCAATTTTAAAAGATTTGAAAAACTATTTTTAAAATTTGAAAAAGTTAATTTCATGTAGATATTTATATAACATAGTAAAAACTTTATTGAAAACAAGAAAATTAGGCAACTAATTGAAACTCAAATTATTTTGACTTTTAAACAATTTCAATATACCTTACCCGAAGCAAAGTAAAAAAACACAAATTACTATTTATTTGTGTTAATAATTTAAAATTAATACGGTSAAGATTGAATGAAACGAGAATGRAAAACCTTATTGTATCAAGGAAAGCGAAGGTTGTACCCATACCTCTAAGTATGGAAAACTTTATGACATTGCCCTTACCCACGTAACCGACAAGCCCCGACGTATTACACCAGACCCCACACGTGGAAATCTTTGACTATGCCACCGACGTATTACAACAGAACCCACACGGTCGACATTGAATTATGTATCAGACGAAGCTCTAGCCGGACGAAACGTAAAGCCACCCGAAAACAGCTCGAATAGTACCATACTGAGAAGTCATTCAACCACCGTGTCCAAATACAAACCTGCCACCTGGATGAAATATTTATTACAATTGAATTGGAAGGAGCGAAGGCTGTAATAAGAGGTAGGTTTGAATAGCCAATGNACCATACTGAGAAGTCATTCAACCACCGTGTCCAAATACAAACCTGCCACCTGGATGAAATATTTATTACAATTGCATTGGAAGGAGCGAAGGCTGTAATAAGAGGTAGGTTTGAATAGCCAATGAGATCTTGACAAAAAAAAATTTAAAGAAATGAAATAAATAAATAAAATCTATTTCTAAAGTGTTACATTAGAAAGTCATATTAATTTTTGGTCAACTGGTGAATTAATATATAGTCAATGGTGAACTCATCACTATATACCATGCCTATCGGCAGGTATAATAAGAAGAGGAGGTATGTAGTTCCAACACATTTTATAAAAAATTGTATGGGGAAAATTCACTAATGCCCTTCTTGATAGATAAAGTAGAAATATTGGAAATATTTACATTTAATGAAAATAATAAGAAAATAGTACACCAAGCTTAGAAAAAAGGAATATTTAAGTGGACAAGGAGATTGTCTATACTATAGAGGTTGAAGTATTGGGTGTTCAATCAAATGGGTTTGTATCCATGGCATTGAAAAATTTGGTCATAGCCCAAGAAACCACAAACAAAGATAAACATATTTAGAAGTGAATGAAAGAATATGAATACAAGATAGAATTTCCACAAGGTTAAGTCCAATACTACTACAAATTTTCACAAGGTTTCATATTTGATTTTATTTAATATTTTTTTGGAGGTATGTTATAGCCTTAATTTCCACCCTATAATCCAACAAGGAATCCAAAAGAGGCCAAATCTTAGGCAAAATGTGTATTTCATAATATTAAAGCCCTTCGGGCCTATAGGGTGGAAATTAAGACTATAACAAACTACATGGTGAAGTTGGAATAGTAAAAGAAGAATTCTACAAGAAGACCCAACATTTGTAGAATTTAATTGTAAAACTATTGAGGGAAAAATAAAATTATAGAAAAACAACCAAGAACAAATACAATTACAATATGAATCAATAAGAAAGTGTTAAGAATTAATTGGTTATAAGCCTCCTAAGATTCCTATTATTAATGAGCAAGAAATCATAGATATTGAGGAGGGACTCTCATATTTGAAGGTACTAGATTAAGTGGTTTGGGAAGAAGTCCAAGAGGACTGGGTAAAAGGTTTAAAATTCTAGACTCTTGTTAAGAATACATATGAAGGGTATCATTATTTTCCCTCTTTCAAATAAACAAATTATTTTCATGATCTATTTCAAATAAGACAAGCATTGGAAGACACTCTTTTACAAGTTAGGAAAACTACTCGGAACATACACAAAGCTTTATCTTACAGATTACGACCAAATACATTGCTAAAATTTGATTAATTTTCCAAAAGTTAGATAAAAATATTGACAAAATGACTAAAATTTTATCTTTTCTAAAAGCCCGTGCCTTTTATCAAGCTCACCTTTGTAAAAATCTATTTGAATCTTAAGTTATAATAAAATAAAAAGGAAAAATAACGCAAATACGTTAATGGAATTAGGGGTCCAAGTAGTTAGGTTTAGATAACTAAATCAATTATGATTGCAAGAAACATTTTCTTGTATAAATTTGATGAAATCGAGCATACCCCTAGCTGTTTGTTTTTTTTAACCACTTTTTTGAATGTTGATAGTGAGAAGCAATTTTTTCAACCAAGAATTTGGAGGAGTTTTAATCGTATGCATTACTTGTGAGGGACTATTCTTTTGTTCATTGCATGGGGATTTATGTAAGAATATTTTATTAATGATACATATTATTCTTAGTGAATTATTAATACTCTGGCTTTCTTCTCTTCAAAATAATTTTTATTTCATGGATATAGATTCATTATATTCATAGTTAGGAATTTAAGTATTGAATTCTCTTTCTTCATTATAGTTGTTTATTTTTTCTTTATAAAATAGTGAATTATTTTTTGTTCATAATAATAGATTTGCAATTTAGTTTCTAAATTTATTCTTTTATCATTTTTTAATAGGAATATATGTATTTGTATTAAACTTAGTTTTTCCCTAATTATACAGTGTGTCCATATCAAAATAGTGAGGCAAAGATTCTAATATTTGTTTTTGAAAAAAAAAAACACTTCAAAATATCTACGTATTTTGTGAAATGCTCTTTAAATACTATAATTGTTTCTAAAAATATTACAAGAGTACTTCCTAACACATTGATTTAAAAGTAAAAAAAATTACAAACATGTATGTTGAATTCCATGATATCTCCCAAAGAATATTCCTATTGAACTCTTGTTTCCTCCATGTGAATGCCAAGTTCATTTTAAAATAAGAAAACAAATCTCCTGGTTGGAGATGTGGAGATGTCCTTGATTTCCTAAGTCTCTCCATGTCTTTCTTCTCATTTAGTAAATTTAGCACCATGCCATGCAGTGCCTCTAATATGCATTCAATATCTTCAATCCTTTTTTTTTACCTCTCCAGGGCTACTTTCATGGCTTTTTCTTTTTCCTTATTTATTTCAATTTGCATGGAAGTCACAACAATATGCATTAGATTGTTGAGCCTTAGTGTTAACTTTATATTCCTCATCCTTAATCCATCAATCCCACTTTCTCACTAAAATTACCAAGACATTTTGAACCTCTATTATCTATCAAAATTTTATTTTAACCACCCTCCTTAACTCTACCATCTTGCATTGTGATAATATGTCCAAATTGCAGCAACAATTTGATAATATCCCTCCACTATTGATCCAGTCATGATAATCCCACTCAACTTGCATAGAGGTGGACTAATATCTCATTAGGTTTTGTCTATCTCAAACCTACAAAATTTCCTTTTTTCATTGAGTATAGAAAAAACAACTAAACTGTAGAACCTACTCCCAAGGATGTTAAATAATTCTACCTCTTACTATCTAGATTAGAAAATTAAACCACATTAAAAAACTCTTCCATTCACTTCAAATTCTTAATGTGACATAGTTCTCACGTCATCCATTGTACTATCACTAACTTTGATATTTATGAGCCTTCCTATCTTGTCTTGGGAACCATACCATTTTTCTTCCCACCTAGAGTACATGTGATTCAAAGTTGAGTTGAATAATACTTCTAAGCATAGGTTCATGGGATATGAGATACATAAGGTTCCTCACCTTTTAATATTAACATTTCCTTAGTCAGTCTCGTATCTTCATTGGATCTAATAACATGAAAAAACCTCATCTCTCTTAGTCCTTCAGCTATTTTTTTTGATCTTTGGATTAATATTTTTAACCTGAGATCTCTAGTGATTGACGTATAGTACATAGGTATTAATACCATAGTTGAATCCCTAATCATTGTGAATTGTTTGATCCCTTTAATGAGTGACAACATCAATCCTTAAAGGAGGGACAAATCCTCTACCTCATTTTTCATCGATTTACAAGACCCCAAGTGAAGGTTAGCTCTTCATTTCCTTTGGGGACTATAAGGATCTTGTGCACCTATCTCCCTTATATTTCTTTATCAATTGAAAATAGATCTATATTACATTAAAAAATAAATATGTAAAAATAAAAGTTGTATAACATTTTCACTCCACATTTAGGAATTAGTTTATTTTATTTAAAACCATTTAATAGTTGTCATGCTAGAAATAAGAGGTTTTCTCATTCCAAATGGGTAGACTTCTAGTTGGGATTTCTTTTTACGGTGAACAAATGTTGTTGGTGCGAGAAATTTTTAAAACCATTTAATAGTTGTCATGCTAGAAATAAGAGGTTTTCTCATTCCAAATGGGTAGACTTCTAGTTGGGATTTCTTTTTACGGTGAACAAATGTTGTTGGTGCGAGAAATTTTTCCCCATCAAAAGGTTGTTATCCTTCACTCTTGTATGCACATGATATGATGCATGATTCTGATCATTTCATTGTGCTTAAATGCCATCACTAGATGACCATGTGGAGGTGTGAATTTATCCCTCTCTGTGTTGCACACCAAACTAAGATTTAATCCGAATCTAATATTTTTTTTAAGTCTTCCTCCATGTTTAGATGGGGAAGGATATGGAAAAATTATATGAAGGCATAGTCTTTTCTCACCATTAACACTCATTAACAAAGTCTATAGAGCTTTAGGTTTGAGAGAAGTTTTTGATGATGAATTATTTTTTTTATGATTATTGAATCACTAATTAGTATGATTTGTGAACTCATTTTCATGTAAGGATGGATAATCATAAGAATAAATTTAAAGGATCTACCTCATTGTTTTCCATGGTGCCTAATCCTAATGCATATTTGTGTTCTGTGTTTCTTTCAAGGTTGTAATTCATAACTTCATTTTTTATAACAAGAGAGAATCAAAACAATTTTGACTTAGTAAGAAAAAAATAAAAAAGTTATAAGATTTAAACCCAAGGATTCAATGAAACAAACTTATTAATATACTAGGATATAAACACTTTCATTTACATATTCAATTAAAAATTTTAATGCTTACCCAGGGACAAAAGAAAATATAAATTAGACATGGGTTAAAAAAACATACCCCCTTTTTAGGGTTTTTGGGAATTTCTAGGTGTAAGGGTTTATAGTACATTTAAATTCAATATTTTGATTAAATAAAATAGATGGTCATTCTTCCTTTATCCAAATTGGATCTTCACAAAAAAAAAAAAATTCAAACATTGTAATAAGAATTTAAATGTTTTGGAAAAGTCGAGGAAATGTTCAAAATTTCCTTGGAAGTTGAAATGAACAATTGTGATGGTTTTCCTTCTAAGGAATCCCATTAAAAATAAGGTCATGACAAAGAAGAGAATTGAATGGAACCAAGAAGAAGAAATGAAGAAGGGTGGTAGTAGAGATGAGAGCTCAAAGAAGTAGTCATCTTGATGATTGGAGGAGAATAAGACATTGAGTCTATCCCATGATGAGTAAATATTGTTGTTGAAGCATGACCATTTGCAAATTTAATTCCAATGAGTAAAAATACACTAAATCTATGTATATCTCACCCTTTTGTAATCAATTTTCTGCTTAATAAAGAAAATCCCCTTGGAACCTGGTTTTCCCACTTGGATTTCCAATGTAAAAAAATCTCAGTTGTTTCACGGTGTTAATGGCTTTGTATACTTGACGTAGTTTTGGTTTTAAAATGTTTTTTCATTCTATGTAAACTACAAGAGCTATAACATATCTATGTTGTAATCCTAGCTATATTCATTGGTTTAAATGATTCCTTGAGTGTTGGAATTGGTTGAGTGCATTGTTGGATCATTGTTTAACCACATTCTAGAACCAATCTTGCAATTTCTTCTTGTTGGTTGTTTATTATTTTGTGGTGGGTTTGTATGAGTACAAAAAATTTCAATTAGTTCAAATACCATACACTACAATATTGTTGTATTCACCCATTATTCACTTATTTGATCAATGGAGTATAGCTACAACACTTCCACATATCTTGCATTCGATGTGTGGAGAGAACTTGCAACTTGAGAACATATTTGGAGAGCCTCTATTAAACAATGACATGTCTGAAGCAAGCAACCAAGTAGTGACCAAATATGAAATAGATACATTATTGTTTATGCATGTTGGTAATCAACAACATAAAACATTATTTATTTCCAAAAATATGCATCTTCACGAAATGGACAAGCTATATGCCTATTATTTACATATCATTCCTAAAGGAATAACTTTTTTTATTATAACTTAAATTTACAAACCAAAATATGTTTGGAAATATCAAAATGATCTCTATAATATCACGACAAGGAAGATCATATTCCCCAACCAAAAACTCATACATTATAGATTAAATTAATCTAACTTCAAATTGGAATTTTTCCAAATCTTGATTGAAATGGACCAAAAAGTCACACATCAACAAAACAAAATAGTAAAATTGAAAACCTACATATATCACATGCACTGAATCTCATATCATGTTGAAAATTTTATTAAATAAAATGAAATAACAAAATCAATCATACAAATGAACATATATTGAAAACCTTAATCATAAAATCTTTTTGAAATTTATTTTCTTTGTTTTGTATGGACTAAAAATTTTTGTGATGTTTATCTTCTCTTAAAAAAATATCTTTATGATTAAGTGATAATTTTTGTTTTCCTATTTCCCTTTTATAGAAACTATTTATTTATGATTAAGTGATCATTTGAGTTTTCATAACTCTTTTTTATAAGGACTACTATTTACTTATGATTAAATAATCATTTGGGTTTTCCTTTACTCCTTTGTATTTATTTATGATTAAGTAATCATTTGGGTTTTCCTTTACTCCTTTGTTAAGGACCATTTATTCAAATATGTTGCACTGATTTAATTTCAATATTATACAAGCTTAGTAGTTCTATCCAACTTAAACTCTATATTGATTCGATGTTAATATTTCAATTATAAGAGTAAAGTTACAAAGCAAATTTAGTATCTAGAAAATTTTAAATCTATTAAAAAACTTAAATTTGGGTTTTCCTTTACTATGTTAAGGACCATTTATTCAAATATGTTGCACTGATTTAATTTCAATATTATACAAGCTTAATAGTTCTATTCAACTTAAACTCTGATTTGATGTTAATATTTCAATTATAAGAGTAAAGTTACAAAGCAAATTTAGTATCTAGAAAATTTTAAATCTATTAAAGAACTTAACTTGAAAGTTAGAATAAATAAATAGTGTGTATATTCTCTATACATTTATATGGGAAAATATTTTTAGGAATTAAAAATGATAGCACTTCAAAGAAGTTAGCATGAAAGTTAGAATAAATAAATAAAGTGTATAATTTCTACACTTGTATGGAAAAATAATTTTAGAAATTAAAAATAATAGCAATTCAAAGAATTTAGTTTGAAGGTTATAATAAAAAAAAGGATATATATATATATATATATTAGAATTAAAAAAATAATATTTAAATATCATAATATGATGATGATGATGATTAACATCCACTAAGATCTAATTGGTCTATCGACCTTAAGAGGGTAAGTGATTACTTGTGATTCTTTAGAATTTTGTTTATGTGCTCGAAAAGCATTAAGAGAACCTTTCTAAGATCACCATATTTTTGTTGAGTTAAGAGGTTAGGAAGGTTGGTAGTGTGATCAATATTTTGAAAATGAGATCTAATATGGGTATAGGCTAGACAATCTAAGAGAAAGTGATTTTCATCTTCAACCTTCTTAGTATCACAAAGGTGACACACTCTTTCATCCCATGACGTTTTAGGAATTGACCAACCCCCAATTTCAATAATACTTTTAAGAATTAAAAAATAATATTTAAATATCATAATATAATTAATCAATAAAATTCTTAAAAAATATTTATTATAAATTTATTTAACTAATTCAAATACAAAAATTAATTTAAAAATATTTTTCTTATAAAATAAATATTTATAATTTATAATTTATTAAATAATTACAAATTTAATAAAATATATCTTGATTATTAAAAAAATCAATCAACATATTTGTTAAATAAGTTCACATAAACTATACCCTTTATATTAATGATATAAATTTCTACCTTCACACAACATGGATAGTGACATTCTTTCATCCTTGACTCCTAAAATATATCATGAATCTGATATCAAAATATTGACAATATTGACTGACATGACGAGATCAATATTACACCATAACAACAAGATGAAAAGTGAGAAACTTTAACAAACTATCTCACAAACTCAAACTTTTCATTCATTTCTTTTAGTCCCGCATTCTCGGTATATATTTAACATATTCGATGTTTGTCTCGAGCTATTAGGTAGAATGATCAAATGTAGTTGAACATTTGAATAAATAAATAACTAGGTGTCTTGATCACGGCAGGTGAAGGATCAAATCCCTCCGACCAAAGATATTTCTTCAAATTTTGTCCTTATATTATAGGGATTTCATTTTATTCTTTCAATTTAGTCACCATCAAAAAAAGTGTATCTTAAAAAGATATAATTGAAAGATTAAGATAGGTGGATTAAAGATATTTAATCATATTATAGAATTTAAATTAATAGGGATTTCATCTTATTAACTTTTTTTTTTTTCCCTCTCCTTCATTGAGAGCATGGTTATGACTAGATACCTAATGTATAAGAACAAGTTAAACAATATGGAAGACAAGAGGCTACCTAAAATTGCTTCAAAATCAAGTCATAATCACCATCGACTCAAGCGAGGATGGCATAAAGACGCCCAGTCTTGGATAAGCTATTGAGAAATCATGGAAGAAACCATTTTGCAAAACAAAGATACTATTAAAAAAAACGTCAAATCAAAATTTAAGGAGAAAATGTGGTGTGATAAAGACTTAGAGGAAAAAAGAAAATTAAGGTATTATAAAGATGTAATCAACCCTAATCTAGAAGATCAAAATTCTCTATGTGTTTTGGCAAGTGTAAAGAAAAAAATAAGCATTGTTAAGATAAGAACATTTTTTTACTAGCTCCATAGTGAAACTGGGCGTTGGTCAATTCCTAAAACGCTATGGAATGAAAGAGTGTGGCACCTATGTGACACTAAGAAGGTTGAAGATGAAAAATACTTTCTCTTAGATTGTCCAGCCTATACTCATATTAGATCTCATTTTCAAAATATTTATCACACTACCAACCTTCCTAATCTCTTAACTCAACAAAAGTAAGGTGATCTTGGAAAGCTTCTCTTAATGTTTTTCGAGCACAGAAACAAAATTATAAAGAATCACAAGTAATCACTTACCCTCTTAAGGTCCGATAGACCAATTTGGTCTTAGTGGACGTTAATCAGCATCATCATCATCATCAAATATAATAAATATATTATAAATATTATAATAAATAATATATTAGATAATAAATATAATATAAATATAATAATGCATAATAATAAATACATAGTACAACTTTTTATATTTAGAT
Source organism: Picea sitchensis (assembly GCA_010110895.2). NCBI lineage: Eukaryota > Viridiplantae > Streptophyta > Pinopsida > Pinales > Pinaceae > Picea > Picea sitchensis. The sequence continues at coordinate 154,223 of SNQJ01S0005390.1, read as the reverse complement.
GTGGTGATTGGTGAAATTCATTGATTATGTAATTAATTCTACATATTGAAAGACATGAAGAAAGCAATTACACTTCAATTCTATCATCCAATTAGAAATGAAAAACACAAATATTTTTATTATATCCAAAAATATATGTGTTTTCCTATATTAAACATTATATTACATACACAAATTTATGATAAACGACAAATTAATGTCACATTAATATCACATCAAAAGGAAACTCATTGCTATAGTCCCCATGACAAAACTAATAAATGACAACATCTATGTCATATTGTTATAAAAAAATACCAAACTACTTTTTAACCTTTTAAAATATTTTTCATATTATATTTTACATTTAATTAAAATATTTTTCCATCTTATATTCTACATTTAAATTGGTCGAAAGAATCATGGACTTTGACTAGAAAAACAAGTTACTAAAAATATTAACATATTATGATATAAAATACGGGACTTCTTATTACAATTATATTATACATATAGTTATGGAACGTAATGTACACTATAAAATAATCTTATATACAAATATCACATCATAAATTTTGACTTATATTAAATAAATAATAAAATAATATGAAATTCAAACTAAAAAATTTAATAAGTAAAATAAATTATTTCTCCTAAAAACTTTTAAAATACTTTTAAACCGCCGTGACTCAAATAGAAAAGTAAGGTATAAGCTCATGTTATAAGTTCCTTTGGCTAGCATAGGCTATTATTTCCATCTCTTTTGTGAGTGTACATAGTACTATGTTTTTTATTAAAATAACAATAACATAACCAATGTGTAAAACAAAATACATTTAACTTTAATTTTAAATAAGGTTTTTCTAAATGGATATTGATTGAATGAGAACTTAGTTTTTAAATTTTTATGATTTGTCTTTAACTTTATTTGTTCTTAATCGTTGCGGGCATAGATTTCAATTTATATTCGAAAGAATGTGTTACACAATATATATATATATATATATATATATATATATATATATATATATGATGCAGGAGTACAACCACCTCAAATCGATTTGACTTTTCACACCTTTTAGAAGACAATGGGGCCATGAGGTTGGGATTTCCACTGATTTGATTGAGTTCATTAATTGTTTGTTAATGATATTCCATTTTTTTTTATGGATAGTAAGTGATCCTAGGATTAGATCGGATCATTTTAGTGATCCGATGTAACATCCCGTTCTGGCGCACTTACCAAACTTATTCTTTGAGGACACTTGCTCGCAAGTGATCTGGATTATATGATGATAAAACTTTTCTTTCATTATGATGTGTTAGTTATATGACAGGATGTTTTTTTTTCTACATTGATGAAGACAGGTGCTGCTGACTTAGTTTC
>SNQJ01S0005390.1:114839-138750 GCA_010110895.2 Picea sitchensis | reverse complement strand
CAAATCTAGAATTTAATATCCTATCTACTTTGCATTAAATCTATTAAATGCCTTCCTATCTACTAAGGACGAGAGCTTAAAGGCTCAAGGTCCCCTTTACAATACAAGTGCGCTTCTTTATGAATGCCTTCATTAAAGAGCGGCGCAACAATCCCAAAGTATTTCAAAAATTTTATAGGCGTTGTCCAACTGTCTTTTCTTCTCCACGCGTTGGCTCGCTTGAATGAGTGAGCGATGCTCTTGCATCACTATGTTAGTGAATCCATACCTTAGTCTTTTACGTAGGACTTCTGTGCAGTATATGATAACTCCGGTGGTTAATATTTTCCATGTGATATATGTGATCATATTGTTAAAGTGGTTGCACATATTTGGTAATAGAAGTAGTAACGATAAATATATCCACATATAATGACTGTATGTCTTTCGAATTAAGTTGTTTGAAGAGAAACAAGATTTTAATGTCTCTAAGAATTTTTATTTATTTTTTTGGTAAATTTGGGAAACATTAAAGCTTGCAGTATTGAGCATTATAAACCATTTTCCTCAGTAGTTTTTTCATCCTTAACCAAGCAGAGCCTTGTTTATATCCTTCACAATTTGACACCATATACCCACGAGGGAACATCACCTTGAGTGTCCATCTCCCTAATGCATTTCCTTGAATTGAACATAGGTACGTTCCACTACTGGAACTAGTTTTTCTTACTTGCGACACTCGTTTCCTCCTCTGTATCATAGCATTCATTTGTTATGAAAAAAAAAAAGATGGGCAGGAAGGGAGTACTATATTATATTTGGCAGTAGTCGTGTCACCTTTGAGCATAGCACAAAGTTATTGCATCCATTTGTCACCATAATTTTGGGCTTATCATGGCCTTAGGAAGTTGAGCTCATTACAAAGTCTTCTCTACCAAATGGTTACTCTTACAGACCCTATGGATAACATTATTGATGCCTCCTGCAACTCATGGTTTCATCATCGAGTCTATGCTTCCGGAGTCTAGAATATTTCTCATGTTCTTGCTCAAAGGAGGTCTGTCAACCTGTGTCGGCCACTCCTCAGAACTCTTGACTTTGCATGTAGGCCATACCCTTAGTTTGTCTCATAGTCACATGATATTGTGGTTCTATCATGCACCTTGGACCTACTTTAATCATTGGTAGGTAACCCTGAACCCAACAATCGACACTTCATCATTGCTTCTTAACTGGATGGTTTCCTTTGTGTTCGAAGGCAAGACATCTATTCACACTTTGGGATTCATGTAGTTTCTTGGATACCATTAGCATTATTGGTGGTTTCATTGCATTTGTCAGTAGTTTTCATCATTGGATGCTATTCAGAGGGTCTATTCTGTGTACCGCTTGCACTTGGCACATGTGAAAGACACATAGGGTCGTTGGTTCATGAACAGGTTCTTCATTCAATTTCCACCAAATCATGAAGATCCTTCTTTGTTCCTCGTGCTAACTTATGAGAGATTCCTTAATGATCTCCTTCTAGTGGGTCTCTTTCCATCGACCTCATATCATTTATTCTTGATATGGGACCTAGAGTTTTATGAGTGCCTTGAGGCTTACATTCATTAGTAGTAGGCTCTCTCGCCATTGACAGATGGAAATACATCAATGTCTTATGATCAATGTATTTCTGAGGTGCTCGACACAGAGCCCTTTATTCATAATTGTAGGAATGTACTCGATGCCTTGATACCTAATTTCATTATTGGTAGGTTGTCTCATGTTTGTTAATGGTATACCTCAATGACTAGTAATCAAACAATGTCTCATTATGTTCGACCTCAACTCCTTTATTCACATGATGTAGACTTGCACCATTGGTTGATTGTGTAGAAGACTTGAACACATCACTATGTGATCACAAATTTCCTGAGTTGTTGCTTCCTTTTCATCGGACCAGTACCTATATGACTTCAGTGATCATGGGAGATCAGATTGTACTCCATTGTATACAAATATCTTCAGATTGGTTTTGAGACTAGTTCTACTGGGCCTTGTTCGTGACTATGACAAATTTTTGGAATGTAACCGCATTTATATTTTCCCATTCATGGCCACAGACACTTGTTCGGTTTATTTTTTACATGGATCTGTAGTGTATTCTATTGGAAAACATGTATGTAAAGTCAGTGTAGAATGTAATGAGAAACTATTCTTTCTAGTTGGGTCCCCATCACTCCACTTTTGGGTTGTTTATAATATATTTCGGCCATCGCAGATACTCCTTTGATCTCACACATTAGGGGGCATATGTTATAAAAATATTTGTCTCACCTTATGCAATCTTGCACAGAGGGCCTTTTTCCATTTCCCTATGCAGACTTATCATCCCTTTTTGATGAATCCAAAGATAAAAATACATATTTTTCCACATGTACGCACCCTGCCTATTATACAACATGTGTATATGTAGGCTACTCCACTACAACCCGTGTACATCGGGATTTGTGCCAAAAAATGAAAATTAAATGTTGGGTTTCCATGTCACGATAAGAGATCTCTGATCCGTGGCCTTCCATATACTAGAAACATTCTGACTTGACCCTTCAGTTTCATTTGAAGGCTATAAATGGGCCAATTCTAAGCTATGGAAAAGAGGAGAAAGCATTCAACTTTGAGAGAAAAGTTACTCTGGAGAAATTACTACTTCATATTGAGTTTGCATCCCTTTTTCCTTTAATTCTGAACACAATGTTCATCCCCCAAGGTCTTCCCTTATTATTGGAGAACCTCATTGTCTCCTTTCCATGAGCTTGCATTTGGTGGAGGATTGAAGTGGTTGAGGCCCAGCTGGAAGGAACTTAGTTTCTTGGTTCCGAACTATGTCGTAACATAATTCTGTAATGTTATCACTTCTTTTGATCATTCATTAATAGAAATAATCCTTTCCCGTCCAATTAATATCGTGCAAATATATGATTATTATTCATGGGCATGTTTGTTAGGTTTATTATTGGATTATTCTATCTAATGTGCTAGCCTTTTATATTATCACTATATGCTTTATGTTCTTGTTTGTTGAGAACTTGTTGCAGGTATAAAGCTTTGGATTGAAGTGCTCAATTGTGGACATCATCAAATGTTTGGATGAGGTAGGCCTCTTTCTTACTCGCTTACACATTGGTTTATATAGCATATGTTGGAATTGACTTTATTTCTGCAGTCACACCTGTCTATTGTGGTTTACCCTAGCCAGAGAGATTTTTTCCCTCATAATACCTATTACTCTCACATTTTTCCTATATTTTCCTCTAATTCTCATCATTTTTTTCTATTGATGTAATTTTCTGCTTCATATTAGATTGTATATTACTGCTAGAAATTACATTTCTTTTCCTACTAAGTGCCTCTTCTTTCTTGTTTTATTTTCCTTTAATATGTTTTATTTCAAAATCATACTCACTTAGGAAATCCAAGCATCTAGCTTGTCTTGCATTCAAGTTCTTCTGGTTGAAAAAGTATTTAATACTAATATTATTTGTTTTCAAATTTTTTTTTATTTCTAATAAGTAGTGTTTCAAAATGTTCAAAGCATGCACAATAGCAGTAAATTACATGAGGTGCATAACATTCTTCATGAGGTTTTATCTTCTGTGATTCATAGGAAATTACATAATCATCTTGAATTAACACTCCCCCTAGCCCTTCCTTTGAGACATCACTAGAAACCAGAAAGTACTTATGTGGATATGTTATCCTCAGAATGGGTGTTATTGTTATCAATTGTTTTATCTTTTCAAAGCTTCTCGAAATTTCTCAGTCCATTTAAATATGATTCCCTTTTTCCACGAAGAGGTTATTGGATAAACAAGTTTTGAAAACCCCTTTATGAATCTACCATAATACCTTGTAATTAGGTTATATGATAAACAATTTTTGAAAAACCCTTTATGAATCTACCATAATACCTTGTAATTTCAATGAAATATCGGACATCTGACACATATTTTGGCACTGGCCAATATAGGATTTATTTGACCTTTTCCGGGTCAACTAAAATCCCTTCTCATGAGATTGCATGCCCTAAATATTGCACTTTATCTTGATAAAATTAACATTTACTAAACTTTGCATAAGTACAATTGATGTTCTCTAAGTGTTTTTAGATCTAATATGAAGTGTTATTCATGTTCCTCTCTGGTCTTTGAATAAATCAATATGTCATCGATACACATGATCACAAACTTGTCTAAATATTTTCTCAACACATTGTTCATTAAACACATAAACGTAGTAAGTTTGTTTGTTAAAAAAAAAGATATTGCTACAAACTACAAACTCATAATGTCCATATCTCATTCAAAAAATATTTTTATGAATGTATTCCTCTTTAATACTAACTTGATGATATCTTGAACCTAAGTCTATATTTCAAAACATCTTAGCTCCCTCGACTTGATCAAAAAATTCATCAATGTGAGGTAAATAATACTTTTTCTTAATTGTCATCTTATTAAGTTGTATGGAATCAATGCATAGTCTGAATGTTCCATCTTTATTTTTCACAAACAAAATTGGTGCTCCCCATGGAGACATAATAGGTTGGATATATTGTTTATCCATGAACTCTTGGATCTGCATCTTGAGATCATTCAACTCTAGAGTGCTTATCCAGTAAGGGGCCTTAGACATCGATGCAAATCCAGGTACTAAATCTATGGTAAAATCTATGTCCCGTCTAGTAGGTAATCCTGGAATTTATTTGGGGAACACATCCTAGAATTCCCTTAGTACAAGATCCTTAGTTAACAAATTTTAAACTATCTCATTCTTAGTTTAGGATATGTTCACAAGATATATTTCACATCATTTCCTTACATTCCTTTTTAACTGCAGAGAAGAGAACCGTCTTACTGAAACACCTCATGGTATTCCTTTAATTGTCATGCCTTCACCATATTCATATAATCAGTTAAAAGTTTTTTCACGATAGCTAATAACAACTAAATGTTTTTTAGTCGGTCCATTCATATGAGTAAATCATAAGATCCTAAGGGTAAAATGTTTACATCTATCTTAGTCTCCATTCCATCCATAATTAATGTACAATATTTTACCAACTCAACAACCTTTTGTTTCATTCTTGTAGCTAACTAAGCTAGCAAAAACATTTTATGTTTGATTTTCTCCATTTTACAACCTTCTACTATTGTAGGTGAAACATAACTTAAACTTGCACTAGGGTCTATCAAAATGGTTACATGTTTCTCATTAATTGTACCGTATATTTCCACCATGGAGGATTGATGGTTATCCTATCGATTTTCCAGGGAAACATTGATCTTATGTGTCCATATAGCAATCCAATTTACTATTGTTGCCTCTTAAAGGTTTTGTACTATCTGATTTACATTTTTATTTAGAGGAAAGTCTCTATATATGTGATGTTATTTACAACCCCAACACTGAAGTGGTAGCCTAACTGTCTTATTTACTAAATCTGCATGTTTACTACTATTCTGATCTAACACACATTGTTTTCCATTGAATCTATTCCGCTTAACAGGTGCACCGTGTGATGGTTGTCATGGATACTTGAATTGTTTCTTCTAAGGATCATACTTGTCTTTCTTCTTATTATGCCATGTTTTTCTGTTTTCATACCAATGTTTGAATTCAATGGAAAACAACTTGGTGTGCCTTATTATTTCAACCATTGTCCTAAGATTAAGGGACTCTATTTTATGTCTGCAATCTTAAGGCAGATAACGCATGAATCAATGAAATTTTTCCGTCTCTTCTCCAAGGTATTATACATATCTCATAAAATTCATGAATTTAATGAAAAATTCCTCTACAAACATCTATCCTAATTTAATAACACGGAACTCGTTTTCTTTTTATTCATATTACCATTATGCTAAACACTTTTGTTTAAAATACTTTTTGAATATTTTCCAATTCAGTACACTGCTCCTAATTTTGTTCACTATTTTAGTCTCCTACCACCAAATGGTAGCTTTACCATTCAGTTGGTACACAACCAACCTATCCCTCAAATTCCCTGGGTAATTGTAGGTTTGAAAATACCTTCCCATGTTTGGAAGAAAACATTGTGTTCCCTCCTCGGACTCACCATAAAAAATGGGAGGTCTAATGTTTTTAAACTCACCAAATAATTCATTGTCACACCACTTTCTTTTCTTGGTTTTGGGTACAACTTTATGTAAATTAATACTTATTTTAGAGTTTTCATAACTACTTCCCTTTGTTAACAACTATGTTTTATCACTAATTGTTGGATGGTCTTTTTGCTTATGTGACTCTTCATTGGAAAAATTGTTTTTAGCATTGTTGGAAGTTTGTCCTACGTTTATGTTCTATTTTATTTCAATCATATTTTTTTAGTAGGAATTCACTAAATTATTCATGTTCTTTAATATATTTGAGCAATGTTTCATTATCTTCCTTGATACTCTGTAATTATTCCTTTACTTTATGTGTTGGATAGGAATTTTGGATAAGTTTTGTTAATTTTTTGGATCTGTGCCAGAATAAGTCAAAGAATAAAACAAAGATAGAATATGGACCAAAGGGTAGAGTGGGAAACAAAATTTAAGGATTCAAAGCAGATGATAGAAGGAGTTGCGACAGAGTGATGCACAAAAGTCAGAAAGTAGTTAGGATTTTGAGACAATTTATCCACATTGTAATGGGCTTAACCCTATTTCTATGTATAAATATTTGAAGGGTTGGGATAGATAGGGGGTTCAACATATGAGAAGTTCTTAGTGCTTTTGCGTAATTTGAATCAAGCATTCGTAGAATTTTTGAGGTATGATTAAGGAGTGAGACTCACACTGTAGAAGAATGACTAGGCATGTTTGGGTAATGTTATTGTTGTATATTTTGCAGCGCAGTGTGTAGTTATAAGAATATTATAAATGACTAAAAAAAGAATCCAACTGTTGTGGACGTAGCCCAAATTGGGTGTAGCACATTAAAATCTTGTTTCATGATGTGTTAATTTTTCATGTTCGAATGTTTACTGTTATTGTTCAATTATGATGAATGCTTAATTATTTTGAATGTATTATTCATATATGGTTTTGTATTTTCACTCACTGAAGTAACTAGTGAATGAATGAATATCAAGTAAAGGAATGTCACACACAGGGTATGTTTCATGATAATTAATTGTTAACTAATGGAAACTACGCACATGAGGAGATGATTAGTAAGAACATGTTAAATGCCTCACTTCCCCTCATCATTGCAAAACCTTGGTTCCTACAACCCCTCTAGATTCCTCCTGTGAGACTTCATTTTATTGTAGGTGCTGCTGAAAGGGACAATGCATAAGGGTTTTATTGGTGTTTTGATGATTAACCCTGGGTTTTCCCACTGCATGCCAACAAATTGTTCCATTGCTTGGATCAATATTTTTAATTGAGGGTAATGTTTTGGAGGTTGAATAAGAAATAGATTACAAAATGGCTAGAGAGGAAGCAATGATAATTTTCTAGAGAATACAATAGGAACCCACAACTCAAAAAAGAACAATGGTCACAAAGGTATGTGTTCACATATCTTCATGAAATATTATTTGGTGAATTTATGATAATATTTACTGAATGGTTAGGAAGGCTAGTGGAGAATGTTGGAAGATATTGAGTTGAATCTCCAAGAAACTGGACCCTTGAATTGATCAGACAGTTGAATACAACAAGTAATAAAATTTCTCCTACAATTGATTTTTGGTTGAATAGTTTATTGGTGGGTTAAATTACAGAGCTTGTAATAGATTGTACTAAGTCTTATAGTGTCACAACGAGGGAATTTTTCAAGGGTCTATGCAGAAGATATTTGAACGCATTGTCTTCCTAGATAAATATGTTATTGTGTGAAAAATTGTCATGAAGATGGAATCTGATTTCCAGGTGCCTTCGCACACATAGGGGGACTAGGGGATGACTAGATGATGTCTTGAGAGTGGAAGTAGATGAAAAGGATGAATAAGGGTCAGATAGACTGAGAATGTCGATTGAGAGGAAGACACTGACTCAAATTGAGAGATTGGAGTATTGTCTTGTGGGAAAATGTTTAGGTATAGTAAGAAGGAGATTTTGGATTAGAGAGAAGAGAAACACACAGTGTTTGAGAAAATATACCTCGGCATAGTACTTTAGATAAAATTGTACATAGAGAGTAAAGATAAAGAAAAGGATCCTCAGTACAATACAACAAAAGAAAGAAGTCCATCTAAGATCAGAACCTATGTTGAACCCATGACCTTGTGTGTGTCACTTGTATCTGAAGCATAAACCAAAATTGTGTCGAGAGAAATTGTAGTTAGTGGAGGAAGTCAAAACAATATTCATAATAGTGGAAGTAGCTCAGCGAACAAGAGTCAGTCAGCATCACTAAAGGTAAGTACTATGCAAAATACAATGGTAGGGGTATTCTACTTATTTTTATTTTTCTGGTTAGGGGTATTCTACTTATTTTTATTTTTCTGGTTAGGGGTATTCTACTTATAATTTGTAATAACAAGAGTTTAGTTTTGTATAACTAAGTTAGTCTACCAATTTTACTATCTAGATAAATTCAATATTCTTTTTGACAAAAATATTAAGTCAACATTTTATTTTTCTATATTATCAAATAATGGAAAATGAAATAAAGATGATTTAAAGACTACGTAGTTCTATTCTTACTCCACAATATATATCATTACAAACTTACTGCAACTTCATAAGTAATAAAAGCTTATTGTTCTAGAAATAACTAGCATGATACAAATACAATAATAAAAATAAGAGACATATATGAGCCTGCTACAAGACTGGAAGCAAATTGAGTAGAGAACCAGTTCCTCCCAACCATACACCAGAACAATCAACTCACTTGCTCTTTTATCCCTTGAGCATAAATCATTATTCAAAGGGAATGAAAATTTCAATAACCTTTTCGAGATAAAATCAGATTTTGACTCTTTCTCAGAACAATAAAACTGAAATCCTTCCCACAAGTAATAAGTGGTGTCCTTCCTCCTCTATAATTGTCTCTCCGTGTGCTACCAAGGAGAATAATAACTTTCCTAGGTCTTTTTTTCCAGGTTAGCCTCATCCCTAACCCTAGGGAATCTTCTCGGCCTAACTATGTGCTAGCTTGTTCCCTCACATCCCACATATTTGAGAGTACATTTACACTTTTCCTCATGGAAAACATTTACTCTAGTGGTTTTTATCCCTTTTCACTCTCCCAAGGAATAAATATTTACTCTTTATAACTAGATTCTCTAATCAATTTGTCTCTAGCTAAATAAAATAAATTAGAATTATTATTAAAAAAAATATTCATAATCATCTTTGTTTTTGATTGTATAGTTTTAGCATAAGTATTTTTCTCAAAAATCCCTCAACATAGATAATAAAAATTAAAATATTCAAATATTTATAAATGGAGGGAAATTACATCCTCTCCCCCTTGAGCTAAACATTGTCATCAATGTTCCATTTTGAGCATCCCATCTTTGGAACATGAATGGATAAGCCTTCCCCATGTCTTCTTCCATTTCACAAGTAGCCTCCTCATGACTGAAGTGTCTCCACTGCACTTTAACCAGATCGATGGCTCATTTTAGCGGCATAGTTTCCTTCTTGTTAAGAATGTGTAGTGGTTCCACCCGAAAATTTCCTTCTGGTTTCACCTAGATCACACTCCAATTTACAATATGAGTTACATCATGCACATATATATTTAACAAGGAAACATGAAAAAAATTGTGTACTTTTAAATTGGATCGTAGTGCAAACTAATAGGCCGCTAGCCCCACTCTAGAAAGAACTTCAAATGACCCATAATACCGTGGTGACAACTTGTAACTTATTCCTAATCTCAATGAAATGTTTATGGGTATAAATTTTAGATAAAAATGATCTCCTACATTGTATTTTGTATGTTTCCTTTTTAATTCTACAAAAATCTTTTGTCTATCGCATGCACTTTTCAAATTCTATTTTGCTTGATGAACAATTCTTTCCATTTATTTTAACATTTCAACACCCAAAATAATTATGTCAACCATATTTTCCGAACTAAGAAGTGTTTGGAACTTCCTGTCATACATTACCTCAAAGGGACTCATTTTTAATGATGTTTGATAACCATTAATATATGAGAATTCAATCAAATGAATATAATATTCCCACTTTGTGGGGAAGTCCATTACATACTGTTATAGCACGATTTGCCTCACCCTATCCAAACTGGCACAGAAGGCCTCTTTCCATTTCCCTCTACAAAATTGAAGTCCTTTTTTGCTAATCACAGAGCTAAAAGCATTATTTTTCCATATATACATTCCCTACCTATTGTACAACATGCATATACAAAGGTTGCACCACTACAACCCACATACATCGTGTTTTGTGCCCAAAATTAAAAATGGTGTCGGGTTTCCATGTCACGTCATGAGATCCATGATCCTTGACCTTCCATATATTGGAAATGTTCTGACTTGGCCCTTCAGTTCGACTTGAAGGATATACATGGGCCAAATCTGAGCTATGGAGAAGAGGAGAAGAATTCAACTTTGAGAGAAAAGTTACTCTGGATAAATTATTCACTTTAGATTGAGTCTTCATCCCTTTCTCCTTTTAAGTCTTAACACATTGTTCATCCCCCAAGCTCTTTCCTACTTGATTGAGAACCTCATTGTCTCTCTTATATGAGATGTCCCTTAGTGGAGGATTGAAGTGGTGGAGGCCCATATTGAAGGGACTTAGTTTCTCAATTATGAACCGTGATTACAGAGAAGTTTGTAATTCATTCACTTATGCTTATTACATTTTAATAGAAATATTATTTTCTCGTCCAATTAATATCTTGCAAAAATTTGAATTTTTATTCCATGGGTGTATTTGTTATTAATGTTGATGGATTATGCTATTGAATGTGATAACATTATATATTATCACCATATGCTTGCGTTTCTTGGTTTTTGAGGAGAAGTTGCAGGTGTATTTCTTTGAGTGAAGTGCTCAATGGTGGACTTCATCGAGCGTCTACATGAGGTAGGAATTTTATTTTTTATTGCTATAATATTCGTTTATATAGAATACCTGAGATTAGAGTTGATTTCTGCAGTCGTTTTCCTCTTTTGTAGTTTACCCCTAGCCATAGAGAGGTTTTCCTCGTAACATAAACTTATCGTTAATGGTATTAATATATTATTAGATGAATTCCATATTAGTTATTTGTTATAACATTTATATGTGTTAGAGATATAATGTATGGATTATATATTAAGCCTTAATTATGTCATTAAATATTTATAAACAATGTGTCACTTAAATAATGGGTGGCATAATCATAGCCAGGCTATGGACCTCGAAAGGTTTAGCCACCAAGTCCTGAGTATGATAATGTTACCTATAAATAATGAAGCTTATCAACAAATGAGGTGACGAACTTAAGTGCTCTTGTAGCCATTAGAACGAGTGATGATAATGTTACACCTACAAATGAGTTAATTAACGAATTGAGACATAATTTGTCTTGTGACATGAATAGTTGTCATACATAATAGACGTTAGTTTGTCCCCTTTAAGAAAAAAATTAATTTGCTAAATTTGGGGTACAATTCATATGGTATCATAGTTGTAGGTTACAATGCTTGGATGTCAGGGAAGCATCAGAATGTTTTTTTTGTGTGTGTTTTCTTGAAGAAAAAAAAAATCTAGCAAACACATTTATTGTTACAAACAGAAAAACAATTTGCCTCTTGTGAAAATGTTAGCATGGAATGTGGAAGGAGACAGACCTGAAGGGAATCCAAACTAGGAACCTCCTAGAGACCTAGAGCATAACAATGAAGGAATTTCAGCCACTCAAGTATTGGAAACGATGCAAAACCTCATCGTAGAACTACAAGGATTTAAATTAGATAATGAAAAGTTGAAGAAAGCACAAGAAGATCGGCTGGAAATAAACAAAATGTTTCTATACAATATAGTAACAAAGAAGAGTCCAAAGGACAATGAAAAAGAGGAATAGGTCAAAAACATGTCCTCTAAAAATTAAATCGTGAAACCGAAAAGGAGGATATCTCTTCCGAAGACACACACATGAAATAAAACAAAGCATATACAGGAAGAAAATGAAAACAAGTGCACCACCTGGAAAGTGAATTCAAGAAAATAAAACCTTCCACATTTGATGGAGAATTAAATATTGATTGGGAGGGTGAAGCATTGTTACTATATATAAATAAATACTTCCAGATTTATAACTACTCTAGTAATATGAAAGTCAGAATGGTCATTTACAACTTAAAGGGAAAATATAGTATCTGGTGGCAAGACCTCATATTAGCCAAGGGATTGAAACAAAAACGAATGGAATGGTCATATTTTAAAAAGTATTTCAAGAAGCATTAGTTATCAAAAATTTATTACGAAAGAAAAAAGTATGGAATTTTATGAACTGTCACTAGGAAAAATGGCCATGAACCATATGATAAATAAATTTCTAGATCTATTGAGGTTTGTACCATACATCAAAGAATACAAAGTAAAGATACAAATTTTGTCGAGATGTCTTCCAGAGTCGTACACAGACAAAATTGAATTTGAAAATCCCAAGTATTTAAATGAATTGTTTAGAAAGGATTGAATGTGCTATGATCAGTACAAACAAAGATCTAAAATCCCAAAGGCATAGAAAGACAAGAAATAAGACAAATTGAATCAGTGTAAGAATTGCTTCCAACCATCCCCTTTCCGTAATATGAAGAAAGGTTTCCGAAAGAAAGAGTACCATTCAAATACACAGAATGCCCAAGGGGGAAATATACCAGTTAACCTGGGAGTCAAGAAGGTTGGGGACAGTCCCAGAGAACCATTGAAGTGTTGGGAATGTGGGGAACCTCACTTGAGGAGACATTTTCAACACTTAAATTCCATAGAAAGAAATTCAGTCCATAACCTTCAATAGACTTCGATGGATGGAGATATTGGTATAAGCATGCATAAAATCAATGTAAATCTGGATGGAATACAAGAAGATCATCAATCCACTATTGTGGAAGTTGAAGGTAAAATTCATACCCTCAATGTCTCTATACTAATTGACCTAGGAGCTTGTTGACGAGAGTTTATGACACACCGTCAACGAGAAGGATAGATCCGGTCAGGGGTTGTCTACTTAACCCCAACCGTTTGGTATGATCTAACCTGATGGATTTTATGGCTCCATTAGCCAACTAGGGTCCTAAAAGTAAATAAAGGAAATAAAATAACTAAAGAAAATATTCTAACAATCGACACAATAATTACAAATATTCGTCTAAGAATGTGAATATACAAATGATTATAGACAGTTTATATATAGTTTACAAGGTTTGCATAAAATCTTACGAAATTAAATATTTGTGATAGTGTTTCTAAACAAGATTAAGTATGAACATAACTCTTTCTAATGTTTAAAATAAATTAAAATACTAAACACTGAATGAATACGATTGTAATGATAACACGAAAATAGACAAAGCTAATTAACATCTAAAAAATGCAATCATTGTTCATTCATATACAAAGTACTTTAAACAAAAGAAGAAAATACATCGACTAACCTCTATCTAATCAACAAAACTAAGTTTAACTCTGTGTGTTGTATGATCTCCTTCTTTTCCTACATTAAGTTGAAACCTATGACAAGAACAATCATAGTACTTCCTGAAGAAATTCAAGGAAGCGTTTCATGTTTTTGAGTGAATTTATAACAACACAAAGATAAATAATTAAATATCCCGTGAACTCAAGATAACCAATAGCTGAGGATGAAAGAAATATCAATCCTAGGAAATGATATTATCAACCATTTAATATCAGAAATAAACTCAAAAATAACTAAAGAGTTGATTGATCATAGGAACAAACTAGACCAAAAATAATGGACAATGTTTAAATAATCAACGATATAAAACATCATATGAAGAAAAGACTAAAGATAAATCAACATAAGTGACATTTCATAACATAGAAATAATAGGAGAATACAATGAAAAGAACATTGTACAATTTATAAAGGTCTAAATCCAACAACAAACTACTTTCCCATATCACTTCCAAAATCATATGTCCATTCTATGGTGCAGAAAAACTGTCTTTACACTAGGAAACAATAGTTATTTAAAAAAGTCTTGGATCTGTTACCTCCTATCATGCAAGATAGAGGAAGATCTCTGAAAATAAGTTTGTTTTACAAAAATAGAATAGCAAAAAGATACTCATGTTGGAGTCTTTAAATAAAAAATATTTATATTAATGACATTGTTTTTTTTTTAAATAGGAAATTAATAGTCCAATAATGCTCATCCCATGACTCTTTTCCTTAATCATAGGACGTCAATCTGCAGCTCACCTGAAAGAAAAAATGAAATCAAAATTACATAATAATCAAAACAAATAATTTCAAAAGACAAGCTATAGGATTCTGTAGCTAGTCTAAAATAATAAAAATAAAATCAAAATGAATCTACCTATTATTTCTCAAACATAATCAAATAAAAAATAAAAAAACAACTATTTACCATTTCAAAAATTTGACAAAGAGGCATCGGATAAGTCTGGATTTATAATGGTGTTGAAATTTGTGAGTTTTTAATGATCACATTACCATACCGCTTAATTCTCTTTCTAGCCCTGTGTGTGTTTGATCGAACACAAGCTTTCAAGTCATCATTTTCCCTCTCAAGCACTGAATTTCTTGCTACCATTTGGTTCAGTTGTTCCTGGAGATAGGGGACACCCCGGTAATATCTCTCAATCCAATCAAAATAGTTTTCACAGTGGACTGGTTTTATGGTAGGCAAAGGTCGAACCTATTCTATAGAGGGCAATTTAATTTTTCTTGTAATTTGTTTTAGATCATGTTGTATACCAGAAAAATCCTCTTGTCTCTTTAATAATGGTGGGATATTAGAAGCAAAATTGAACTGTGTTGTATCAGTATCGATATTGTTCCAAGCGAGGATTTTACTTGTACAAAAAATGGCTTTGAATTCTTGAAAACCCTTCCCAAGATTACAATGGCTTGCATAAATATTCCCTTACCCTTGCTTCAGGTGAAACAAAGGGAACAAGGCATGATATAATTAATTGATATGAGAAGAGGGAGGATCTCACTGTTCTATAAACCTAAACACCTGAGAACTGGCTTGAATCTCTAAGCAAAATAAACAAAACCGCTTACCCCAACCGAAACTAAATTTTTGAGATATTTTCCTTCAAGGAATAAGGCATATATCTAAAATGGTCTAGTTTATGAAGAAACTTCCTACGTGGAAAGTAATTGACCCCGTTTTGGAAACTGGTTTTTAACAGTTTTTCCAAATTCGTAACCATTTTCTCATAATTCATCCCTCAAAAACATGTCTTTGCTATACAATTACAGGTTTGTAAAACCTCATATTCATTTGGTTATGGTAGACCAACATGAGTAGAGAAAGGTGGGGTGTGTTCGAAAACAAACAAAAAATATGATGAACTCTTCGTATTCAGAGGAGATCTGATACCTAAGGCTTCAAGAAGCCACCATAATGACCATTTGGAGCATTGAGTGGGTAGTAAACCAGAGGACACGCAAAACGAAAAACCACTCTGTGAAATGAATGCCAAACCCAAAGCACCAACACATACCACTTAAAACAATGAATGCAAGCCTGATCTATGCAATACAAAGGGGTGATGTTTGAAGGTAATCATGTCAGTCGTGTACCAAGACGACAAGACCATGATACGACTGCTAGTGGCATCATTCAAATTTCAAATTAAACCAAAGTTTTCTTGTTGCGCGATCATAGATATGTCAATGTGAAAACCAAAATATAATCAAAGATAGAATGACTAAGTTATAACCTCAAAGTGCGTGACTCATGTGGTATGTTAATGCATCAACCAATAAAAATGATAGGTTTACAATCTTTAAGGTTTATGAAAAAAAATATGAGATGCCTTCTAGGTGTTATCCCATTTGCAAAGAATAAACCAAAAACTATATGATGACCACTCAAACGAAATTTGTTCTAATTTCATGCTTTCAACCATGAAATTGAACAAAACAAATGATAGAAAAATAATGAACTCTTACAGCTATTCCAATGAATCTTTTCAAATATAAAAATGATAGATATGTTTGTAAGGAGAGGGAGGAAGCTACACAATTTTGTATCCCTTGAAGATGACAATTTTACCATGATAAAATTTACATGAATATTTGGCTTCCAACAAAGATAGTTTGAGTGATATTACTCTCGCTTTAGTTGAAATGAACAAGTTAAAGAAGGTAAATCATGCACAGTCTTGGTTAGTACAGTTAGCAACATGGACTAAAATAAAGGTAACAAATTTTATTTTTGATTGTGAACTAAACATAGATGGTCGAAGAACAAGGTTAAATATGAACATGTTACCTTTGAAATCTTACGATTTAATCATTGGAATGGATTGGTTACAGAAACATCAAGTGATATTAAACTATTAAGAAAATTTGTTTGTGTACAGAGATGAAAACAACATAGTTAGGAGGGTACAAGGAATCAAAAATCCATTTTCGGTTAGGAAAATATCAGCCATGGAGTTTAAGAAATGTATGATCAAAGGTTACCAAATTTATGATGTACCAGTAACTAACCTCGTAAGGGAATAAATCAAACCAATTTTAGAAGAATTTACAATCCTACTTGGGTTCAGAGACATATTTGTAGATGAAATACCAGAATTACCTCCAAGGAGGGAAATATATTTCTCTATCGACCTACTACCGAGATCTACCTCAGTATCCAAGGCACCTTACAGAATGAGTCTACCTGAATTAAGATAACTGAAAATTCAGTTACAAGAACTATTGGATAAGGAATATATCAGACCAAATGTTTCACCTTTGGGAGCACTAGTTTTATTCGTTAAGAAGAAAGATGGGACTTTGATATTGTGTATTGACTATCGATAGCTAAATAAAATGACGATTAAGAATATGTATCCATTACATAGTATTAACGATCTCTTTGATCAGGTGGGAGGAGAAAAGATATTCTTTAATATAGATTTAAGGTATGGTTATCACCTAGTCAGAGTAAAAGATGATGATATAAATAAAACATTTTTAGAAAATGTTATGGACACTATGATTTTGTCGTAATACCATTCAAGATTACTAATGCATCAAAAACCTTTATGTTTTTGATGAATAGTATATTGAGCCAATATCTCGATAAATTTCAGTTGGTTTTTATCAATGATATTTTAATTTACTAAAAAACAGAAGAAGTGCATGACAAGCATCTAAAAATTGTATTGCGGCCTTTAAGTGAACATAAACTATATGATAATTTTCATAAGTGCGACTTCTATCAATTAAATATAGAGTACTTGGTACAGGAAATATTTGAAGATGGTATTGCAGTTGATCCATAAAAGATAAAATCCATTATGGAATGACCTATCCCTAAGGATGTAGCAGACATCCGATACTTTATGGGAATTATCGGTTATTACTGGAGGTTTATCGAAGGGTTTTCTAAGATCACGTATCTTATTTCATCACTACAGGAAAAGGGAATAATAATTACTTGGTCACTAAAGTGTCAGGACAACATTGGTAAATTAAAAAGACTGTTAACTACAACACATATCCTAAAGGTAGCAGATCCTGATAAAGATTTTACAGTTTTTGTGGATGCAAGCAAAGATGAATTAGGAGGTGTATTGACACAAGACAGACATGTCATTTGTTATGGATCTCATAAACTGAAGGAACATGAACAAAATTATGTGACTCATGATTTGGAATTAGCAGTCGTAATTCATGCATTAAAAATTTGGCGACATTATTTAATGGGAACAAAGTTTTTGTTATTAACCAACAATAGTGGTGTAAAGTATTTGTTGAGTAAACCAGATCTCAGTGCAAGGCAAGTAATATAGCTTCCCTTTTTAAGCAAATTTGATTTTGAGGTATGACACATCAAAGGTAAGGAAAACAAAGTTACATATGCACTAATTCAAAGGACTAACAAACTCTATGAAATAAGTATCAACAAATAAGAAAATGATATCAAATAGAGAATAAAATATGCAAGTAGTAATGATGAATATTACATTAAAACAACAACATAATTGCAAGGAAATGTAGAAACAATGAACTTGACAGATCTATGTTTAGATAAAAATGGACTGTTAAGGTTCAAAAACCAACTGTATGTACCTAATTCTGTTGATTCAAAGACAATAATTCTTGAAGAACTGCACAAAACGTCGTATTCTGGTCACCCAGGATACCAAAAAATGAGAACAACCTTAAGAAAATTGTTTTATTGGCCTAACATGAAGAATGAAACCACTGAATATTTGTCTAAATTCTTTGATTGTCAACAGGTAAAGGCTGAACATCATCACCCAACATGTATGTTAGAACCTCTGCCTATACCAGAATGGAAACGAGATATTTTCTCGATGGACTTCATCACATGTTAGCCTAAGACTCAAAAACAAAATGACTCGATTATGGTATTAATTGATAAACTAAGAAAATATGCACATTTTATACCTGTGAAATCTACTTATAAAGTGATTAATATCATTGAATTTTTTATGAAAGAAATATTTAGATTGCATGGAATTCCTAAGATGGTGATTTCCGATAGAGATGTCAAATTTATGTTAATATTTAGGAAGGAATTTTTTGTAGGATTGGATACTAACCTAATATTTAGCACAAGCTACCATCCACAAACGAATGGGAAAATAGAATGAACAAACAAAATTATCAAAGACATGTCGTGAATGTACGTAAGGACAAAAACAACTAAGTGGGAGGAGTACCTCCACTTAGTTGAATTTTCTTACAACAATGGTTATCAGACATCATCTAAGATGATTCCCTTCAAAGCATTATACAGGAGGAAATGCACAACCCCGATTAGCTGGGACAATCTGATTGACAGGATTATGGTAGGACCGGAAATGCTCCAGGAAATGGAGATAATGGTAAAAAGTGTATAGTATAACTTAAAAGAGGCCCAAGACCAACATAAAACATATGTAGGTTTAGAAAGAAGACATCAAGAATTTAAAATCGAGGACCATGTGTATCTAAATGTCCAAGAAAGAAGGATTTTTCTAAAACTAGGAAGTTGTTCAAAGTTGGCACCAAGGTTTTGTGTCCCCTTCAATATTTTAACTTGAATTAGACCCATGGCATATCGACTAGCACTTCCTAGAAATTTAAAAGTTCTTTATGTTTTTCATGTTTGATTACTAAAAAGGTATATTCATGATCCTACTCACATCATTGATTGGAATATGGTGCAGGTGGAACCAGAAGGAGAGTTCCAAGAAAAACCTCTACTCATTCTGGATAGGAAAGAAACAATACTACGAAACAGAGCCATTACCCAGGTAAACTTTCAATGGAAGCACTTTATCCCTTAGGAGGCTAGTTAGGAATTGGAAGAAGATATGCTAAAATCTTATCCAAACCTATTCCAAGAGAGGAATGAACACTAAAGACAATTTTTTACTAAAGGGGGAGAGGATGTAATATCCTCAAATTTTAGAAAATTAAATTCTATGTTGAATTTTGAAATAAATTTTATTTTTTGGAAAATTTGAATTTGGAAATTATTTTCCATTTATGGCAAATCCGAATTTGGAATTTTGGATTTTGTAATTAATTATTTGATGAATGTTGGGAAAACATTTGACTTTCCCAACTAACCTCTTTTATTGGACACATGTATGAGACAATTTTTTTAATAAATTTAATGTTGGAAGAGAAATGGAACATCCATGTTAAAAATAACTGACCATGACTCCATGAGTGGGGAACATTCTTGAGTTACCTCGAGGTTGATTTTTACAAGTGGACGAAGTGGAATTTGACCACTATCAGCCCCTAAAAATCATTGATTTGTAAATCTTTGAATTTCCCCAAGGACTAAAAGGAATGAAAGACCTAGGAACAAGAATATATACAACATATGTGGGAGGCAGGACATTGCTTAATATGTTTGAGGATTAAGAATTGGTTGTTTTTATCAGCACTTACAGTGTGAGGCAAGGAATATTATGACCTGTTATTGGTAACTATAGTTGAGGAAGATAATTCAATTTCTCCCTTTTGCACTCATGGTCAAGCTAGGGGGTGATGATGAAAAGTGGTTGTGGGTGTTCTTTTCTAGGATTGGGTGGAACGTGGTTGTTCCTTTTTTTTTCCAACATCATCTTATTCAGATATGTATCTCATCTATGAATTTCATTATTGATGTTATATATATGGTTGTGATCTCTTAGGAATATGTTTGGCGTGTATAAACATAAGGAAGATCTATTTAAAGAGAATTTATATCCAAGTTATATTATGGTTTTCTACAATATAATATTGTTTTATCTAAAATATGATTGTTGTATATATATTTGACTATATATATAGGCATGCATATAGAAATAAATAGAAAGCTATTTTTATAGGCCTATTGGCCAATAAAGATCTGTATTTTAATTATTGTTTGCATCTTTATATAATCAATTACTGAAAAAAATAAATAAAATGAGACTCTATTATTATTATGCTACTATCATGGTTAAAATAGGTGGAAAGAATAAAAGTCCAAACACATTCTTTATCTACATCTATTACCCCAGAAAGGTAGTTGATACAATAAACCTCATATTGTCTTGCAAAAGTAACTATTACAGTCAATAGGTCGTTATCCAAACATTATAGTTGGGGTACGATAGGACCTAAAAGTTTTACATCCTTTTGTGGTTTTAAGACAAAACTCCCTATCTAATAAAAACAAAAATATAAACGAACTACATAAAACTGTCCGCGAATTCTCGCAACGACTGGTAGAAGAATATGGAACCTGAATACCTTTTGTGGATAGGATGAATGCCTCTCCAAGTGGATGGGGTGCCTCCCAAACGTGTAATAACAAATAAAATGTTTTAGTGATTTATTACAGTATGAAATTTATAAATATGCAACAAAGTAATGAATTGAATTACTTAGCTTGGGTTTCAAGGATGAAAGAATCATCCTATACAACTTGCCAAAACCACTAGTATAAGAAAGAGAATGGAAGCGGGTGTGTTTTTCACCTGATGGGTTCCCTCGCAAGACAAATGGGGACCCATCATCAATGCAAATAATGGTGAAATAATTATCAACTGCGTAAAAGAAAAATCATAAGAAAGTAAATTCTACATATTACACTTGACAAAGTAAAGAGTCGACAAACAAAGAGAGTTACCAAAGAAAACATTAAGTGAGACTATAATAACCAGAAATCATTACTTAGGAAGGAGTAAATTTAATTATTGATAAAAGGCCGAAGCCACTATGGAATATTTAATCAAAGTTACATTATACACAAGGATGATTTCTAAACAAAGGTACCTTATACACTGAAACATAATTAATTTTGATATTCTAGAGAGTAATACAACTATGCAATTAAATAAACATTGAATTAAAAATGACCAAAACGACGCGAGAAGTATTTATGAGTATAAAAGGATTCATTAATATTTATTAAAAGAAACAACAAACTAAATATGTGTTTTTAAATAATCAAAAGTATCATGTAGGGTTCAAACAAAGTTGCGTAAGGAACTCAGGATCTTCGTAGAACTATGTATGGTTTTTACCAAGGTCCAAAATGTTATTATTCTAGAGTGAAATCTTGATGGAGATAAGGCAAGATACTCCTTAGTGAGGATTAATGTTTTAAAATAACAGTCAAACCATGGGTAAGGAGGCGTGGTATACATTTTCAAGTGATTAATTTTTTCCTCTAAAATCACAATGTGCAGGGTAAAGGAATAACCAGTAACAAAGTTTAAGTATGCAAATATTTAAATAGGGAATGATTGGAGCTAATGATATATTAAAAATGCTACCTGGTCACGACCCAACTTAGGTCATGGGATAAAGACAGATTTAACATTTTCGATTAAGAAATCCCTCTTACACTGAATGAAATCCCATAAAACAGATGACATTTAACGGAGAACAGTGAACACAGGAATTTCCACAAAGAAGAGTAATACAAACAATGATAAAATGAGGATGCAACCTAGCATAGAGAGGGGTTTTATTTTAAGAAATACATTTCTTAAAAGGAGAAATGAAACGCATGAGTGCTACAGAGATAGAGAGGAAAAACAAGAAAAATATAATTTCTAGATAGTAAATCACAACACACGCACTCAATGTAGACAGAGAGATATCCCATAAAATTACATAGACAAAGGATAGTTACCACAGAGAGTGAAACTTATAAATTATAGAACAATATTGCAAATTCATCACCAAGAGGATATGAAAATATAAAGGAAGGATTAACACAGAGGACACCTGAGACATAATAAAAGGAATCATGCAAACTACTATTCAAGAAAAATCCCCTTTTACACAGAAACATCAATTCAAAGCTATTTTAAAATATCATTGTATATCGACGATAATTCTAGAAAGATAAGAGGGTCAGAGGGAAGACTTACCATGGATGAATCGAGGGTGAAATTCATCATTCGTTGTCTCCGACCCAAGCAATATTACCATCATGACATTGTTATCTTGTCACCATAGAGTAGAGTCGGTTAGCAACACAACATTGTCACCTTGATACCACAGATAAAGAGTCGAGTAAGTTTACCCTCGCAACACGATCACCTTGCTACCAAAGAGAAATATTCGAGTAAGGTTACCCTCGTAACACCATCACCTTGGTACCACAGAGCAAGATCCGAGTAAGGTTACCCTCGCAACACCATTACCTTGTTACTACAGAGAAAGATTTGAGTAAAGTTACCCTCGCAACACCATCACCTTGCTACTACAAATAAATATTCGAGTAAGGCTACCCTCACGACATCATTACCCTATTACCACAAAGCTATGAAAATCGCATTGGTAAAACAAACAGAATGACAAACCAAATGGAATGATCATCAAGGAAAGGGAACTTCGTGCATCTCGATTTCTTGAAAGTCGAAGAGTACTCTACCATGTGAAGCCAACTTAAGTGGTGAGCGAGGAGTGGGATTTTCCCTACAATATTAGACTAGAAGGGGTAGTGGAATCCTGACACCATTAATGGAAATTGACAGTTTAATAACCTAATTTTAGGTTATGACCGTCCTACAACCACCAGCTTAAATGCTCCTCAACTTCCATAGAGGTCAAGCCTTAAATGTAATGCGAGACAGTGGGGCCACATTAGGTAAAACCAGTGTGTTCATTGGGAGTTAGGGTTTAAGATCTAAACTCTTATCTTTATGAAACATAGTGTAAGATTTAAATCATGGGTATATCATTAAGGTTCATTCAAGCATAAGGTAAGTCTTATGTAATAATATTTGGAACTTATGGTGAATGGTATTAAAATATTAATATATGACTTCCATATCAGGTATTGATTATAACGTTTAGATGTGTTAAATATATAATGTATGGGTTATCTATTAAGCCTTAATTATGTCATTATTTTTTTATAAACAATGTATCACTTAAATAATGGGTGGCATAATCATAGCCATGCTATGGACATTGATAGGTCTAGCCAACAACTCGTCAATATAATAATGTTACCTATAAATAATGAAGCTTATCATCAAATGAGGTGTCAAACTTAAGCACTCTTGTAGCCGTTAGAACGAATGATGACAATGTTACACCTACAAAGAAGTTAATTAACGAATTGAGACATAATTTTTCTTGTGACATGAATAGTTGTCATACATAATAGAAATTAGTTTGTCCCCTTTAAAAAAAAAATTATTTTCTGAAATTTGGGGTACATTACAACATATATTGGGACTGTTATTATTTTGTTTGACATAACAACAATAATTGTAAAGTAGTCTTGTTTACTCAT
>SNQJ01S0005390.1:101971-113599 GCA_010110895.2 Picea sitchensis | reverse complement strand
CTTAGATTATACTTAGAGTTGATGGGTTGAAATACTCCATTCAGAGAGGTAGGGAAATTTCTATGGCAAGGTCGTGAGCTTGGATTTATTTTTACTTATTCCTCATATTCGTAAGTTATGAAACATTTCTTCGTATGGTACTTATTTACTTCCTTGTTTTAGATCAAGTATGGTACATTTCTCGGTATGGTACTTATTTACTTCCTTGTTTTAGATCAGGTATTGGGTCTCTAGAGGTCTTGGTTCGTGAAACATTATACACTTGAGGCTTGCAGCCAATTACTCCACCCATGATTATTCGTCGTTGGTTTGAAACCCTTTTTCGAGGTGTGGTAAGGGGTACTAGTTACTGTGTAGAGTTTGTGATTGATTTATCAATGCATTTATCATACCTATACATGAAATGATTACAGTCATTCGACTCCCTTTGTGGATTAAAACTTCAGTCTTAATTTTATTTTATACAATTTGCTTGAATGCATTTTTCTAGTATTCTATGTTTATGCTTGTCAATATCCACTTTTTTATCGTAAAATAAAAGTATTATTTCATACCCAACACTCCATTGCATTTATCTTGTCATTACTTTGTAACCCCCTTTTATAAATCTGGGGCTGGTAACTTACAACCCTATCGGTGGTCTGAATTGGACAGTTTTGTAAGAAGTGATTTATACTGTGTATTATTATCATTCTCGATTATGAAATATGTATGCCACACATTTTTACAAAGTTCTAAATGTTTGTTACATACTGAGCATTTGATTTAATATATTTGGTTACAATAACTAATGATGGGACCCCTGTTTATGTGGCGAGGGTACCCATCATTCAATTCATAACACACTCCTCCCCTTCATTTATGGACAAATCGCTTAGCGTTGATGACGAGACAAGGAACCCCACGTCATCCTCAAGCTAAGTGATTTTTCATATTTAAAGAACTAAATTATTTTAATTGCGCGAAATTGTTTTGACCATTACTCTGTATTTCATATTTACTTTTGTTGTTTTTTTTTCATAACTCTGTTACTCATGTTCTTATTCTTCTCTTATAGTGTTAGATCGCTCGGTGGCTTGGGTATTTACGAGGGAACCCCACTCGAAAGGTACTCGAGTTCCACTTTATAGAGTTTAGAGGAAAAATAACCATCCAGGTTTTCATTCAAGTGATACAGGTGTCACCGAGGATAATCTTATCCTATTAGATTTCACACCAGGTTCCTATCAAACTGGTTACTCGTATCTTCAATCCATAAGGAGAAATAGAGGGGAAAACCCCACATTGGATCTTAATTTCACTGTTAATAATTATGGATCATAGCATTTTTTTAAAGTTTGAATATTGATTTAATTACTGGTCCGATGTTGGAAGAGGGAACACATTATATGTGTTTTAATTCACTTAATCCTTTCTCCTATGTTATTGTATAAAATAACTTTGTTTGTGGAATAACTGAACTGTACAATTTTATGCCATTGACATAGTCATAATAATGGAGGATTTACTAAATTTTTCTCATGTGTCCAAGCATTGATAATCTTGTCGTATGAGTAATTAGGTGTGTAAGTAGTTATGAAAATTGTGTACAACAACTATATATATATATATATATATATATATATAAATATCCCAATAATGATTCTTTTTTATTTAGCTTACATATATATCTCATGCACCTATCATAACTAACACATAGTAGCTTTCATTTATTTACTGGTTAATCAATCAAACTTTATCTACAAAAGTTAACACACAATAGCCATATTACTTTATTCATTAGAAAAATAAAACTTCCTATGATTCCTCCTATAATTCACTTTATTCCAATTAGTCATTATCCAGTAAAAACATTCATCAAAACAAAGATAGGCGTACATATCTGAACAAAATGCCATGATCACAAATGGAATAGCCAAGTTCCACCTAACCAAAAAATGAAACATCTAATCTACTTGCTTCATTCACCCCCTATCCTGACCATGAATCCATGAGGGGTAACTCTATAAATCCTCCTTATATATAGTCCTTCTTCAGTTTCAAAAAACATCTCCTTGCCTCACACTCAGAAAGCAGTGCTCATAACAAAAACTGATAATTATTACCCCCTACATACTAGGCAACATCCCGCCTCCTCCTATATGCTATATATCCAAAAACATTTGTGCCTAAGTCTTTACCCCTTCGTAATTTTCACAGATTTACAAATCCCTAAATTTCAGGGGCTGCTAATGGCCAAATTCTTGATTTTCCACTTCTAACATTCAACCGTGAGGTAGTTCCAACATGTTCCCCACTCATGGAGTCATGGTCAACCGATTTCAACTTGGTTGTTCCATTTGTCTCTCAGCAATAATTATAAGAATATTTGTTTCTTACATATGTCATAGTCAAGAGTTGGTTGGGAAAATCAAATCTTTTCCCAACAATCATAATAATAAATTAGAATTAACAAAATTCAAAATTCATAATTTCCATAAATGGCAATAATTTTCAATTTTGAATTTACCAAAAATTGAAATAAATTCCTAAGTATTTTCAGAATTAATAATAATTTATTTTTGGGGATATCACATCTTTTCCCCCTTTAGTGCAACATTGTCCTCAGTGTTCGTTCATTTCTTGGAACAGGGTTGGATGAGATTTCTGCAAATCTCCCTCCAATTCCCAAGTGGCCTCCTTGGGACTAAAGTGCTTCCATTGCACTTTTACCTGGGTGGCGACTCTGTTCCATAGTTCTATTTCTCTATTGTCCAAAATGCATAGAGGTTCCACTTGGAGCTCGCCTTCTGGTTGCATCTGCACTATGTTCCAATTGATCATGTGAGTATGATCATAAACATAATTTTTTAACAAAGGAACATGAAATACATTATGCATTTTCAGATTTGCAGGATGTACAAGTTGGTATGCCACTAGTCCAATTTGAGCTAAGATCTCCAAAGGGCCAGAAAACCTAGGCGCCAACTTGGAACAATTTCCTAGCTTTAGTGAACTTCTTTTGGCTTGGACTTTTAAATAAACGTGGTCTCCCACTTGTAATTCCTCATGTCTTCTTTTCAGGTTTGCGTAACTTTTTTTGCTGTCTTGTGCTTATTTTAAATTATCTTGTACTTTTCTTACCATACACTCGATTTCCTAGACCATTTATGGTCCCACCATGAGTCTGTCAACTGGGTTATCCCAGCTAATCGAAGTTGTACACTTTCTATCGTATAGTCTTTGAAGGGTCTCATCCTAGTTGATGTCTGGTAACCATTGTTGTACGCAAATTCCACCAAGTGCAGGTAGTCTTCCCACTTGCTTGGTTTCGTCCTTACGTACATTCGTAGCATATATTCCATGATTTGGTTTTTTGTTCGGTCTGCCCATTTGTTTGTGGATGGTAGCTTGTGATGAAATTCAAGTTAGTATTTGACCCTGCAAACAATTCTTTCCAAAATGTAGATGTGAATTTTATGTCTCTATCCAAAATCACCATTTTAGGAATACCATGCAATCTAAAAATTTCTTTCATGAATATTTCAGCAATGTTAATGGCTTTAAAAGTAGACTTTATAGGAATAAAGTGTGAAGACTTACTAAGATTATCAATTACTACTAGAATTGATCATTTTGTTTTTCAATTCTAGGCAAACTTGTGATAAAATCCAATGATATAGTCTCCCATTTCCATTCTGACATAGGTAGAGGCTGCAACAGGTCGACTCAGTGTTGGTGTTCATCTTTCACCTGTTGACAATATTGGCACTTAGATAAGTATTATGGTGTTTTTCCCTTCATATTAGGCCAATAAAATAACTTCCTTAGTGTTGTTACCGTTTTCTAGTATCCCGGATGACCAAAATATGGTTTCTTGTGTACTTCGTCCAAAACTGTTAACTTTAATTCAGCAGAATCTGGTATGTATAATCTGTTTTTGAATCTTAGTAGACCATTTATGTCCAAACTTAGATATGTTCTGTCTAAAGTTTCTAGATTATTTCGTAAATCTTCCACTGTTTTAATGCAATTTTTATCATTATTACTTGCATCCTTTATCCTTTGCTCAAAGTCACTTTCATCCCTGCTAATGTTCATCTCAAACAACCCATGAATTCTTCTACTTAAAGCATCTGCCACCTATTTTTCCTTACCCTTGATGTGTCTTACCTCGAAGTTGAATTCTCTCAACAAGGTCGGCCATCTTGCTTGCCTTACGCTAAGGTCATGTTCAGTAAACAAAAATTTCACACCATTGTTATCGGTCAACAACAAAAAAAATTTGTCTGTTATATAGTGTCGCCACATCTTTAATGCATGGATGGCATCTACTAACTCTAAGTCACGAGTGACGTAGTTTCATTCGTCCTCTTTTAGGTTTTGGGATTAATAACAAATAGCATGTCATTCTTGAGTTAGAACACCTCCCAAACATTTTTTAATCACATCCACACAGACTATGAAGTCTTTATCCGGGTCTGCTACCTTTAAAATGGGTGTGGTTGTTAAAAATTCCTTTAACTTATTAAAACTTTTCTGACATTTTTGTGATCAATTAAATTTGGTTCCCTTCTTTTGTAAAGATGTGATAGGGTATGCAATCTTGGATAATCCCTCTATAAATCTACGATAATATCCGGTGATTCCCATTAATGACTAGATATTCGCTACATCTTTAGGGATCGACCATTCCATGATGGCTCCTATTTTCTTTCGGTCGACTTCAATACTTTCTTCAGATATTACATGTCCAACATATTGTATTTTCTTTTGATAAAAGTCACATTTGTCGAATTTAGCATACAGTTTGTGTTTTCTTAAAGTTTGTAATACTATCCTTAGATGTTCTTCATGTTCTAATTATATTTTAGAATACACTAGGATATTGTCAATAAATACCAAAACAAACTTATCCAAGTACTGATTGAAAATGTTGTTCATTAAACACATAAAAGTTGTTGGTGCGCTAGTGAGACCAAACGATATAACCACAAATTCATAATGTCCATATCTTGTTCTAAATGTTGTTTTACTTATGTCCTCATCTTTTATTCTAACTTCGTGATAACCAGATCTTAAATCGAATTTAGAAAAAATATTTTCCCCACCTACTTGATTAAACAGATCATTGTAGGTAAGGGGTATTTGTTCTTAACCATCATTTTATTTAACTATATGTAATCAATGCATAATATTAGAGTTATGTATTCTATTTCTAACAAAAAGCACTGGTTCTCCCCATGGTGAGACACTTGGTCGGATGTATTTCTTGTCCAACAGTTATTTTAGTTGAATATTTAATTCTGTTAATTTGGGTAAACTCATTCAGTAGGGTGCCTTAGATATAGGATTTGAACCAGGCAGCAGATCGATAGAAAATTGTATCTCTCTCCTTGGGGGTAATTCAGGTATCTCATCAACAAACACATCTCTAAAATCATGAAAGACGACAAAATCCTCTAAGCTAGGTTTATTTTCTTTTTCCAATAGATTTGTCACTTGGATGGCATAAATCTGACAACCTTTTATCATGCACTTCTTAAATTCCATTGCTGAAATCTGCCAAACTGAGACTGGTTTTTGGATGCCTTGTATTGTCCTAACAGTGTCGTTTTGTCTTTATACTCAAGTGATTTTTCATAACAATCTAAAACTGCTTTATTCCTTTCTAGCCAGTCCATTCCGATAAGTATATCATAAGACCCTAATGAAAGAATATTCATATTTATCTTTGTGTTTTGACCACCTAAACTGAACTCATAGTCAAAAATAAAATCAGATATTTTTCCTTTTGTTCCTATTGCGAGTTGTACTAGCCAAGATTTTTCATGACTTGTTTTCTTAAGTTTATTTGAATCCACTACACTAGGAACAATATAACTCAAAGTAGCTCCTGGATCAATTAATATAGAAACACAAGTATTGTTAACTTTACCTTCAACTTCCACTACAGTGGACTGGTGATCATCTTGTCATCCATCCATGGATGCATTGATCCAATGTAAACTTCTTCCGACATCTCCCACTGTACAGGCTTCCTGTAGGTTGTTTTATCTTCTCTTGATGGTGTACCTTCGGAAGAGTTGTCCCATTTTTCTCCTTCAGGACTAGAATTTTTGGAGGCCCTTTTACTGAACTCTTCGTCCTCATTATTGTCCTTCGGGATATTCTTTGTTACAATGATACACAACAGTACGTCATTTATTTCCTGTTGTTCTTGTTGTTCCTTTTTCAGTTTATCATTGTCTTCTTTGAAAACTTGCAATTCCACAATGCGATTTCTCATGGTTTCGAGAACCTCGATAGGTGAAATCTCGTCACTGTTCTTCCTTTGTTCTTCAGGAGGTCTTTGATTAGGATTCTCCTCGAGTCTAGTCTCAGATTCATTCTATGTTGCCATGATCACGACAGAAATAAAGTTTTTTCTATTTGTAACAATAATTGTTTTGTTAGTTTTTTCATAAACCAAAAAGCATGTGCTAAGAAAACATTTTTGGCTCTCTTTAAGGTCCAAGTGTTGCAACCTTTTCTCTGATAGCATATGTAATGTTTCCAAAATTTACCAAAAAATATATATATATATATATATATATTCTTAGAGACATTAAAATCTTCTTTCTCTTTGAACAACTTAATTCGAAAGACATACATTCATTATATGTGGATAGCTTTATTGTTACTACTTGCCTTACAAAATCTGTGAAACCACTTTAATGATATGATCACATATATGACATGCAAAATATTAACCACCAGAGTTATCCCATACTTCACAGAAGTCCTATGTAACCCTAACCGAGTAACTCTTCTATTTGCAATAACTTAGTGTGAGGTCAATAGAGGGTTTGTCAGGTGCCGAATTAAACCTATGCCCAAAATATTAATGAATACTTGCACCTAGTCCCTTCCAGGGTTAATGCTCGGTCGTTGTGTTCAATACAAGAAGCACCACCTCCAATGTATCACATGACACTGTACCTGGTTGTAAATACGCATTAAAAACTACATTGGTAAAAATCAAGGTTGATCATTGAAACCCTCTCCTCCAGTTTTGTCCTGTGCATTACTCATTCTTGGCATTGCAGTTAGTAACAATGATAGTCCTGTCCTCGACGTCAGAGGAGGAATTTTTGGCAGTCTAGAATTTCCTATAGCTTCTGAAGTGTAAGTTCTCATAGACCAATCAGCGTATTAGCACTGTAATTGCACATTTTTCTTCTGAAGGGAGTTTTCGCCTTGTCCATTCCACTAGTTCTTAGTCTTTGAACTAGTGTATTTACAGGGCTCCTTTACGAATTAGCCATTCCTGAATAGGTTTATGTAATGAGTCACTTCTTAGTCTTTATTGGCTTTGTGTTTACCCCTCTAGGTCTAACTCAAAATAAATGTGGTATTTTTCTGTGAGGGTATCGAATCCCCACTCCATATGACTCTCTATTGTAAGCTATACTACAAGTATTGAGTCGACTGTATCACCAGTGGTTATACCATTATATGAAAACTCATTTCACATATTGTAGTTGTTTAATATTCCTGGTTCATTTATATTTTTTCTGAGCACCTAACCCTGTGCTAAAGAACTTTCGATCGAGAAGCCTACATTTACCCTTAGAATATACTTAGAGTTGATGGGTTGAAATACTCCATTTGCAGAGGTAGGGAAATTCTTGTGGCAAGGTCATGACCTTGGATTTATTTTTACTTATTCCTCATATTCGTAAGTTATGAAATAGTTCTCGGTATGCTGCTTATTTACTTCCCTATTTTAGATAAGGTATTGGGTCTCTAGAAGTCTCGGTTTTTGAAAAGTTATACACCCGAGGCTTGCGGCCAATTACTCCACCAACGATTATTCATTGTTGGTTTGAAACCCTTTCCTGAGGTGTGGTAAGGGGTACTAGTTACTATGTAGAATTTTTGATTGATTTATCACTGCATTCATCATCCCTATACAGGAAATGATGACAGTAATTCAACTCCCACTATGGATTAAAAGTTCAGTCTTAATTTTATTTTATACTATTTTCTCGAATGCATTGTTGTGGGATTCAATGTTTACACTTGTCAATATCAACTTTTTTATTGTAAAATAAAAGTATTATTTCATACCCATCACTCCACTGCGTTTATCTTGTCATTACTATGTAACCCCCTTTTATAAATCTAGGGCCCGTAACTTACAACCTTATCGGTGGTCTGAATTGGGCAGTTCTGTAAGACGTGATTTATACTGTGTATTCTTTATCATTATGGATTATGAAATATGTATGTCACATGTTTTTACAGATTTATAAATGTTTGTTACATACTGAGAATTTGATTTAATATATTCGGTTAAAATAACTAATGATGGGACCTCTAATGAACCTCAAAATTGTCAAAAAAAAAAAAAAAAACTCTAAGGGACATTAATCTCCAAATTTCATTGAATAAATTCGTAGATCAGATGAAGACATCTTATTTCCTTATTTCCTATCCTAAATCTCTATGAGGTAATTTACATGCCACATGAAGACACTACCACACCAGTCTAACTTACTTTAAGTAGCGTAGGTTCTATCCTTCCCTTCATACTCAAACCACACTCATTTGTATGTATAAATAAAATATAGGTAGTATGTTAGGCTTAGGATTTCTAGCCCCTTTATCTCCCTTAGTCGAGGGTTCTCATGTTGGCGGGGGAGACTATCTAATTGTCCTTAGAGAAAATTTCATACAACAGATATAAGGGAACGGATTCGGGACTATGTCCCTTACCCTCGCTTGACTTGATCTTAAGTAAACATTATATCGACGAAGTCCAATGAACGATGGTTTAACTATAGTGAACAGTTGGTATGGCGTATTCCAACTCACCATATTGTGAAAGGGACTAAAAATGACTTCGTAAATTTCATGATGTGGAAGAGATGGTCTTCTTTCAAGAGAAATTAAGACTCTGCATTACCATTAAATCACAGTCCTGTATTATGTGAATTACGATGTTCTCGCCTGGATTTCATCCAACCGAGATGTGCCAACTCTGTTCTTATCACATGGTCCACCTATCCTTCTTACTCTTAGCATTTACAACGTGAAGTTAGGGTTCGTCAAGGGATTAATGTGTTTACTCTTTCATTGTGGAATCCCCTCGAAAATATCTGTGTAATGTCTCTCAGATGCACGCTGCCAAAAAAGGGGCAACGAGAATCGGAGGTCTGCTATCGCCATCTGCCCTCCCTGGTAAGCATTTTTTTCCTATACTTCTGGTTGTTAAGGTGGATGGCCTCTCTTTTATTGTGAAAGAACCCTCGTACACAAATTTCCCATTTATTCTTACTTGAGTCTCCCATTAAAGTTATTATGTATAATTGTCATGAGTTAAATCCTATTTTTCTGGGCGAGTAGACTCTTTCTATGGGCTTAATCTCTTACTGTTTGTGAGGTACTAACACTTCATCCCCTTACCCCAATTCTAGAGACCATACCGTGCTAACAAAATAAATCCTATGGTTTGTAGTGTCTAACATTGATATCCTCTATGGTCTCTCTATAGAAATAGGTCGAGGCCTGCTGTTAAGTTTTATTGAACTCCTTATGTTAATTATGTTTCCTTCTATCATTATCATGGTCTGGGAATGTCGCTTACATTAACTATAGCCCGGTTCAACAATGGTTCCACTCCAACGTTTATTCTACACCATACCTCTTGGCCTTCTTGCATCGCATGTTGTATTCAATAATATGTTCACTGTTAGCACAATTGATTTATTCACTACCAGTATATATATATTAGATCTCATGAATGGTATCGTTCGCTAATGATGGTCCCCTTTGTCTACGAGGGTACCCGTTAGGTGGACCTTGTCTCCTTCCACTCTTTACGGGTTCGTGGGAGACATCCATATATACGCCCAGATAAAAGGTCGGCCTACCCTACAGCCTGAGGTAAGTATTATTCTAGGTTGAACTCTTTTGATTACCTTCGTTCTATTGAAATTTATCATTCGACTTATATATATATATATATATATATATATATTTGTAATGAATACTAAAGTAAACTTGTAACATCCTTGCATGGTTTCGACTGCGTACAAGTATGGGTGCCATTTTTTTATCAAGGTGAACAAGGTATTTGATTTCCCTTATAAACTCTTTGGGTTCCAGTACTTTGAAGGATTCGACTTTCATTCATATTTAAAGTAGTTTGGTAGTTACGTCTGATTTCCTGTAATGGCCTGAAAATGAAATTGGAGGATTTCCAAAGTATTATGTGTTTCCTGGTCGGTTCGTCGTGTGTAATAATTCCTTTGGAGATTACTTTACAGGCCCTCTTATTACCTAATTAAATAAATGAACGACTATTGGATAAATTTTTATTTTCCATTTTAGTTTCTCCTGTACACAGAAAAGATTGGTTATCGGGATTTTTGTCCCAACTTGCATATTCAGTATCAAAATTTATATCTTCCTCATTGTCAATTTTGATTTAGAAAGGAAAATATTGAAAGTTCAGTTTTACTTAATATATGTTTACTATACTCCTTCGCTTACAGGTTGTAAGGATATGCCCCTGTGCAAATGACTACACCTTTTAAATTTCATTTATAATGTAGGTAGACACACCTTGGACTGTAATACAGATAGTTGAGAGGTTTTCAAATTCTTTATTCAGTATTTTGATCATATAGATGCAATTACATGTCCAAAGGAACAAATTTATTATATTATATAAGATAGGAACAGGTATGTATATAAATATGTATTTTCTTGAAAGACAAATAGAGACTCGATTCTCCGTAGGAAGGAGGACATTACTAAGTGTTCACATAAGAAATCTTATTCTAACTTCCCTCTTGGTTTACTAGGTTATCTATCAAATGTCCCTCAATTGTTTGTATGACTGGGCAGTTCAACTAACGTTAGGTTTGCACTTGTACATTTAAAGGTTTTCCAGAAGTTATGTTTAACAGTTCACAGTTAAATACTATTTAGATCTGAATATATCTATTTATGTAATTGCATGCCGTAGTAGAGATTTTAATGACCCCAAAATATTTAACTAGTTACTCGTTGTATAATTACAGAGAGACAGTGTTATTGCGAGTATGGATTTAAATTTGGTAGGATCGAAACTAGATATAAGTATGCATATCTAATTACCTTCCTTCAAATGAGAAAAAGTCTCTTGATCTTGTAAGAATTTCGATAGAACTGAACCACCCAAAAATACATATATCTACATACAAAATTGTCTTCCATATAGCCAGATAATCTATCATGAATTCCCATACCAGTAGGGTTTTGTTCTGATTCGGGGTATTGGTCTGTATAGGTTGGAGACAATACAGGTCTTGAATACATTGTCTACATATGAACTTAGACTAAATCGATACTTCCAGAATTCGTATTTTGTTTCCGCTTGATTACTTCATACAAACTAACCCTATCCTTGTCCCAATTTACATAATATATAGTGTTTTTTACTGCATAGTTCACTATTAATATTTTGTTCCTACTACGGATGGATTAATCAATCGTTTGATCAGTCCTTCATTATAATAATAAAAATAGTACTATTCTGATAACAGAAAGATTGTTGGGATACTATAGATGTAGTTTTAACCAACATAATTATTTCCACAAGTAACCTACAACAACTCT
>SNQJ01S0005390.1:84352-101078 GCA_010110895.2 Picea sitchensis | reverse complement strand
ACGGCTCTGTTTCGAAGTGTTATTTCTCTCCAATCCAGAATGTGCAGGGGTTCCACCTGGAACTCGCCTTCTGGTTCCACCTGCACCAAGTTCCAATCAATCATATGAGTAGGGTCATGGACATACTTTTTCAACAAGGAAACATGAAATACATTATGAATTCTTAAATTAGCTTGAAGTGCAAGTTGGTAAGCTACGGGTCCAATTCGAGCTAATATATCGAAGGGCCCACAAAACCTGGGTGCCAACTTGGCATAGTTCCTGAGTTTTAGTGAACTCTTTCAAGATTTGACCTTTAAGTAAACATGATCTCCCACTTGAAATTCCAAGTGTCTTCTTTTTTGGTCCGCATAACTTTTATGTCTGTCATGTGCCTCTTTTAAGTTTTGTTGCACCCTTCTTACCATACTTTCCATTTCTTGGAGAATTTATGGTCCAACCATGAGTCGGTCAACTGGATCATCCCAGCTAATTGGTGTCCTACACTTTCTGTCGTATAGTACCTCGAAGGGGCTCAATTTAGCCGAAGTTTGGTACCCATTTTTATATGCGAACTCTACCAAGTGCAGGTAGTCTTCCCACTTACTCGGTTTTGTTCTTACGTACATGTAGAGCATATCTTCTATGATCTGATTTGTTCGTTCAGTCTATCCATCTGTTTGTGGATGGTAACTCATGCTGAAATTCAAATTAGTATTTATCCCTGCAAACAATTCTTTCCAAAAATTGGACGTAAATTTTACGTCTCTATCTGATATCACCATTTTAGGAACACCACGCAGTCTAAAAATTTCTTTCATAAATATTTTAACTATATTTATAGCTTTAAAAGTAGATTTGATAGGAATAAAGTGTGCGGACTTACTGAGTTTATTGATTACCACCATAATAGAATCATTATGTTTCTGAGTTTTAGGCAAACCTGTTATAAAGTCTAGCGATATGGTCTCCCATTTCCATTCCGGCACTGGTAATGGCTACAATAGGTTGGATGGATGTTGATGTTCGTCCTTAACCTGTTGACAATCATGGCACCTAACCAAGTATTCTTCTATTTCGCCCTTCATATTAGGCCAGTAAAATAGTTTTCTAAGTGTTGTTATTGTTTTCTGGTATCCTGGATGGCGAGAATACGGTTTCTTATGCACTTCTTCCAAGACTGTTAACTTTAACTCTCTTAAATATGGTATGTAAAGTATGTTTTTAAACTATAATAGTCCCTTCTTGTCGATACTCAAATCTGGTTTATCTGAGTTTACAGTACTGTTTTGCAATTCTGCCATTACCTTAGTGTAATTTTCATCGTTAATGTCTGTTGTCCTTATTCTTTGTTCTAGATCGCTTTCTACCCTGCTGATATTTATCTCAAATAACCCATGGACTCTTCTACTCAAAGCATCTGCTACCTTATTTTCCTTTCCCTTGATATGTCTGACCTCGAAGTCGAATTCGCTCAAAAAGGCTAGCCACCTTGCTTGCCTTGCATTAAGATCTGGTTGGATAAATAAATATTTAACACTGCTATTATCCATCAATAGTAAAACATTTCTACCCATTATGTAGTGTCACCACATTTTTAAGGCATGTATCATTGCTACCAATTCTAATTCATGAGTGACATAATTTCGCTCATGTTCTTTTAATTTCTGGGACTCATAACAAATCATGTGTCCTTCCTGAGTTAGGACACCACTTAGTCCTTCTTTACTTGCATCAACACATACAGTAAAGTCTTTATCTGGGTCTTCTACCTTCAATATGGGTGGAGTTGTCAATAATTCCTTCAGCTTGTTAAAACTATCTTGACACCTATGTGACAAGTTAAACTTGGTCCCTTTCTTTTGTAAAGACATGATAGGGTAGGCTATCTTGGAAAACCCCTCTATAAATCTACGATAATATCCAGTGATTCCCATGAATGACCGAATATCTGCTACATCCATGGGTACCAACCATTCCATGATGTCTTTTAATTTCTCAGGGTCGACGACAATGCTTTTTGCTGAAATTACATGTCCCAGATATTGTATTTTCTTTTGATAAAATTCACACTTATCAAATTTGGTGTACAGTTTGTGTTTCCTCAATGTTTACAGAACTATTATTAATTGTTCTTCATTTTCTTCCTCCGTTTTAGAATACACCATAATATCGTCGATAAATACTAGTACGAATTTGTCTAAGTATTGATTGAAAATATTGTTCATCAGGCACATAAACATGGTTGGTACATTAGTGAGTCCGAAAGGTATGAACACGAATTCGTAGTGTCCATATCTTGTTTGAAAAGTTGTTTTTCTTATATCCTCATCCTTTATCCTAACTTGATGATAACTGGATTGTAAATCCAATTTCGAAAAGATTTTGGCCCCACCTACTTGATCAAACAGGTCATTTATCCTCGGTAAGGGGTACTTGTTCTTAATAGTCATTTTATTCAGTTGTCTATAATCAATGCAAATTCTTATAGTACCATCCATATTAGAGGACTGGTGCCCCCCATGGTGAAACACACGGTCTGATATACTCTTTGTCCAACAATTCTTGTAATTATATTTTTAATTCTGTCAATTCTGGTAAACTCATTCGGTAAGGTGCTTTAGAGATAGGGGTTAAACTAGGTAGTAGGTCTATGGAGAAGTCTATTTCCCTTCTAGGAGGTAATTCTGGTATCTCATCAACAAACATATCTCTAAATTCACGTAGGGCAGCAAAATATTCTAGCTTTGGCTTATCTTCTTTTTCTAACAGATTCTTTACTTGGATGGCGTAAACTTGGCAACCCTTTCTTATGCATTTCTTGAATTGCATTTCTGAGACTTTTCTAACTGATACTGGTTTTGGTATACTTCATGTTGTTCTTGTAGCGTCATAACCGTCTTTATAATTAAGTGTCTTTGTATAACAATCTAGAACTGCTTTGTGATTTTCCAACCAATCCATTGTGATAATCACATCATAAGATCCTAGTGGCAGAATATTCAAATTTGTTTTTATTTTTTTACCATGTAAACTGAATTCGAAATCAGAAATGAAATCAACCATTTTCCTTTTTGTCCCTATTGCTAATTGTACCAGCCATCATTTTCCGTGTTTTATCCTCTTAATTCTATTGGACTCTACTACACCCGAAGTGATATAACTTAATGTGGCTCCAAGATCAATTAAAACAAAAATTTGGGTATTATGGATTTTACCCTCAATTTCCACCACCGCGGATTGGTGGTCCGCTTGTCGACCATCTATGGCTTCATTTATTCGATGCACGCTTCTTCCCACATCACCCACTGTCGAGACTTCCTGCAAATTGTGTACATTAGTTATGTTTGTTGAATTTAAACATGGAAATTTCCTCCTTAGATGAGGATCTCCACATTCCCAACACTTTAATGGTTCTCGGGGACTGTCCCCAAACTTTTTTGTTCCCAGATTTACCGGTTTATCATTTCCTTGCGTACTTGTGTTATTGAAGTGAAAACCCTTCCTAGGAAAGCTTTTTGTTGCATTCCAATAAGGAGCTGGCTAGAATCACTTCTTCTGCTGGTTCATTTAGTCTTGTTTCTTATCCTTTCAAGGTTTGGGAAACTTTGTTCGTTCTTTGTACTAATCATAGAACATTCGTTCTTTCCTGACTACTTCATTCAAGGACTTGGGGTTGTCAAACCCAATTATGTCCTTGTAAGACTGTGGTAAACAACTTAGGGATCCCTGGATTTTTACCTTGTCCTCTCGGATGTAAGGTACAAACCTTAGTAATTCCAGGAATTTGTTTATAAGATCCTCCATTTTCATCTGACCAAGTCGTAACTCATAAAATTATTTCATCTTCCTTTCATAGTAGATTTCAGAGAGTTACTGTTTCTTGAAATATTTCTTGCAGTCGGACCATTCCATCTGTTTTTCTTTTAAGCCCTTTGCCAACTTCAGGTCTGGTCACCAGATGTTGGCCTTTCCTTTCAGGTTGTAAATGGCCATTATGTCTTTCATATTGCTAGAATAGTTGTATATTTGGAAATATTTTTTGATATCTAATAATTAGGCCTTGGATTCCTCACCTGTTCTGGATTCCCCACCAAATGTAGCTGGTTTAATCTTCTTAAGTTCTCCTTCAAGATGATCTACTTGTTTTCTTTTTCTATCTATTTTAGTTTTGTCTTCAGCTGAAGGTGTACCTTAAGACGATTTGTCTTATTTTTCTGCTTCCAGCCCAAAATTCTTGGAGGCCCTTTTACTGACCTCCTCTTCATTATTATCATCCTTTTGGATTTTCTTTGTAGCTATATTGTGACACATGAATCCATTTATTTCCTATTGTTCCTGTTGTGCTTTCTTCAGTTTTTCATTATCGACTTTGAAAAATTGTAATTCAACAATGTGATTCCTCATTGTTTCCAGAACTTTGGTAGCTAAGCTTCCATCACTATTATGTCTTTGATTTTCAGGATGCCCTTGTTATGGATTCCTATCAAGCCTGATTTCTGTGTCATCCTGCGCTGCCATGATTAATACAAGACATAAAAGGTTTTTTGTTTGTAACAGTAAAAGTTTGTTAGTTTTGCATAAATCAAAATATATGCTAAGTAGCTAATGTGGTCCTGTTCAGGCCCAGTGTTGTAACATGGCTCTAATACCATATGTATTGAACCTCAAAATTGTCAAAAAAAAATAAATCTAAGGGACATTAATCTCTGAATTTCATTGAATAAATTCGTAGATCAAATGAAGACATCTTATTTCCTTATTTCTTGTCCTAAATCTCTGTGAGGTAATTTACCACACCCATTTATATGTATAAATAAAATATAGGTAGTATGCTAGGCTTAGGATTTCTAGCCCCTTTCTCTCCCTTAGTCGAGGGTTCCAATGTTGGCATGCGAGACTATTTAATTGTCCTTAGAGAAAATTGCATACAATAGATATAAGGGAACAGAGTCAAGACTATGTCCATTACCCTCACTTGAATTGATCTTAACTAAACATTATATCGATGAAGTACAATGAACGATGGCTTAACTATAGTGAATGGTTAGTATGGCGTATTCCAACTCACCATATTGTGAAAGGGATTGAAAATGAAATTGTAAATTTTTTGATGTCAAAGAGATGGTCTTCTATCAGGCGAAATTAAGACTCTACATTACCATTAAATCACAGTCCTGTATTATGCAAATTATGATGTTCTCACCTAGCTTTCAGCCAACTCAGATGCGCCAACTCTGTTCTTATGACATGGTCTAGCTATCCTTCGTACTCTTATCATTTATAGTGTGTAGTTAGGGTTCGTCAAGGGTTTAATGTGTTTACTCTTTCATTGTGGAATCCCCTTGAAAAGATCTGTGTAATGTCTCTGAGATGTAGGTTGTCGAAAAAGGGTTAACGAGAACCAGAGGGCCGCTATTTCCATCTACCCTCCTTGGTAGGCACTCATTTCTTATACTTCTAGTTGTTAAGGTGAATCGACTCTCTGTTATAGTGAAAGAAACCTCATACACAGATTTCCCATTTATTCTTTCTTGAGTCTCCCATTAAAGTTATTTTGTATAACTGTCATGAGTTAAATCCTATTTTTTTGGGCGAGTAGAGTCCTTCTATGGGCTTAATATATGAATTATTGGGAGGTGCTGACACCCCCTCCCCTTACCTGGATTCTAGAGACCATACCCTGCTAATAAAATAAATCCTATGGTTTGTACTTTCTAACACCGATATCCTCTACGGTCTCTCTATAGAAGTAGGTCGAGGCATGTTGTTAAGTTTTATTGAACTCCTTGTGTTATTTATGTTTCCTTCTATCATTATCATGGTCTCAGAATGTCTCTTACATTATCTATAACCTGGTTCAACAATGGTTCCACTCTAGCATTTATTCTACACCATACCTCTCGGCATTCTTGCGTTGCATGTTGTATTCAATTATATGTTAAATGTTATCATGATTGATTTATTCACTGCCAGTATATATATATATATTATATCTCATGATTGGTATTGTTCGCTAATGATGTGCCCCTTTGGTTGCGAGGGTACCCATCAGGTGGACCTTGTCTCCTTTCACTCTTTCCAGGTTCATGGG
The DNA here is from genome assembly GCA_010110895.2 of Picea sitchensis. Lineage (NCBI taxonomy): Eukaryota > Viridiplantae > Streptophyta > Pinopsida > Pinales > Pinaceae > Picea > Picea sitchensis. Next base: position 95,005 of record SNQJ01S0005390.1, on the reverse strand, counting down.
AGACATCCATATATACGCGAAGAGAAAAGGTCGGCCTTCCCTACGGCTTGAGTTAAGTATTATTCTAGGCTGAACTCTTTTCATTACCTTCATTCTATTGAAATTTATCATTCAACTTATATATATAATTTGTAATGAATACTAAAGTAAAACTGTAACCTCCTTGTAGAGTTTCGACCGCGTACAAGTATGGCTGTCGGTTTTTTATCAAGGCGAACAAGGTATTCAAGTTCCCTTATGAACTCTTCAGGGTTCCATCACTTTGACGGATTCTACTTTAGTTCATATTTAAAGTAGTTTGGTAGTTACGTCTGATTTCCTATAATGGACAGAAAATGAAATTGGAGGATTCCTAAAGTATTMTGTGTTTCCTGGGCGGTTCACCATGTGTAATAAATCCTTTGGAGATTACTTTACAAGCCCTCTTCTTATCTAATTAAATAAAGGAAGGACTGTTGGATAAATTTTTATTTKCCATTTTGGTTTCTCTTATACACAAAAAATATTGGTTATCGAGACTRTTGTCCTAACTTGCATATTCAGTATCAAAATTTATATCTTCCTCATTGTTGATTTTGATTTAGCAAGGACAAGATTGAAGGTCCGATTTTACTTAATATATGTTTACTTTACTCCTTCGCTTACAGGTTGTAAGGATATGCCCATGTGCAAATGAATACGCCTTTTAAATTTGATTTATACTGTAGGTAGACACACCTTGGTCTGTAATACGGATAGTTGAGAGGTTTTCAGATTCTTTATTCAATATTTCGATCATATAGATGCAATTACATGTCCAATGGAACAAATTTTTTACTTTATATAAGATAGGAACAGGTTTGTATATAAATGTGTATTTTCTTGAAAGACGAACAGAGACTTGATTCTCCATAGGAAGGAGGACATTACTAAGTGTTCACATAAGAAATATTATTCTAACTTCCCTCTTGGTTTACTAGGTTATCTATCAAATTTCCCTCAGTTGTTTGTATGACTGGGTAGTTTCACTAACGTTAGGTTTGCACCTGTACATTTAAAGGTTTTCCAGAATTTATGTTTAGCAGTTCACAGTTCAATACTATTTATATCTGAATATATCTATGTATGAAATCGGATGCCTTAGTAGAGATTTTAATGACCCCAAGATATTTAACTAGTTACTGGTTGTATAATTATAGATAGACAATCTTATTGTGAGTATGGATTTAAATCTGGCAGGATCAAAACTAGATATAAGTATGCATATCTAATTACCTTCCTTCAAATGAGAAAAAGGCTCTTGAGCTTGTAAGAATTTTGATAAAACTGAACCACCCAACAATAGATAAATCTACATACAAAACTGTCTTCCGTATAGCCACATAATCTATCGTGAATTCTCATACCAGTAGGGTTCTCTTCTGATTTGGGGTACCAGTCTGTACAGGTTGGAGACAATACCGGTATTGAATACATTGCTTTCATATGAACTTAGACTAAATCGATACTTCGAGAATTCATATTTTGTTTCCGCTTGATTACTTCATACAAACTAACCCTGTCCTTGTCGCAATTTACATAATATACAGTGGTTTTTACTGCACAGTTTGCTATTTATATTTTGTCCCTACCACAGATGGATTACTCAAGCATTTTATCAGTCCTTCATTATAATAATAAAAATAGTACTATTCCGATAACAAAAAGCTTGCTGGGATACTATAGATGTATTTTTAACCAACATAATTATTTCCACAAGTAACCTACAACAACTCTTTAATTCCATCTAATACCTATGACTACAATTAATCAATTAGAACAACAACACATACAATCATTTCAATGGCACAAATTCGGTAAGGAAATTAGAGAGTACATATCTGAACTGGTTGTTGGAAAACAAAGGGAACAACCCCATTCCTCCCAACCTTAGAACATGACAGCCAAATCACTTGCCGAGTTCACCCCCTAGCCTGACCATGAATCCATGAGGGAGAACTTGAAATCTCCCCTTCCGCATTGTTCCTCTATCTTTGTAGTCCTCTCCTTACCTCACACTCAATATTCAATGTTCATAACAACAAGTGTACAATATTTTTCTTTTCTCGCATACTAGGTTGCATCCTGCCTCCTCACATATGCTATTTATCCAAAAATATTTTTTCCTAAGTCTTTCTTCCCTCCCTTGGTAATTTTCGCAGCTTCCTAAATCCATGATTTTCAGGGGCTACCAATGGCCAAATCCCTGATTTTCCACTTGTAACAATCAGCCCAGAGGTAGTTCCAACATGTTCACCCCTCATGGAGTCATGGTCAGCTAAATTTAACATGGTTGTTCCATTTGTCCTCCTACAATAATTAAAACAATATTTTGTTTACATACAAGTTTCATAGTCAAATAGACTGTTGGGTCAAATCGGGTCTTTTCCCAATAGGCATAATAATTAATTACAATTTATGAAATTCGAAATTCGGAATTGCCATAAATGGAAAAAAAATTCCAAATTCGAATTTACTAAAAACGGAATGATTTTCTAACAAATTTTGAATTTCAAAAATACTTTATTTTTGGGGATRTCACAGGACCCTTATTTATATGGTGAGGGTACCCATCAGTAAATTCATAACCCACTCCTCCCCTTCAGTTATGGACAAACCTCTCAACGTTGATGATGAGACAAGGAAACCCATGTCATCTTCAAGCTAACTGATTGTTCGTATTTAAATAACTAAAATATTTTAATTGCGCGAAATTGTTTTTACCATTACTCTTTCTTTCATATTTACTTTTGTTTATTTGTTTTCATAGCTCTGTTACTGATGTTCTTATTATTCTCTTGCAGTGTCGGATCGCTCGACGGCTTGGGTATTTACGAGGGCACCCCACTTGAAAGATACTTGAGTTCCACTTTATAGCATCCAGGTTTTCGTTCAAGTGATACAGGTGTCACCTAGGATACTCTTATTGTATTATATTTCACACCAGGTTCCTATCAAACTAGTTACCTGTATCTTCAATCCATAAGGAGAAACATAGGGGAAAACCATGTATTGGATTTGAATTTCACTGTTAATAATTACGGATCGTAGTGTTTTTGTAGTGTTTGAATACTCATTTAATTACAGGTCCAATTTTGGAAGAGGGAACATATTATATGTGTTTTAATTCACTGAATCGTTTCTCATGCGTTATTGTATAAAAGAACTTCGTTTGTGGAATAACTGAACTGTACAATTTTATGCCATTGGCATAGTCATAATAATGGAGGATTTACTCAATTTTTCTCATGTGTCCAAGCATTGATAATCTTTCTCTATGAGTAGTTAGGTGTGTAAGTAGTTCTGAAAATTTTGTACAGCAACAATATATATATATATATATATGGATATTCCTATCATATATAGATATTCATTCTAAGTCTTGCTTGGAATTTGCATGGCCTGATATTCTTAATTATTTAATATAGNATACTCGCATGCCTGGTAGAGATTAAAGTAGCCCACTAATGATTCTATTTTATTTAAGTTACAGATATATCTCATGTACCTATCATAACTAACACATAATATCTTTTGTTTCTTTATTGGTTAATAAATCAAACTGCATTTACAACAATTAACACACAATAGCCGTATTACATTATTCATTAGAAAAATCAAACTTCAAATGATTCCTCCTATAATTTTCTTTATTCCAATTCATCATTATCCAGTAAAACAATTCAAAAAAACAAAGATAGGAGTACATATCTGAACAAAATGTCAGGACCACAAATGGAATATGAAATCTCTACCCAACCAAAGAACGAGACAACCAATCTACTTGCTCCGTTCATCCCCTAACCTAACCATGAATCCATGAGGACGAACTGCAAAACTCCTCCTTATTGTATTATATTTCACATCAGGTTCCTATCAAAAGAGGTTAAATGAGACTCATGACCTTTCAAGTCCACTTTAACGAGTGTGAAAGGGACAAATCAGTCGGCAATCTTTTTAGTTTTTTGGACGAGTCGGAAAAGATATTAACTAATATTCGTGGATGTTGTTCCAATCAGCATGTAATGGGGGAGGCCAAGGTTCCCATCTTGGCCTTATGTGGAATGTCGGTATCTTATGAATAACCGACAAAATCTTGGGAAAACCCAAAGCTCTCCAAGTCGAGGCAGATAAAGAGATAACATAGTACACAGTTTCGGTGATGGTTTGAAGAATGTCTCTTATTAAAAAATACATAGGTGGGGCAATGGGATACCCCACCAGGCCATCCCAATCGAAGGGAACCTCTTTGGGACTTGGAGGGATAACACTGAGGGAGAAAATAATTTTCTCTCATTCAAAATGGGTAGGATCATGAATGTTGATGACATGACTGAAGGATGCATCACCGTCCACAAGAAGAGTGGGATTGATCAGAGACTACACTGGTATGACCACCTCTTCAAATATAGGTTGAAGAGGATGCATGGTAATAGGGATAGGGAACACATCATCCTTGACAATGGGGGTGAGGTTAGGAGAAGATAACACCCTGTCGATAGAACGAGGAACAAGGTGCGGGGAAACCATAAATGTCTCAAAATATGAAGGGCCCTTGAGAGAGATCCATGCTTCTGGTATCTTGGTAGTATCCATACATAAACGAGTAAGTTGATTTCCTTCACAAGTCATGCAAAGGAATTTATAATTACATCTGAGATGTCTAGGCTTCTCGATGCCCCCAACATCATTCACAATGGCTAGTGACATGCTCTAGACATGAATGGAAAAGGTGAGAGGGCCATCTCCTACATGATGAATATAGGTTGGAGATGCAACATTGATATGATTCGTGGTGAATAGATTGGTTCCCCCAACATTACTAGCAGAGGTTGGGTGCGGGATGTCAACATAATTTGTAGAAGATGTTGACCCATTTCTGACATGACCGGCAGAGGTTGGTGATGGAGTACCATCATGACTGATAGTGACTGGGCTAGTGGTGAATTGTAGCATTTGATACCAAGGTCCAGGGAAAGATTGTCTTTGAAACATTGTAGGCGAGGAAGAGTCTTGGTCTACCCCATGTCCATGCCCAGAAAGGTGGTATCCCCCACAAAAATGGTCCGAAGAGGCTTGTACGAGCATCATCACTGAGTTCTGTGACGAGACCAAAGTATGATAAGAATTATTTGAGTGAGGATATATGTTTCCCCCTTGTCAATGGGTCCCATAAAGAGGGTAGCACGAACCGTAAAACTGATTCTCCCCATACGAAATACCTGGGGGTACATGAAGACCTATCATGGGAAAAGTGTTTGAAGGAACAAGCATGGCAGACAAAGGATATGTGGACGAGGTGTAATAAGTGGAATAAGAACCCATCTGAGCACTAACTCCTGAAAAATCATAGCTAGTACTAGATCCATAAGAGGGACGGTTCTAACCTTTCATAGGGACATGACTCATATCAAATGAAGAAGTAGGCATCGAAGCCACAATGCCCCTATATCCAATGCTAGGATTCACATACGTGGGATAGGGAGAGGATTGCATGGGTGAAGGAATATCAACAGAAAAATGACTACAGACCCAAGGCGTGGACTGAGTGTTATATTTATGCATACCATTGTGAAAAGCAGAAGGATTCGTCCACATGAAATGAGTAGGCATCATGGGGTAGGTAGCAGTAAACGAGGGAGAAAAAGAAACTCCACTATCCATGATAAATAATGCTCAGTATAAACTCCTAAGGCCAACTAGTAGTCAAAGAGAATACCAAAAATTCAAATGGCCAATATGCATGCAAATGGGCTAAAGTGGTTGAGTGGCCTCCCTACCTAAAGAAGGTATGTCTCCTCCAAGAGGGACTTGAGACTCCCTGATAAAGATCAGAGGTAACAAAATCAGTTATAAGGGCCCTTGTTGGCTTAACAACCAGTCAGTCATACCCCCTTGGAGAAGTAATCCTCCATAAATTATGTGTGTTGTCTGACCCATATCTGACCCAAGGTACTTGCAGAATAACCCCTCCAAGTAACCTATGAGATACCTAAGTCAAGAAACTAATAAACCATTGTATAACCAATGCACAGGCGAGCAGTCGTAAGTCCGTATCATCGTATGGGCATAGTAGAAAATCCCAAAACCTTGAAATCACTGCCTCTCATGGAGGTATAGGCACTAGCAATATCCCCAAATACGAATAAATCCACAGAAATATCTCTGACGCTAGGCGAGTATCCGACGTATATCCCTTTAACCAACTTCGTGCAACCTCATGATTAACTCCAGTGTGAGTGGAGCCTCATGATCTTACCAATTCTACAATGGAATTATCAACTCCCTTTCTTAGACATATATGTTTATTTAATTTCCTTGGAGAAATTTACTCACAAAATCCTATTCCAAGGCACTAAATCCTAGACTAGTTTCTACACCCTAGAAAATAAAATCGTGACTAATCAATTTTAATTTAAAGCGTAAATTTTATTGGCCATGATTTCTCAAAAAGGTATGTAAGTGAAACTCATGATGGTATGACTCTGCAAAAAAAGTAAATATGAATATAATGCAAAGTCTAACTTTAAATTTTCAATGAATGATATGCTTATAAAAACAATGCAATTTTCAATTTCAACTCTGCAATTTTTATGTAAAATGCAATATTTCAATAAATGGACTAAGTTATTGATAAATATTCAAAAGACAAAAAATGCCAAGCAATGCAAAATGCCTACTTTTTGTATTTTCAATATACTAAAAAAGAAAATGCATGGACTCATAAGCAACCTAATATATAAATTCTATTGTGTATAAATGAAATAACTCAAGCATAATACCAAGCAACAAAGCACAGAGCCCAAAGTTCAAGGACAATCAAAATTAAAAGATGAGAAAGACTCTGCCCCAAAAATTGAACTCCAAACAGGCTTCTTGTCATCCCAAAGAGGCTTGATAGGCACTACAAAGACCTAAGGAGGCTCATAAATTATCAAATCCCACCCAGCAATCACCAAAAGAAGCAAACAAGCAAGGAAACAAGGTTTGCGCGACTGCTCATGAGAACATAGTGCATATAAGCATCTTGCAATGAGACAACCAATGTATGTACATGACTGTCAAGGAAAAAGGCATGTATATGCTTTGAAACAAGGCCATGCAAGGGAGAAAGGGTGAAAACTCAGACCTAGAGTGAACAGAATCTGTCAAGCAGTGATACGACAAGAAACAAAAAGGAAAGAGAAAAATGGAAGGAGAAAAAGTACTCCAACCCTTAGAAAGAAGATCTAGCCCCAGTATGGTCGCCAATTATGTTACGAAGTAAAAACTCTCTATGCCTAGGGTAAACCACAACAAACAAGTATGAATGCAGAAATCAACTCAATTCCAACATATGCTATATAAACCTATTGATGATGTCCACCATTGAGAACTTCAACCCAAATATTTATTCTTGCAACAAGTTCTCAACAAACAAGAAGAACAATTATATAGTGATAATATAAAAGGTTAGCACATTAGATAACATAATCCAATAATAAACATAACAAACATACCCATGGAAAATAATCATATATTTGCACGATATTAATTGGACGGTAAAGGAGTATTTCTATTAATGAATGATCAACATAAGTGATAACATTACATATTTCCGTTTCAGCACGATTCAGAACCAAGAAACTAATTTCCTTCTAGATGGGCCTCCACAACTTCAATCCTCCACCAAAGGCAAGCTCATGGAAATGAGACAATGAGGTTCTCCAACAATAAGGGAAGAGCTTGGGGGTTGAACACTATGTTCAGACTTAAAGGACAAAGGGATGCAGACTCAATATGAAGTAGTAATTTCTCCAAAGTAACTTTTCTCTCAAAGTTGAATTCCTTCTCCTCTTTTCCATAGCTCGGAATTGACCCATTTATAGCCTTCAAATGGAACTGAAGGGCCGAGTTGGAACGTTTCCAATATATGGAAGGCCAAGGATCAAATATCTCCTATCGTGCAATGGAAACCCAACATTTAATTTTCATTTTTTGGCACAAATCTCGATGTACACGGGTTGTAGTAGAGAAACCTGTGTATACACATGTTGTATAATACGCAGGGTGCATACATGTGGAAATATATGTATTTTTAGCTCTGGATTCATAAAAAATGGATGATAAGTCTGCATAGGGAAATGGAAAAAGGCCCTCTGTGCAAGATTGCATAAGGTGAGGAAAATCTTGTTATAACAATAATTCGGTTGAAGGAGAATCAAAATTCAGCTACAGTCGGGAAGGTTTAGTGTTGTAAAAAAATAAAATTTATGTTCCAAACAACACATAATTAAAGAGTTTGATAATAGCTAAAATACATAAGAAACTTGATTCATGTCACCATGGTTAACAAAAGACTATAACAACTTTGAAGAAAGAGGTTTTTTGGCCATGAATGAAAACAAAAGTAGTTTAATATCTGGACAGGTGTCTTGAATGCCACCAAGTTAAGCACGAGAACCATCACCCAGCGAGATTATGTATCCCATTACCCATTTTTGAATGGAAATGGGAGGTGATCAGTATGGAATTTATTAAAAGAAAGAAAAATGACTCTATAATGGTAGTAGTAGACGAAATTTCAATAGTTGCACAATTTGTTCCTGTAAAATCAACTCAGAAGGCCATAAACATTGCAAAGATTTTCATGAAGGAAATTTTTAGAATGCATGGTTTACCCAAAACTATCATTTCAGAAAGGGACACAAAGTTTACTTAATCTTTTTGGAATACCTTGTTCAGTGGGTTGGACACTCAGTTGAGTTTTAGTACTGCTTATCATCCTCAATATCATGGTCTGACCGAAAGGACAAATCGAATTCTAGAGGATATGTTGCAGATATATGCAATGGACTACACCACGAAGTGGGAAGATTATATTCATCCAGTTGAATTTTCATATAGTAATGGTTATCAAACATCATTAAAAATTAGTCCCTTTGAGGTAATGTATGACATGAAGTGCCAAACAACTATTAGTTGGGAAAATATGGTTGACAAAATTATTTTGGGTCCCGAAACGTTAAAAGAAATGGAAACAATTGTTCATCAATAAAAATATAATTTGAAGAGTGCACACGATAGACAAAAGAGTTTTGAAGAATTAAAAAGGACACATACAAAATACAATGTAGGAGATCATTTTTATCTAAAATTCAAACCCATAAATAATTCATTCAAATTAGGAAAGAGTTACAAGTTGTCACCAAGGTATTATGGATCATTTGAAGTGCTTTTCAAAGTGGGGCTAATAGCCTATTAGCTTGCACTACCATCCAATTTAAAAGTACACAATGTTTTTCATCTTTCCTTGTTAAAGATATATGTGCATGATGTAACTCGTATTGTAAATTGGAATGTGATCTAGGTGAAACCAAAAGGAAATTCCTAGGTGGAACCGTTATGCATTCTTGACATGAAGGAAACTATGTTGTGAAAATGAGTCATCACTATGTTTAAAATGCAATGGAGGCACTCTAGTCTAGAGGAGGGTACTTGGGAAATGGAAGAAGTCATGAGGAAGGATTATCCATTCCGATTAGAAAGCTGAGATGCTCAAAATGGAACATCGATGACAATGTTCAGTTCAAGGGGGAGAGGATGTAATGTCCCCAGATTTATAAATATTTTAATATTTTAATTTTTATTATTTATGTTGTGAGATTTTTGAGAAAAATACTTATGCTAAAACTATATAATCAAAAACAAAGATGACAATGAATATTCTTTTAAATAATAATTTTCATTTATTTTATTTAACGAGAGACAAACTCATTAGAGTGGTTATAAAGAGTAAATCATTATTCCATGGGTGAGTGAAAAGGGAAAAAAACCACTAGAGTAAATATTTTCCATGAGGAAAGGTGTAAACCTACTCTTAAAGATGTGGGATGTGAGGGAACAAACTAGCACAAAGTTAAGGAGAGAAGATTCCCTAGGGTTAGGGATGAGGATAACTTGGAAAAAAAGACCTAGTAAAGTTATTATTCTCCTTGATAACATAAGTAGAGACAAATGTATAGGAGACTATGAACACTTATGGGAAGGATTTCGGTTTGATGGTTCTCAGAAATAGTCAAACTCTGATTTATTTGAAAAAGGTTATTGAAATTTTCAATCCCTATAGAATAATGATTTATGCTCAAGGGTGACAAGAGCAAGTGACTTGGTTTTTATTGTTATATTTCTATCACTCTAGTTATTTCTAGAACAATAATCTTTTACTACTTATGAAGTTGCAGTAAGTTTATCATGAAATATATTGTGAAATAACACTAGAACTGTGAAGTTTTTAAATTCTCTTTATTTGATTTTATATTATTTGATAAATAGAGAAAAATATAATTTTGACTTAATATTTTTGTTTAAAAAAATATTGAATTTATCTAAAGAGTAAAACTCGTAAAGTGACTTAGTTATACAAAACTAAACTCTTGCTATTACAAATTATAAGTAGAATACCCTTAAACAGAAACAAAAACATTATTTATCTTTTAATAGAATGAATACATAATAATATGTAGGCTATTATATCTGTTAATATTCCATATGCACATTTCAAGGAAAAAGAGAAAACAAGTTATTAAGAAATATGCATACTCATGAAAAATTATTACAGTAGTTACATTGATATTGTTCATTAACCATATAACT
>SNQJ01S0005390.1:58872-71122 GCA_010110895.2 Picea sitchensis | reverse complement strand
CATCTCCGAGGAGATTTCGGAAGAACATGAAGAAACTCCCTCTATGTCTGAGTCACCTGAATCAACTGATATAACCCCTCCCTCAAACCCTCTCGAAGTAGAACCAGTCATTTTCCTCAATGCTCTCACTGGCTTCTTTGCTCCCCAAACCCACAAGCTAATCGATTACATCAAGCATTGGAAGGTCATCATTTTGGTTGATAGTGGCAGCACCCATAATTTTATTCATCGTCGCATTGCCCAAGAAACTCATTTCTACATCAATGCTGTCAATAATTTCCAAATCATAATTGCGAATGATGGTTCCATGAAATGTGGAGGGCGTTGTGAAAATGTGCATCTCCAATAAATGACTACCACCTGAAATCCCATATGTTTTCTATTGACATGGAAGGTTGTGACATTGTGCTGGGTGCAGACTCGCTAAGGACTTTGGGTCCCATTCTCATGGATTTTAGAGACTTAACCATGCAATTTGACCAGGAGGGCCACCAATTTAAGTTCCAAGGCATCACCGTCAGTTCACCTGAGATCATTAGTTCCCATTGCATGGAAAAGCTGCTCAAAAAGGGCCATTCTGGTGTTATCGCCCAACTCCATGCCATACAAGCAACAGAGACACCCTCGGTACCTCAAGACCTCCAAGCCATCCTTTATAAACATCAATTTGTCTTTTCCACTACCCAAGGCCTCCCTCCTTCCCATGGTTTTCATGATCATTGCATTCCCCTTGTACTAGGAATCCTTCCTCCCAATATTCGTCCATATCGTCACCCATTTTCCCAAAAAAATGAAATTGAGAAAATAGTCCAGGAACTCCTTAATGTAGGTGTTATTCGCCCTAGTACAAGCCCTTATTCATCTCCTGTGGTCATGGTCTTGAAGAAATAAGGTTCTTGGCGAATTTTTCCTGACTTCCGTTCCCTCAACAAACCTACCATCAAAGACAAATTCCCCATTCCTGTCATTGATGACCTCCTAGATGAATTGAGTGGCGCCTAATTATTCACTAAAATGTATCTTCGTTCGGGATACCACTAGATACATATGAAAGAGGAAGATATTCCCAAGAATGCCTTTAGAACTCATGAGGGCCACTATGAGTTTTTGGTCATGCCCTTTGTCTTGTGTAATGCCCCTTCCACCTTCCAAAGCCTCATGAATCATGTCTTCCATCCTTTTCTCTGCCATTTTTTCTTAGTTTTATTTGATGATATCCTCATCTATAGCAAAACCTAGACAAACCATCTTGTTCCTGTGGATCGATTTCTTCATCTACTCTCTCTGCACCAACTTTTCCTGAAACAATCTAAATGTGCTTTTGGTGCCTCAGAAGTAGATTACTTGGGTCATCTGGTTGGCAAAGATGGCATCAGGGTGGATCCTAAAAATATTGAAGCTATGAAAGACTGGACTCACCCAAAGACTCTTAAGAGCTTGTGTGGGTTTCTAGGCTTAACAGGGTATTATCACAATTTTGTTAAGAAATATGGGAAGATTGCAACACCTCTCACTACTCTACTAAAAAAGAGCTCTTTCACTTGGACTCCAACCACTGCTCAAGATTTTCAAACCTTGAAGATGGCCATGTGCACCACTCTAGTCCTTGCCCTTCCAGATTTCACAAAGACCTTTGTGTTGGAATGTGATGCCTCAGGGAAAGGAATTAGTGTTGTCCTTATGCAAGAGGGTCGACATTTGGCCTTTACCAACAAGAAACTATTTGAAAGAAATATGGGCAAATCCATCTATGAAAAGGAAATGTTGGCTATTCTACATGTCGTGGATCTGTGGCATCCTTATCTATTGGGGCAACGGTTCCAAATTAAGGCATACCATCAAAGCCTCAAGTATTTTCTAGAACAACGCATTTCTTCGCCAAAACAACAAAAATGGGTGACTAAACTCTTTGGATATGATTATGAGATAATTTATAAGAAAGGAAAAGACAATGTGGTTGCGGATGCACTCTCCCAAAAATATGAAGATGAAGGTTCCATTTTTCTCTTTCATTCATTGTACCAGATTGACTCCAGGTTGTTCGTGAGGAATGGTTACAAGATCCCAAAAGTTCACAGTTGATCCAACAATTGTAGTCCAATGCTCCAGCTTCCCCAAGATACTCTTGGCTCCATGAGGAACTTCGATACAAAGGCCGTTTGTATTTAAGTAAACAACCAAAGCTTAAATCCATGGTACTTTCTGAGCTTCATGCTACACCCACAGTAGGGCACTCTGGGTTCACCAAAACCTATGACAGGGTCAAACGTTCATTTTCTGGGATGGTATGAAACAGGACATTCATAATTTTGTAGCTGAATGTGACGTGTGTCAACGTAACAAGGGAGAAACAGTCAAATATCCAGGCACACTACAACCGCTCTCGATTCCACCGGCTATTTGGAAGGATATCTTTATGGATTTTATTACCGGCTTACCCAAATCGGGAAATAAATCCGTCATCATGGTGGTTTTTGATCGCCTTTCAAAGTATGCTCATTTCTACTCCCTTCAACACCCATTTACAGCGTGCACGGTGGCTCAAATCTTCATGGATCAGGTCTTCAAGCTTCATGGCATGTCCCACTCTATTGTTTCTGATCGCGAGCCAACTTTCACAAGCAATTTTTGGCAAGAACTATTCAATATACAAGGCACACAAATTGCATCTTAGCACAACTTATCATCCCCAGATTGATGGTCAAACGGAAGTTGTTAACAAGTGTTTGGAAACATATTTGAGGTGTTTTGCCTCGGAAAAGTAAAATCAGTGGGCTCAATGGTTACCCCTAAATGAATGGTGGTACAACACATCATACCATACAGCTACACGCATGACTCATTTTGAAGCGGTATATGGATAGAATCCACCTTCAATTCTCTCATACTTATCGGGTGCCTCGAAGGTCCAGGCGGTTTACCTAACACTTACAACTCGAGAGGCTATTCTCCGTACACTCAAATAGAATTTGGTCATGGCACAAAATCGCATGAAGCAACAAGAAGATCAAGGTTGCTCTGAACATCAATTTGCAGAAGGGCATTAGGTGTTTCTTCGACTCCAACCTTACAAGCAAACTTCCCTCAAGGCCGAGCATTGTCAGAAGCTAGCGCCCAAATTTTATGGTCCTTATACCATACTCAAGTGTGTGAGACAAGTCACCTATTAGTTAGCTTTGCCTAGCCATTCAAAGCTACATCCTGTTTTTCATGTTCCATGCTTAAAGAAGGTGATTGGAGCTAAGTGCCAAATTCAAACCAAACTTCCAGAGTTAGTTGAAGAAGGATCCATTTGGATACAACCAGAAGCAGTTTTGGACTAGCCTGAGCGTTTCCTACATCAGAGAACCATCAAGGAAGTTCTAGTCCAGTGGAAAGATACAACTCCAGCAGACGCCACTTGGGAACCAACTACCATTCTGCAACAATTTCCTCATCTCAAGTCTTGAGGACAAGGCTATTTTTAAGGGGCCGAACATGTTAGGGTCCTAACCTGCACATAGGTAGAACAATATATTCAGATGTAATACAGGTCAATATTAATAAGGCCTTTCAATAAAATAGAATAAGGCGGATGTAAGAAGGCCTAATAGAAGCTTCTGCTTCCAGAAGGATCTTTTTCTAGATGCTTCTTTTTAGTATAAATAGGAGTCGAAGGTATGAGAACCCTAGATTGGATATTATTGTAATAGAGCTTTGCTCAACTGGAGGTTGCCCCCTTGAAGAGGCCCGTGAACATTACTTTCAGATTCAAAGTGTTATTTATGTTGTTATTCTTATATCATTTAATTGTTACTGTGGTGAATGTTCTGGTTATATTGTTGTTATTCTTCCATTACTAGAATTTTATTTATGTTCTGCATACATTTTATATCTGGTATATTACAAATACATCTACTACAATTGTCAAGAGATACCTGTCAATTGTCAAAGATACTTGCAAATGCTCAGAACCTTAATGAATGAATTTTATTTTAATTTTAAATTAATTTTATACTCTTACAATTAGAAAATAAATTATTCCCTCCACCATGGATATTTAGTCACCTCAATATAGTTAGAGCCAATTAGAAAATGAAAATATAAATTTTTAAAATTATAAAATGAATTTTTAATTTAAAAAAAAAAAAAAAAACATAGATAAAACTTTGTTAAAAAGATATGTCCCTAACGGAAGGGAGGGACTAATAAAACTTGAATAGATAAATAAAATAGCATCCATATAACACAGACTAAAACAAAAACTCTTTCCTCATGCTAGAGCGTTGAGGTGTTAATATCTTAGGAACTTCGATAAATAGTTTATTGAGTTGAATACAACTTTGTGTTATAGTTATTTAATTAACTATATCCATTGCTAAATGGATAATTCAAAAGGTTATTAACTTTTACCTTGGAAAGAATAACCCTTTCAGTAGTTAACACCAAGTTACAAGTAAATATAATATTTTTGACCATAAGATATTAAGAATTGAATATGACGAGAAGAAAATAAAGTATAGAATGTGATATAAGGGTTGATGGATCTTTGTGAGTCCTTGACAACTCCCTCAAAAAATTATGAAATCAATTGTGACAGTGAATTCTTGTGACATAATAAAAACAAAAGTTTCTCAACAGAAATTAGAAATGGAACTAGAAATGGAGTGATGTATTTACGAGGACGGTAGAAAGAGTCATGATAAAAGGACTCATGGAAATGAACTTCATCAAATCATCCTTTATCGTGTCATGATTTCGTCATGACGATTATGTTTGTAAAATCAATAATTTGATGCACGAGAGAAGAATTAATCAAACGCTAATAGTAACTAGACTCATATATTTCTGTTGGAAAATTATAAAAAAAAATAAAAAAAATTGGTGTTTTAGGTGACATTACAAAGTGGAACAATAGCAAGTTGGATTTCAAAATTGATTTTTTTTGTTTGCATTTTCAATAATGAAATTAGAGTATGTAGTTGTTACAAAATCTATGAAAGAAATGATTTGGTTAGAGAGATTTATGAAGGAATTGAAAAAGAAGTAGGGGAATACTAGGTTGTATAGTGATAACCATATTTCCATTAATATTTCAAACAACTATCTTTCCATTCTAAAACTAAAAATATATATCTCAAGTACCATTTTATATAATCCATTTTGGAAGATGGACAATTGAAGCTTGAAAATAAGCATACTAGCTAGAATCTTACATACATGTTAATGAAAACAATAAATAGGGAGAAATTGAGTTCCTTCCTAGTTTTAGTTGGCCTTCAAGAATGATGGTGAAGATGAGAAAATTTGGGGGAAGTATTTTGCATTTGTTTTGGGAATTTTTGGCAGACATCTTTCCAGGCCAAAGTTTTCTAAATTTTGGTTAAGGAATTAAGGTTGTAATCTAATCTATCTCAATGGATTATGGGTTTTTTATGATGTGGGTTCCTATATATTGTAATGTAATGGTGATTGTGTGTGTGTGATATTGAGAGAGGATATTGTGAGAGAGTGAAGAGGAGGTTGCATGAGATGTCGTGTAAGTTTTATGCCTTGATTTTGCTATATGGAATAAAGGAAGTACTCGCTATTTCTCCATGGTCATAACCCATAATGGTTGAACCATGTATATCATTGTCTCTCAAATATTTTTTCCTTCTATGATTTATTTCAACATTCATTTTGATTTGTTTTATTTATTATTTCTTCAGGATCATATTCATAGTAGGAGTTATTCTAGTTAGAAATAAGATCATTTCCCTTATCGAGGGAGTTGTGATGATCTTATTTGAGTTTATTTTTTATGATGACAGTATTATTCTCCATGATCTTCTCATTTTTCCCATCTTCATTTACATTTACGCATTTTGCATTGATTTATTTAGTTTATATTATATAGATTAGATAGCATAATATAACATCTTACCTTACATAGAGAAGATGAGACGCAACTAGAAAGCTTACCATTTCAATAGAAAAACATCTAATTACTCCATTTTTCAAAATAATCCTCGATTATATAATAAGTATGAAATTTAAAAAAGAAATATAAAACTTATATTTTAACACCTTACAAATAAATTGTGTAATAAATATAAAATTAATAAAATTTAATTTTACTAATATTTTGTATCAAAATTATAAAAATCCAATTAATTTGCAACATATAAAATTGAAACCAACTAATAAGGAGGGGATAAATATTCTACTTTTTTAATAAACCCAAAGAAGCATCATTAAAGGGGAAATATGGAGCTTATAATTTGGACAAGAAGGTCTAATACAACATGAACCTCGTTATTATAATATATTTCTTAATGATGTTGAATGAAACGAATTTGTGTTTATGGTATCAAGATGAAAGCGAATCCTCAAGTAAAAATGGTACATATTTTTAAAATATAAAAAAAAAAAAAAAAACATAATTTTCATGAATTTCAAAATATTTGTTCATTTAATTATATGATAAAAGATTCTCATTTTCTACTATACTAATATGACATGACAAGAATAAAAAAAATTGAAAAACATATTGAAAAGTTTTGAAAAATGTAAAATCAATTATTTTAAATGTTTTTTTTCATAGTTATAATTATTTTAAAATAATAGATAATATATGTCTTAGAACTTTTTAGAGTTCAATTGTGTTAATGATTTAAAAATATTCAATATTTAGAATGGATAGTTCACCCATTATGAAAGACAAATAAAGATAAAAAAAAATAGAAAAAAGTGTGTTGAAGATTTAAGGATGAAGATTCTAAAATGAGAGAAAAAGTCAACATGTTGTTGGAAAATAATTAAGAATTAAAAACAACATAATGAAAATAAATATATTTAGAGTGGATAGTTCACCCATTATGAAAGACAAATAAAGATAAAAAAAAATAGAAAAAAGTGTGTTGAAGATTTAAGGAGGAAGATTCTAAAATGAGAGAAAAAGTCAACATGTTGTTGGAAAATAATTAAGAATTAAAAACAACATAATGAAAATAAATATATTTAAGCTCACACTATTTTCATCTTTATTTGTTGCTAATCATGGGTGGAATGTCTCCTCTTGAAAAATTTTAAATCTCTAAAACAATTTAACTCTGAAAACCTACACACTCTAAATAATATTTAGTTAAAAATAAAAAAAATAATTAATTGATTTTTTTTTATAAAAAATATTTAAATAATGTAAAATGTATTAATAATTTTGAATCATTATTTCTTGTTTTAGTATTAATTTACAATATCTAATATATTATTTACATTTATCTTATTATGAATATTAGAGTTATTAATAATATAATACTAATTTTTATGAATTTGTAATTTATATATTTATTTTTGTTATTTAATAAAAAGTAATTTATTTTAAATATTGTTTTTTAATTTTTTATTTTAAATTAATATATATAAAGCATGTCTAGTTTATAATTAAATCTTCCATTAATTATATTTGAATAATGTTTACATCACATTGTTTAATGATTTCCATGTGACTAAAACATGTTTGTTTAAATATAAATTTAGAAATGTATTAAACTTCTATGCTCAATTTAGAAATGTGTTATATTGTAGTCTTTGTAATTGTTGTTAAATTGGATAGCATAACCACTATTCTAATATTTCATTCAAACATTTTTATCTAGTGTTATATTGCAGTCTTTGTAGTCTTAGTTCAAATACTCTTTAAAAATTGTAACAACAACAAATTGCATGACAAAGCATACACGATATGAAAAATAAACTAGAAAGTATGCATGGGAAAGGTGTCAACTTTTAGGCCTACCAAAGTATTCGGAACTACATCTATTGTGCACACTTGCATTTCATTTTTTTTAGGTGTTATATATTACTATTTGATAGAAGATTGTCATTTTCTACTATATTAATATGATAAGAATAAAAAGAATTAAAAAAAAATATTGGAAAGTTAAAATAATAATAATAATAATATTATTATTATTATTATTATTATTATTATTATTATTGTAGTAGTAGTAAAATTAATTATTTTAAATGTTTTTTTCATAATTATTATTATTTTAAAATTATAAATAATATTTATGTTTTAGAATTTTTAGAGTTCAATTGTATTAATGATTTAAAAATATTCAATATTTGGAGTGGATACTTTACCCATTATCAAGGATAAATTATTATGAAAAAAAAAAGAGTGGTGTAGATTTAAAGACGAAACTTTTAAAATGAAAGAGAAAGTCAACAAGTTGTTGTAAAAGAATAAATAATTAAGAACAACATAATGAAAATAAATATACTTAAGCTAGCACTATTCTCATCTTTATTTTTTGGTGATGATGGGTGGAGTGTCTATTCTAGTACTTTTTAAAATCTTTAAAACAATTTGAGTGTGGAAACCTACACACTCCAAATAATATTTAGTTAAAAATATATAAAATAATTAATTGATATTTTTTATAAAAAAAAATTAAATAATGTAAAATTTATTAATAAATTTAAATCATTATTTCTTTAAATAAGAATTTTTTAATATTAATTTACAATATTTAATATATTATCTACATTTATATTATTATTCACATTAGAGTTATTGATAATATAATACTAAATTTATAAAGAGAATATTTATTGAATCTAAGGTTGAAAGAGCGACGAAGCAACTGCAAGCTAGAGTTTGACAGTCTCGACCATAGCAGAGAACAACATGAGCACCAAAGGGGCGGAGTAAGGGTACCCTCTCATACAAAAAGGTCAGGAAAGGAATCAGGACAAAAGTGAGTGGATGGGAGAAGAAGCCAGAGAAACTCATAGTGAGACGCAAGACACAGAAGAGCCCAACGGGGCAAAAGGGCGCAACCCATGCAAACCCAAAACAACAATGATACCCAAGGTGATATTGAAGGATCTGCAAACGCAACTCTACAGAGACCAGATGAAGACGCATGCGCTAATATGAAAGTTCATGGGTTTGTGGCCCACAAAAAGAACATTGCACAACTGGATTAAATACCATTGGAAGCCAAAAAGAGAAGTGGAGCTCCACCTAGGCTCGAAAGGATTCTTCACAGAAGTATTTGTGAACCTAGAGGATAGGAATAGAATCTTTGAGAGAGGGCCATACTTCCACGCCTCAGCAGGACTGTCAATGCGGCCATGGAAGGAAAATTTCTCTCCGGAAAAAGAGACTTTCAAAAAGGTGTTGGTCTCGCTGAGATTTTATTGCTTACCTTTAGACTACTGGTTACACTCTAATTTCGAAGCAATAGGAAACAAACTGGGGAAATATGTGAAGACCTCAGAAGCCACCCTAAAAGGGAGATATACATCTAGAATTTAGAGATGAGGAATGGATCCAAAACATAGATTATGAACAGATCCCCTTCAGACGTAGAAGATGTCATGAACATGGCCACCTGATCAAAGAATCCTCCCTTAATAAAAAAAAGGAAGAGGAAAACCCCAAACCACAAAACGATGAGGACAGGTTTATAAAACCGAACCCCAGAAGTAGAGAAAAAATAAAGCAGAGCAAAACCCCAACAGGAAATAACTCAGAGACCCAGAATAAAATGGAAGGAAAGGACAAAACCAA
Source organism: Picea sitchensis (assembly GCA_010110895.2). Taxonomy (NCBI): domain Eukaryota; kingdom Viridiplantae; phylum Streptophyta; class Pinopsida; order Pinales; family Pinaceae; genus Picea; species Picea sitchensis. Next base: position 61,578 of record SNQJ01S0005390.1, on the reverse strand, counting down.
AACAGGAGTAGAAAACGAAAAGGAGTCCGCGAAATCTCAAGAAATCAGAGAATAACCAACAAACAAGCCCATCGATTGGCCAAGTAACAAGAAGGAACATGGGAGTTGCGCAACCCCAATGGTTGGAGAAATCAGAGACGACAACACCCCCATGCAAGAAGCAGAGGGAGATGTGGAAATGACCCCAAGTGAAGTAGGCACAAAATATCTTAATCTTAGAGACCTGTTGGAAAGGGAAGGGATAGATCTCCCGAATTACTGGAGCAATGGAAAAGACAGGGAGTAGACAATGTACCAACAGAGAATCGTGACCGCATTCAGTACTTGTTTCTCCTAAGAGAGGAAGCCAAATCCAGAGGACTAAAGTGCACAGATGGGGATATTGGACACCTAGGACTCAAATTCGACGAGGGACAACCACAGCTCTCCCAAAAAAAAACAGAGTAAAAAAGGCAGGAAATGAAACATCATAGCCCTAAAGGAGCTTGGAGCGCTATTGATAAACTCAGGTAAGATCAAGAATATCTTTCCCAAGTCCCCCCCACATGTTTAAATGAAGGTTATAACGTGGAATATGAGAGGCCTAAACAACCCAAGAAAGAAAAGAATCCTTACGAATAGACTAAAGCAAGAACAACTGGATCTTTGTTTTATATAAGAAACAAAATGCAATACAGACAGAATTGAGGAAATCAGTAAACAACAATGGTGCAAGTACAAGATGGTGGCTATCGGTGATCTAGATTTTATGAGCAGAACAAAATGAATACAGATTATTAACAAGTGCTTAACACAAAATAACAAAGATATAGTAAAACTGGTTTTCTATTCAATAACGAAATAAGTTGAAACTGTAAAATGCAACGAAAACAAGCTTGCTGGAATGGTGGCGGCTTATCTCTGAGAAGAGATGTGAAGACAGCGCGCATTCGCAAGAACAAGGTTACAATGAGGCTCTGAAGGCCTTTTTACAATAAGAAAGAATGCAAAAAACCCTAGACATACAAAAGCCTAACCCTCGGAGACGAAGTGCCAAAAGTCATGTGGGCCCCGTTTGGGTAAGCTAATACATCAACTTCCCGGGGTCGTAACTTTTGCATACGATCTCTGTTTTAGGCGTGTGATAGCCCGTTGGAAAGGTATTTTCAAGGATATTCATTTTGGGGGCTCAATAATGACTTTGAATATCATTGAGGAGCTCTATACTTAAAAACCTTCATTTAGGCCCTCAAAATGGCCCCGGAAGTAAAAACTGCTAAAAATAGTAAATTGCCAAAAATGTCAGAAAACTATTTTGAGCCAGTTGGAAAAGGTGGGTGGCCATCGATATCCATCTAGATCAATCGGGGGCCACCAAATGGCAGGATTAATTCTCACCTTGTTGAACCCACAAGTACTAAGCCTAATAGTAGCCAAAGCAACCAGGCACACCGTTACGGTTTAAATGAAAATCATTGGGAACATAGAGGTGATTCTATACACTAATGTGTATGGGCCCCTGTTGTGAGAGGAAAAGAGAGGAATGATACAAAAATTAGAAGACCTTAAAACCCGATCCAATAACCTCCAATGGATCCTGGCAGGGGACTTCAACATCATCACATCACTTGCAAAGAAAAAAGGAGGTACAAGAAGATTGGATAAGGATGTGGAAGAATTCTCAAAGTTCATCGACATAGCAGAGATGGTAGACCTCAAAACTATTAATGGTCAGTTCACCTGGAACAATAAACGGATGAACTAGTATCAGTTACCAACAAGACTCGACAGATTCCTAGTATCAGAGTCAATCATTATGAAGGGGATAACCTTAGATTGAAACATCCTCCCCTGTGGGGAATCTGATCACTAGCCAGTGCAACTGGAAGAAGGCTTCCAAACCAAACCAAATAACAAACCCTTTATATTTGAGAAATTCTGGTTTGAGCACCCAACTTTCAGGGAAACAATCAAACAGTGGTGGCGGGAGGAACAACCAAAGAAAGGGCCAAGGATGTTCAAACTCTATAAGAAACTAAAGTATATCAAATATAGGCTCAAGAAGTGGAACAAGGACACTTTTGGGAACATAAACCAAGTGAAAAATAACATAGAGGAAAAAATGAAAAAACTCCAGGAAACCTGCATTTCGGAGGGTTATACAGAGGAATGAAAAAAGGAAGAGATCGAGATGACCTAGGAATGGGAAGCTTGATGCCAGCAGGAAGAAACACTTTGGTGACAAAAGTCCCATATCAGATGGCTAAAGGAAGGAGAATGCAACACCAAGTGTTTTCATTGAAAAACCATGGCCAGAAGAACCCATAAAAAATCCTGAAGATTAAGAACCAGGAAGGAATAGAGAGAGAGGCACATCAGGAGATCAAAACTACTCTGGTAAACCACTTCCACGGGATATCCCAAGAACCCAACCAGGACAAAACGAAGGCCATACAAAGGATAATCCATCATATCCTTCGCTTGGTCACCGAGGAACAAAATAACAACTAGAAAAAACGCATTGCAGAGGAGGAAATTGACCAAGTACTCCAGGAAATGCCCAACGGGAAATCCCCAGGTCCATATGGCTTCATAATGGAGTTTTTCAAATCCTATTGGGAAATTTTCAAAAAGGACGTTTATAGGGTAGTGGAAGACTCTAGAAGGTCAGCCTCCATCATAAAAGTGCTCAATGATACAATGATTACACTAATCCCCAAAGAAAAT
>SNQJ01S0005390.1:42750-56334 GCA_010110895.2 Picea sitchensis | reverse complement strand
CCGCTTCAGAGGAACTAGGGAAGGTTCAACCATCTCAAACCTAGCTTGGTGCAACAAAGCCTGGATTCATACATACAACTTTTGGGAAGTAAGGAATGGTAGAACAACTAGATTTTGGGAGGATGCATGGCAACAGGAACCCATAATGGAGAAACTAGACAAGGAGGCACTCCAACACGAGCTCATCGCGTAAGGCAAAAGCAAATTCTACCATTACTGGAAACAAGAAACAAATCACAACAAATGGAGAATCTGGAACACTCTCACCCTACAGAATAGAGCCCAAACCGCAACAGCAGTAAAAGAGGTGGAGGAGGAATTGGGGAGATGAAAAATTACACTCACGAAAGGAAATGACCAGTTGAGATGGGAACAAAAAGAGGGCGGGGAATTTAATCTCAAAGAAGCCCAACACTATATAGCGGACTAGGACCAAGAACACCCGACGCAACAATGAGATAAGCTTTGGAACAACCTTCATTGGCCAAAAATAAAAATTTTCCAATGGTTAATACTCCACAACCGAATTCTAACATGGGAAAACCTAAGGAAAAGAGGATTCGTAGGTCCTTCTAGATGCCACCTCTATCAATACAAGGAGGAAACAATGAACCATCTCCTTGACGAATGCACCTACAAAACATAAATCTGGGACTGGGCGACAGGTATCTTTCGATAGTCAAATAGGATCTGAGGTAACATCTCCGTACTATCAATATTTGGAAAGAGAACTACAGTGAAAACAAAGAGGTGAACCTATGTTGGACCCTCATCCCGGGAATGATCATATGGGCAATATGGAAGGAAAGGAACCGATCCATCTTCAGGAACCAAAGCTAGTCAGAAGGGAAGATCAAGGAAACAATAATCTCCATGACAAAAGAAATTGTACAGAGCCGCAACTACCAGATAGGAAGAGCGCAACTCACAAACCAGGACTCCCAAATTCTATAAGTCTTCCACCTGAAAGACGGACACAACCCTAATCAGGTAAGACGACCACTGCAACTCCACGTAGGTGAGCGCAACTGGAAACCACCACCAATAGGCTCCCTCAAGATGAATTTTGACGGAGCATCGAAAGGTAACCCAGGACAGACAGGAATGGGAGGAGTAATCAGGGATAGTAAAGAAAATATCATCCAGTTGTACGCTGGGAGTCTGGGAAGCTCAACCAACAACGTCGCGAAATTCAGAGCCCTGGAGACTGCCCTCGCGATTCTAAGCCAGGAAGGGATGACAAACATCATAGTGGCAGGAGACTCCACATTGGTTATCAACACAATAAGGAGACTCCAAAATGGTACCAGAGTGCGCAAAATTCAGCGTCACTAGCGCTTGGCACAGTCCTTGCAAAAAAATTAGGAACACTTGCAGACGAGGATCACAGTGGAGTTGCATTGGGTGTGGCGGTCAACAAATGGATTGGCGGGTAGAATCGCTAATGAGGGGGTCGACAAGGAAGGACCNTAAAGCATGTCTAGTTTATAATTAAATCTTCCTTAATTATATTTGAATAATGATTGCATATCATTGTTTAATGATTTCCATATGATTAAAACATGTTTGTTTAAATATAAATTTAGAAATGTATTAAACTTGTATGTTTATTTGGTTTTAGTGGTCCTTAATCATCATTATTATAAATAATATAAAAAAAAATGATATATAATTAAAAAATTGTTATCTTTAAAAAATTGTTTTAAATAAAAATTAAAAATAAACTTTATAATTATAGTTTAACATTTTATAATTTCGTGTGAAAAAATTTGTGTAACATTTTCATAACCTAATAGAATTTTTTTTAATTTTCTTTATTATCACTATGAATAACTTTCATGCTAAATAATTGATTAAATTGAATAACATAACAACATTTCTAATATTTCATTTAAACATTTTTATGTGATGTTGTATTGTAATCTTAGCTCAAATACTCCTTAAAAATTATAAGGACAAAAAAGTACATGATTAAACATAGTGGATATGAAAAATAATCTAGAAAGTATGCAGAGGAAGTATATCAACTTTTAGGTCTACCCGAATATTCAAAGCTACATTGTTGTGCACATTTGCATTTTATATTTCTCCACAAGGTTGACTTCACCTGTAAGTTCCCACTGCTTAGTTAAGAGTGCACTAGATGTCTAGATCCCTACCATTGACTAGAGGAAAGCGCCTAAATGGTGACCCCAAACAAACGTAGAAGTCAAAGCACGAGAAGGAAAAACCACCTCTCGGATGAGGTGGAGGTGAGCAAAACCCTGCCAACGAAAGACATCAAAGAAGCAAGTTAAGAATCTACTCCAAGTGCTTCACGTCAGAGATCTACATAAAGGTACTTACCTACATCTCGATTTCCTTGAGGTCTAGCACTTAGGTTGTGATTTATATTATGCATTCATCTCTCACCTTATTTTCTGCCTCAATTTCGTGTGATAGTCCACATGCCAATATTTTCTGCCTCAATTTTGGAATTTCTTACATAACACTATGCTTTGACAACCTCTCACTCACATTGTTGGGCACTTTGTTGAACTTCACGAAGCTTCAATAATACACAACACTCATTTTTTTTAGATGATACGATCACATATTTAGAATGCAGAATAAAATTAAGTTTAAATAATAATTTTAGTGCTTCATAAATAAATTTTAGAAAATAAAAATAGTGATTTTGTGCAGATTTATRTTTTTGGGAAAAAGTTATTTTTAGATTTTTTATAGATTTGAGTGATTATTTACATATACTCSAAGTGTCTCAACAGTTTTTCACTATCTTGAATCCATTTCTACATTYAAAAATAAATTTTAAATAACAAAAAATWATAATTTGTGTAAATTTATATAATYATATTTGAACGAAAAAAAATCATTTTATAGAACAGTTAAACAASACCTTTTATTTTAAAATTATTTTAATTAAAATGACTCGATCAAATTTTACATGAAAATAAATGTAATTATCTTATAAAACAATCCATGTAAATAAATAAAAAAGAGAAAAAAGGTGCACATGACAGAATGATAAATGTAATTATCTTATAAAACAATCCATGTAAATAAAAAAAAGAGAAAAAAGGTGCACATGACAGAATTCTTTTGATTATAAAGCATCTAATTTATTTCAGAGTCAGTGGGTGCACATATGCTGCCACGTGAAGGTAAACTGATAATTTTTATATTAAATTATTTTTCAATGAATATTTATTAATGACAATTGCTCGAACTATAATTTACGAAAGAGGTTTTTTTATTATTAATAAAACAATTTCTACCCGACTTTGGAGGATGGTGTTTTTCCTCATTTTAAAAACTCTGTAACATTTTCTGACTCGCTCAGCACGTATTTACAGGGAGAACAGAGATATTACAACTTTACCGAGATGGCAAGGCATCTTAGGAAAATAATGATGCAAACCAATTTATTAACGCTGATGTCGCCGATACACAATAATGAGGATTATCTTCAACTTGATCGTTCAGTCTCTGGATAGAACATAAAAAAGGACAGAGAAAAAAAGCAACAACTCTAACGGACAAAATGATGATGGTATATTCCCATTTAACAGATTTTTTTCGCATCTTAACGGACAAAACCATGATGGTATATTCCCATTTAACAGCTTTTTTTCGCATCGTTATAATTCTTTTCCTGGAAGCTGATGATGGTCCATTTACATTTAATAGCTTTGATTCAGGAGAATGGAAGTAGGTATTTACTTGGCGAGCAAACCCATTTCTCTGTACAAGAAACAGAGATAGTAGAACAACTCTACCGAGTTGTTCGACAATTCTCCTTGGGAATGTGTATTTTACTGTGACTGTAACTCGATGGTAAATTCGAGGCATTGAAAGCCCAGATACAAAGTCAACCGTTGACGGGAATCTTCGGGTTAAGAATGGCCGTATTTTACTGTCTAATATCTCAACAAAAATCTAAAACTTTTCATCTATCGAGTACCAAAATATCAAGTACCAAAATATCAAAGGAAGATTTTTCTAATATGTCTGCTTCTTCTCTTGGAAAATAAGACTTAGAAAAGTTTCAATATGAGAGAAAACGCCAAGCTCCAAAATTGGGCATTTAGAGTCGTTATGTTCAACCTGCAAAACCCAAGTTAAAACGCAACAGTGAAAACTCAGCCACCGATGAAACTCGGTGAAAACAAAAGAAAGTTTACCATATTTTATTGACCTTGGGATGGCTCGTGCAATAACAGAGAGCTAAGAAACTAAATCAAGCAGTGTCATAATGTAGTAGCTGCTACCTTCTCTTGACAACTCCATCATCAAAACTATTGTCGGTTATAATTTTGGAAAATGTTTCTTTTCAATTGCTTCGGTGCTTGCCACTTGTGGTACGATACAGTACCGGGGATTGTTTCACCTTGCTCAAGTTAGAGAATATACACATTGTAAAGAAAAAAATTGGAATAATAATAAATTATTATCATAGTATATTCATTATTAGTTTAACATATAAATATATAATTTTAGGTCGAATAAAATTTTGATGGGATTATAATGCTTTATTCCACAACCACTACCACTAGGACTACATTTAATTTATCTTTATAGTGATCATTTTAAAATACTATAAAAAAAATTAATCTAAAATATTTTTAGTGGTGGTTAAGAACATGTGTTTCCTCTTAAGAGGTCACAAGTTTGAATCCAAAAGGGGGTAGGGTATGTATACCTTCTTAGACTTTACCAGTCAAATCGTTGAGAAGAAGGGGATCCTTTGTCCCACAAACAAGGGGGTCTCATACACCAATTTGGTGTGGCTTGGGCGTAACCTTAAAAATAGATTATTATTATTATTATTATGGGTTTTAAAGGTGAATTTATAAGTTTATACTTTTCCATAGTTGTATTATATGCTCATAACTCAATCACTTTTACAAGACAGTATAAATCAAGAAAATATAAACAAGTCATTGTCTTTTATTTAAAAAGATTAAAAAATAAATTTTAACGTTAATAAAGAAATTGATAAAAGTTTATATGAGAGTATTAAAATATTAGAGTATGTAGGTTTTCATAGTTAGTTATAATGCTAACAAATGTTTTGGATGAAAATTGTATATATGATTTTGAAAAGTTTAGAGTGAACACTTTATTCATCATTAAGTTTTATTTAAATGCTTTTATATAAAGACTTTGGCTAAATATTCTATGTTTTGATCTTTTTTACCACATGAATCTGCAAGATATCACAATTTTATATTGTTTAAATTCCATTTCTGAATGTAAAAATGAATTCAGCATACTCAAAAATCCTTGAGACAAAAAATTAAACAAAAAATTAACCAACCAAAACTTAATTTTTTAGAATTTCAAGTAAATATAGACTAAAACTATTACTAAAACCAACCATAGTCTACAATGTTTACCCTAAAACTTATATAAAGAATTTAAAAATATTTTAAATTTTAATATAAACTTATATAAACGATTTAGTATAAATTTATGAACTTCACAAATCAGTATGACTCTCCTACTTACCTTTAAAGTGGCCAGGTTGAGATGACACTCTGAGCAAATTTTTGTCCTGCTTAAAAAAAAATATATATTAGAAATCAATAAACAGTAAGTTGTTTAAAGAAAGTTTAGCTCGTGATCGTTTTGGAGAAAAACATCCATAACTCTGCAGTATATACCTCACGGATACTAATAGAGTCAGATTTAAACAAAGAATAATAAATATCTGTTGATCGGGCGAAGGCCATCTTATTATTCTTCTGCCAAATAACGCGTTCGTCTATATATAATATCATCTGAGGTCTGGCATGAGAAGCACTGCAAGATATGTAGCCGAGGATACTTGCCAACTCTCCCTTGCATATGATGACGTCGTAGACAACATGGTTTTCCTCCTCGTCGTCATTTATAGTGGATGTTGGCAATTCATCCTTGGCTCCATCCCTCGCTGTGGCCCTCCATGCAAGATCCCATATGATTCCTCATCTGCATAAAGTGGCCGTTGGCGTTGTCCCCAATTGCTTCTGCAGGGGCTTGAAATAGAACTGCAGTATCAGGCCTGGTTGTGCCTCATATTGGCACTGACAATAATTAAATTATGAGAAAGCAGAGCTAAGAGAGCGACTGTTATACTCAAGAAAAATGAAAGATGGACACAACCTTCCCAAAATTGCAGTATAAATAGAATGAATCTCTGGCATAGAAAAGATTAGAAAATTAAATTAGATAGACGAGAGGCTAAGTCAGGTCAGATTGTATCCACCGATTCTTTGTTTGATCTGACAATTTTTCAGTGCACGCATCTCAATGCGCACCGCCCCATGTTCTCGTCCGTATACCGTCGGTACCGCACTGCTCGCTCCTTGTTCGTCCCTCGAATCTCTCTGAGCAAATAGTTATGCTCCTTTTTTTTCTCTGACCAACCAACGTTAGCCCTGCCATGGATGGCATGTAGATCGCCAGGCGTTCTGTACATGAGATGAGCGAGACAGGACATCCTTTATTGACTTCAATGGGTTATCCAGATCTCTTTGATTTTAATTGCCTCGAGAGAAACGAGGTATGTTATAACAGTTTTGATTATGAGTATTGATAATGTTTTGAACGCTAATATGAATTATGTGCCAAATATGTTTATAATGTAACGTTGTCAAAGGGATTATAATTTCATTAGAGGAGAAGATGAAACGGATTTCATTGGGAAATTGAACTTATATTTACCCATTCTTAGTTTTTTAATCATGTGTTTTATTTAAATCATAATTTTTATTTAAAAGACAATCATTGTATGTGATGGTTGGAGAGAAGTCTACCTCACAATGTATGAAGACATGGGAGCATGGAAGTTCACTATAATCATCATGGAGAGACACTATCATAGTGTAAATTTTCCTCCATACTCATGTGTGTTCTTCTCATTCTAATTGGAATTCACTCACACACTCATTGTTATCATGTTTATGCACCACAGTTTTAAAGAGTGTAATCTCATGTTTTTTATTAAGATACAAATTTTAAAATAACAAAAAAACTAGCTAATGAAGAATAATTTGTGGACTTTGAGAAGATAGATGGATGGATGTAGTGGATCATAAAGGTTGGGTTGTTTAGGAAACCTTCATTTCTCATGTTAATTGTTGTTCATCAAGTTGTTCAAGAAAATATATTCCTTGTATTATGTGGTTAGTAGATGAGGATGTCATTGTTGTTTGATCACTAAAAGGTTACCGAGAATGCTTTGTTGTGAGCAAATCAAAGTGCTTAGATGTGAGAAAATTGGTTGAGCCTTAGACAAATCAAGTTGGGTGAGTGACTCATAAGTCTATAACTAGTTTTTCTAGTAGATAGTTGATTTCTTTATCATCTTGTATAAAAGATAAGTTTTCCATCTATTCCTTTCATTCTCTATTTATAATTTTTAAATTGGTTTTAATCTCTACTCACTAATGAAATTTAAAATGAAATCATTAGTTTAAATGAGTAAATATGCATGTTTTTATTTCCATTACATTATTTAGTTGAGTTCACATATAAATTTGAATGGTGTTAGATATTTGTTGGATTCATTTTTTTTTTTTAAATTATGTAGGTTGAGTAATTCTTTGAAGGGTATGTGATACTACTCAAAAAAAATAATCCCTGTCCCACAAAGAAGACTCAAGTGGGTAGCTTTGATTTATGTTTGAATGGGAATTCACTCTTCTTTCGCTATAAGTAACAAAAATATGTATGCTTCTTTCCACCACCACCACTCTAAGAGGGTTTATGTTAAGGTAGTTATGCTAATGCATGAGGATCACTTAATGAAAAAAAATAAGGGTCTTGAAGAAGGATTCCCTTCTTTTTACCTTTTAAGGATCTCACTCACACTAGAGGCCATTGCACTATGTTTGAGAACACTTTGGAAATGATGCAGCATGCTTCTTTCTTTATCGATTATGCATTAATGCTAAGAAGTATAAGGATATGGTCTATAACATGTTGGGATATATGGAGATGAATGTGTTTGTTATCCATCTTGAAATATTTTGAAAGGTTATGCAAGGGCCTCACCAAGATAATCAATCTCCATTCAAAAACCATGAACACTTGAAAGTATACCAGTGTGAAAGGAATGGATGATAAGGATGCCAACACCCATGAAAGAACCCTAGGGTCAACATGTCACACTACTTCTTTAATTTAAATGTCATTATCTATTAAATAGATTAGTACTACCTCTTAAGGTTTAACAAATCCTAGCAAAACCTCTACTACCATAGTTTGTTGGGGAACTTCTTATCACATCATTATCCACTTCAATTGAAGGTCACTAAAGATCTTAAGAGTGTTTTTGGTGTTGGCTTAGATCCACTACAATTTTAACATATGAGTCTAATCATGTTCCCTTTCAATATATATATATATATATATATATATTCCTTTAGTTATCATATTCATCTAGTTGTTTATTGTATGCATAAAATTCAACTCCATTATATAGTATGGTGTGAATATGTCCATTGGATGTAGCTTGGGTGGTTGGCAGGAATGATTGTTACCCTCCCCACCTAGGTTTAATTCCTTGTGAATGACATGTTGTTCTCTTAAGATGGGTCTATACGAATCTCTTATTGTTGAGCCCCCAATATTCCGAAAATACTCGACCTCCCTATGTTCACTTGGAGATTTTATTGGAACTAGCTTAAAAAATTACCAAAAGGGATATTTGTTTTTTTGTGAATACTATCTAGGTTGAAATTGTCATTTGTTCTTAGAGTAAGACCTAAAACTATTTCTAATTAGATAAGAACTCGACTTCCTTAGATGTAAGGAAACAAGTTAATGGCCTAAGACCCATAGGCATTTGGAAAAAGTGAAATTCTAGCCCCTTAGAAACTACCAATGGGTCATTTTAGGTGGTGTGATTTTCCTTGAATAATGATGATGAGTCCACATATAGATGCTAGTGTTTTTTGTCCTTAATTTCGGTTGACCACTGAGTCATGATAGTTTTTCCACCATAGACAAAAATAAGACAACACAAAAAAATAGACTTTATGGGATTAAGGTTGATATCTAGTCTCAAGTATGGGACTAAGACTAGATGCTACTAGAAATAACATGATCCTACTAGAGGTAGTCTTGGCAATGAGCACAAGGAAAATTGGTTTTCTTGTGAATACTATTTATGATGAAATTGCATTTGCGCCCTACTTAGATACCTAAAACTCTTTTGGATTAGTTAAGAGCTCGTCTTCCTAAATTGAAAATCTAGACCTTTACAAATCATCGATGAGTCATTTCAAGTGACCCAATTTTCCTTGAATAATAATAATGAGTCACTACACATTCATTGAAAAAACCAATAATGATTATCTAACTACCAATTAACTACTAAATTAAGATAGATTTGCTACATTTAAATAACTAACAAAAGAATTTATTTTAAATAAAACTTATATATAATTAGATTTTGAAAAAACTCTTTTTCATAACATAATATGAATATCATATATTTTTTATTTTAAATTTAGAAAACTCACGACAGAATTCATGTGAAACAACGATGGGACAAAAGGTGCACATGCCACCTTGTGAAACAATTTAATTTTTGTTTTGTTATGGGAGCATTTGCTGTCCACGTCAAGGTTGGCAGATTGCGCATATATATATTATATTTCTCTATATATATAAATATAATATTTGAATGAATATTTAAGACTTGATTGACTAGAGACTTTTATGGTAATAAAAATTAGAAAAAATATAAACACTCTATGTAAACTTGCTCGTGTTGACTAGAGACTTCCATAATAATAATAAATACTTATTTTTAGTGTGCACATTTGCTGTCCATGTCAAAGGTAGAAGGATCAATTTTAGATTATAAGTATTTTTCAATGAATATTTTCGACTTGCTCGTATTGACTATAGACTTTTATAATACTTGAAAATCTAGAAAAAGATATACACTCTACTTATTATATAGACTTTCTCGTGTTGATTAGAGACATTCTGAATAATAAAATTGGTATACCTCGAAGTTGGGGAGAAGGATATCAAATGGAAACAATGATAGCAATGGTGTACACATGATAAGAGGGTGTTTTTATTTTTATTGTTTATGAATTGTATTTGGTTGATTTTGTTGTAATGGCAAGCAAAATCCCCTTAATAAAGTTGGGTTGTAAGCTATACAACAGACAAGGATTAGTAGTGACATTAGTCACAAAAGAACTATTGCAATAAAAAAGAAATAAAACAATACGTAACAATATTTACAGTAAATTATAAAAATAAAATTTAAACAAAAATATAGAGGGTGAAAACAATATTCATATTATTGATTTAATGGATATGCTTGAATATGAATAAAAATATATGAGAAAAATGATTGGATGAAAATAAGCTTCAATCTTCTTTTTGGGATGGGTGATTTTGCTTTTTGGAAATCCTTTCTCACAAATGGTTAATGAAGAAATCTCCTTGTACTTTGATCAAAGAACTAACATACGCATTAGGGCTACGGGTTATAGAAATGACATATCAAGATGAGTGATCTTCTTGCTCATTTTTACTGAGTAACCTTGTATTTCTTTTTCTTCTTCAAATGTTGCTCAATGTCTTTCCTTTATATCGAAATTTTAAGTGCCATGAAGAGCTAGTTCAAGTGTGAAATCTCGTCATTTGAAATGTACATCCCAATGCTTAAAAGAGACCTTGAGGAGGGAAAAGTACTCTCCATCAATGATATGGAGCTCAAATTCCATTTGCACATCACATTAGAGGTATTGGGGATAGGATTGGCTCGTTAACTACATCGAACAGGCCAATCTCATGTGTGTGAGGAGACTTTTGCATGGATTATGAAGGAAAAGTCATGCTTGTCGCATGAGTGTCAAGGAAGGAAGTTCTTGCAAGTGTATGAACACCTACTTTATAATGTTTTTCCAAACTCTTTTGAGGTCATGCAAAATAGGCATGAGGTAGCCTTGTTGTGTTGTGTTCTTGTCCACTAACGAGGTTTCTAGATGATCACCTGATTGTCTCTTGTGAGAAAACCTAAGGCAAAAAAAACATTATTGAAGGCCTCAAAATGACGACGAATGTTTAGGACATGAAAAGTGTAGATAAAAAACACTACCAAGATGGAGAATTGTTTTGAGTCAGTGGAAGAGGTGGGTGGTCATCAATGTCCACCTAGATCGCTCCCCCCACCCTAGGAAGCAATGATCCCCATTGCATCAAGTCCCCTCATTAGATGGGGAAAATTTTGTTGAATTTGATTCCTCGTGAGCCACTTGCCTTGGTGAGGAAATTGTCTGACTTTCACAACCAAATAGAGTTGTAATTTTTGGTGAATGGTGTCCTTTGTCTTGGTTTCCATGATCTGATCCATCATATCCTCCTAAATGCATTCATGATTGAGTTATGTAGGGGAAAACACTCAACCACCTCTAAGGTTTCCAATAGTGGTGGAAAATATGGTCAAAGAAACTCCACATTAAATATTGGGTACAAGCCAAAGAAAGTGGGAATACTCAATTCAAATGAATTGTCACCCACAAGATTCATGATAGTGTAAGGCCCATATCGAAATAGTGGTGGAAAATATGGTCAAAGAAACTCCACATTAAATATTGGGTGCAAGCCAAGGAAAGTGGGAATACTCAATTCAAAGGAATTCTCACCCACAACATTCATGATAATGTAAGGCGCATATCTAAGTGGTTTGAGCTTCCTGTGGGGGGATATCAGGTGTTATTTCTATAAATGAAGCTATATATTATCACCAAATTGAAACTTGTGTGGAATCAGATGTTGGTCATGTCAATATTTGTACTTGTCATTAGACTTTTGTAGGATATCATGAGCCTATTGTTGGATGTTATGGATCTATTCAACAAAATTTTCTTCTTGTTTTTTCCCCGATATGAGCATGGGAGGACTCTTCCTATGAAGATGCAATGGGAAGGGATACATCAAGGGGAACCAACCGATGAAACCCTAAGAATACTTGAAAAGGTTTGTGGCCACTAGAGATGTGGAGGGATATGTTGTAGCAATGTTGAATGTATGGAAGGATTTTATCCCATGTACATGGATGCTTGGATTTGTGCATGCCATGATATGCATAATCATCCTATTAACCACTTATTTTTTTCTATCTATATGGGGGTGGAAGGTAGTTGATTTGGTCAACTTGGTGTCCATCAAAGACTATAGGATAGACCTGAAAGTACTCAAGAACCTACTATCCTTATCTAAAATAATGGTTCATGGTAGGCCAAAATGAACCCAAACATGCTCAAAGAAGAGCTTAGTGGTGACTTCGGTTATGATACTCTTATTACATAGCATCAAAATGGCCATCTTAGAAAACCAATAAACAACCACAAAGACATAATTGTTACCATGCTCAGTGGAGGGAAAATGTAACATGTAATCCATGGAGATTGACTCCTAGGGATTTTTTGGCATAGGTAGAGGAGTGTACAACCTATGTTTCTTAATGGAAGGTTTAGCATTGGCATAGGTAGTGCATGATCTAATATACCTACTAATGTCCTATTGATTTTTTGGCTAGTAGAAATACTTATGAAATAATACTACTATCTTCTCCACACCAAAATTCCCTAACACCCGACTATACCTCCCAAATTAACTTTACATACTCTCTTTAAGGAATATAAAGATGGAACCGATAACACAAAAGTGGATGTTAGAGGTGGAATTTTGGAACTTGTTTACCTATGTCGAGTGTCTAATATGTAGAAACAAAATCAATATTGTTGTCAAACAATTAGGGCCATCCAAAGGTCTTGTGTTTATAGGAGTTAATATCCATCGTCAATGCCACAATTGGGAGACAACAAAGGTAATGGTTTGTGATTCATTTTTTGTATGTATTTTTCAAGTGGAATTGATGCAAGTACGTGGACCACTTCTGATGGAAGCCATTATTTAACTTTCCTTATGTCTGCATGAATTGTAGAGGATTGTGATGAATTTGGATGATCATTACCATTCCCAGAATATAATGCTTCCACTGTTAGTATTCCTACATAATGGAGTACTTATCCTGGTCATAGATGGAACACCTACAAATAGTATAAAGAGTGTCTCACTATGATAGATGATCTTAAATGGAGCTAAAATGACAAGTGAGTGTAATACTTTGTATTTCATTTTCCATTATTCATCCTTCAATGGGTCATTTGGCAAAGAAGAGGAAGAACTAAGAGAGGAAATAACATTGTAACTAGAGATTTGCTGAAATGAAATGGGTTGAGCCCAAACCCATTCGAAGATGGATTTCCCGATTGGGTTTCCAAGGTAAAATTCATGAGTTCATTGTGATTGATTATTGTGTTTTATGCTATTTTTATCCATATGAAATTAAATTACTTCATGGTTATGTAATTCTTTGAGAGATCATCCTATGTGTGAAAATAAAGAACTCCAACAATGTTGGAATGTCCACCATCCAATTCCCTTTGAAGCCTAAGATTGATGGCTAGTAAAACTCGTCTATTGAAAATATGCAAGAAGTTAATAAATCGGTATTTTCATAATTATGAGTGTATTTATCTCACCTAGAGGATGTTCTCTTTC
>SNQJ01S0005390.1:19712-39358 GCA_010110895.2 Picea sitchensis | reverse complement strand
TGGTTAAACTGTACTGAAGGTAACCCGCTCTGATACCAATTGTTGATACTGAGAGGGGCGTGAATATGTATCAAGTACAATTTAAAACATTTTTCAACTTATACTTAAACCATTCAATTATATCCAATGAGAAATGACCAATAGTATAAGAGTTACACCGATACACCACAATAAACCATGCACAATATATGAGAAATAATCAATACTTATTGTTCAAGGGAAGTAATGACTTCCAAAGATAGCTACAGCTTCCAAATGTAAAGGGAGGGATAAACCTCCAAGAGGAAGATACAATCCTCCAATATCAAGAGAGATTTGAACTCTCCATCCTTGTCCCTTCCTTCCACTAAAGAAAATATGAGAGATAATAAAACTTCACATTAAATCATCACCATCAACCAACCATCACATAGAACCTGATAATGCTTCCTTAGACTTCTTCAATTTCTGGAATTCTTCAATTCTTGGAATACTCTGATCGTTTAGATAATATTTCTTAATTTATTCTCAAAAAATTATCCAATTTTCACTCCTTGAATCCTCCCCAAAAAGAAGTTATAGAGAGAATGGTTGACCTTGTTCAATTATGGTTTATTCAGGAGACCAAACGTGTACAGAATGCCCCGTGCTCAATATTTAACATCAAATTCTAAAACTCCCACTCAAGAAACTACATTCCATAATATTTCCAATGCAATTTTTTCCACTTCATTTTGATTCTCTATGAATAAGTTATGACTATTTTACCCGGTACATCTGTTTATTGACTAGCTTCAGGACTAGTCAAAAACCCTATCTTCCATAGAGTGTATCACCATAATTATAGTGAATAAAGATCTAAAACTTTTACCATAAGTACTTTTATATGTATTCTCAATACCATATCAATTTCATCATCTTCATAGTTATATAAAAAAATTTATAGCAAAAATGGTAAGATGACCTGAAAATAACATACCTTAGAACACATCACCAAAAGACTTCATCCTCCCTTGAAATATGGCCTTCTTTACTTCTGATTTCCTCTGAAATTAGACTTGTGTATCAAATGAATGTATAATGATATTTATTTATACCATTTATGTCACTTCCTTTTAACATTAGGGCCGACCTGACAATTTATTAATATGTAATTATTTTCTTTAATTGTCTTCAGGGCCTACATGTACTTCCTTCTTCAATTCACTTTTTCATATTCAAAAATTCATTTCTCCTCAACCATGAGGATCCACATGATGTTCCACATACCACTAGAAACAACGTGATGTATACTATCCATCCATGGGTGTTTTATTTGAATGTGCATTGTCCTTCATCTGAAAATACCTTCATCAATCTTGCGGTCCAAAACCAATGACTAGGGTTGACATCAATGACCACAACCAATCTTCCAACACCTAGGTGTTTTAATCCATCCTCTTATTAGTTTAGATATCCCTGAACATTATAATTCATGCATGGGAGAGTTCACATCCCCCTGGGAATTTTATTTCATGCATGGGAATTTTATTTTAGGCTAGGATGTTTCCACATTTCCCTAGTTATTTAATATCATGCCTCGAAATTTTCACATCCCATGGGTGTTTTATTTTCAGCCTATATATTTTTAGATTCCTTGGGAATTTTATATTGTGCCTGGATGGTCTCACATTCCTTGGGGAATTTTCCAAGACTTGAAGATAATAAGAAAAGGAATTTATTTTTCCTCTTGATGTTCAACAATAGAGAAACAACTTAGAATCTCACTTATTATATACCATTTCTCATAATATGGTTGCAATATGTTAAGTTTATGAAGAGAAGGAGCCAACCATTCATCGAGAGAATTATTTAGCATGTTGTAAACCTTACATTCCATTGAAGAATGAGGTGATTTGAAATATCCTTCTATAGGACATAGGACAAAGGCCTAGTAACCTTCATAAGATAGAGAACTATGTGTCATCTTGAGAACAAATCTAAGATAGAGAGAATAATTTTTCTTATGCAAGGATCACATGGTATTAGAGAAGTTTCATCCTAGAACACGACATAGCTACCATAATTTTGAAGAAAACATTGTATACCTCAACATGGGTAACACAAAAAAAAAAAAATGGTGTTGGAACCTGACGCTCTAAAGGTTCATCACACCTTTACTTGAGACAGTCAATCAACTGGTCGACTAGTAGCTAGAGATAGTTAGTTAAGCAATGAACTAGTGTTGGGTATGTCTTATATTCATTGAAAAAAATGATCTAATGCACTATACACTGACATTATGGGAGAAAAGGGGCTCTCGGGGGTGCTTTTCACCCCCATTCGATAGGGTTGTGGGGGTTAACAGGGCCAAAGCCCCCGACAATTTTTTTTTTGTCTATTTTTGCAGTTTTTTTGTGCCCATTTTGGGAGATTTTTCAACACATGGTTTTTTCTAATGGTTTTCTAATTTTGGTTAAGGAAGTAGGGTTTTTGATTAATTTGGGTCAATGGATTAGGGGTTTGTATGTTGCAGGATCCTATATGTATATTTTATTGTAAACAGTGACTATAATGAATAGAATATTAGAGGTGCGACTCTAAACAGGTTGCAGGATTTTCTAGTTTGGGTTTCGAGGGTTAAAATATCTTTGTAATGTATGTGTCAAACATTGTATCTTTTCTATTTTTTTAATAATTTGTTTGCAATAATTATTTTTACAAGGTTCATGTTTTCATTTGGTATCAGAGAAATTATTGGCTTCAGGGGGATGATTTTTTGGCTAAGGGTTTGGATTAGGTCTGTGATAAGCCTTGTTGTAGTGGGAGATCTATGATATTGATTCTTCAGGTGAAAACAAATGGTGAGCGATTTGAAAATAGAGATCGATAAATTTAATGGGAAATGTTTTGAGACATGGAAGCTCAATATGGAAGATCTGGTGGTATACAAATATTAGTGGATCTAGGTATTGCACATACAGGAATGTTAGCAGAAGACTAGAAACGTTAGATCGGAAGGCAAACTGAACAATACGATTGTGTCCCTCAAATTCAATATTACTAAATATGTGAGGGGAACCTATAACCAGGGCATTGTGGGATAAGGTCAAGACTTTGAATCAGTCTAAGTCCCTGGTAAATAAATTAGTCCTTTAGAATAAACTTTCTAGCATGTGGATGAAGGATGGAGACTCGATCAAAAAACATCTGAAGGCCTTCAATATTGTGGTAAGTAAGCTATTATCTGTTGATATTAATATTTCTGATGAAGACGCGTGTATCAATTTATTTTTATCCTTACCAAACTCGTAGGATAGTCTCATTGTGACCATTGGCAGTAATACAACTACTTTAAGCTTCGATGATGTGGTATCATCCTTGTTTTCAGAGGAGATGAGGTGGAAGGACATTGAAGTACAAAGCCTAGATGCATTATTTGAAAGAGGACACTCCCAGGAAATAAATAGATCTAAGTCCTCAACTGTGATATCTAAATCTATGGGAGTATATCCTAGAAATTTTGTAAAGGTGTTTTGGAGATGTTAAAAACAAGGGCACTACAAGAAGCAATGTATATACAAACGTGTTGAGAGAGGGAAGATATATGAATATGATCCTTCTATAGAAGAAAAAACCTTTGTAGAAGAAGGGGGTATGTGTACTTGGATTCATCAAGCACGCATGTAGATCATGAGGCATTATTGGTTGATTCAGGTGCATCCTTTCATACAACTCCCCACAAGTAGTGGTTATGTGAATATGAAAAGTGTGATGGAGGTGATGTTTTCCTAGGTGATGAATCGATAGCCAAAATCATAGGATGAGGAAAAGGAAAGATGAATATCATGGATGGAAGGATTATAACACTACCTAATGTTCTACACATTCGAGGATTGGATGGAAATTTGATTTTTGTAAGAAAAATGGACGAGCCAGGGGAAAAAACAATGTTTGAGAAAGAAACTCGGAGGATGGTTCAAGGAGAAATGGTGTTGGTTAAGGGAGTTTGGATTGGAGCTCTGTATAAGTTTTAGGAAATAACTATCAATGATTGGTTTAATAGTTCCATTGTTCATGAGATTGGATTTGAAGAATAAAAAACTTCTACAGTCTCTGGAGAAAAGGGTATTTTGTGGCATCAAAGATTGAGACATATTAGAGAGAAGGGATGTTGTCTAATGCACTGTAAATCTATGGTAGAATTCATCTCTAATTTCTCTTTATATTTTTATTTATGTGAAAATTATGTATACGAGAAGCAAAATTGGGTGAGATTCCCCTCCAGTGCAACAAGGGAAGAGGGAATTTTACAGTTGGTGCACATTGATGTGTTTGGACCCATGTCAATTCCATCACTAGTAAAATTTATGTACTATGTCTCATTTTTAAATGAATTATTGAAGAATACATGGATATATTTGTTGAGGAAGAAATATGAAGTATTTGACATGTTTAAAGATTTTAAGGCTCTTGTAAAGAATCAAACATGAAAACGAATAAAGGTATCAAGGATGGATAATGATGGAGATTTCTACAGAAATTAATTCAAAGAATTTTGTAAGAAGTGAAGTATAGCAAGGAATAAGACTATTACACATACACCTCAGTATAATGGAGTTGTAGAAAGGATGAACATGACATTGATGGAAAACGTAAGGTGCATGATCACTGGCTTTAGGCTAGGAAAAGAATTTTGGAAAAAGGAAATGGGTATTGCATGTTACATGGTC
This sequence comes from Picea sitchensis, assembly GCA_010110895.2. NCBI lineage: Eukaryota > Viridiplantae > Streptophyta > Pinopsida > Pinales > Pinaceae > Picea > Picea sitchensis. The sequence goes on along the minus strand of SNQJ01S0005390.1, from coordinate 34,667 downwards.
AATCAATCACCCTATTCAACACTAGATGACAAGAATTCCCATGAGATATGGATTGGTAAAAAAACATCTCTCACATATTTTATGGTATTTGGTTGTGATGCCTATGTTCACTTTTTAAATGAAAAGAGGAGCAAACTAGATAAAAAGGTTGAAAAGTGTATCTTTACTTAGTATAAAAATGGCCTGAAAGCATAGAAGATATGGACCCTGGAAACTAAAAATATAATATATAGTTGAGATGTGGTATTTAGATAAAAAAAATGATTGTTAAATAGGAACTCCTACCAAGGAAGGAAGAACCATAAAAAATATGTTTTGAGTTGAATGATGATGAATCAGACTCTACAGAAGAACATGAATCGGAACAAGAAGATCCTCATACTACAATGTTGAGGAGATTGGTTACATAAATAAGGAAATCATAATGGTACCCTCCACCTGATTTCCATTCAAATTTTTCTTTGTTTATTATTGATGATGATCCTATAACTATTAGGGAGGCAATGGATTTGGAGGATGGAAAAATATGAAATAAATCCATGGTTGAAGAAATTGAAGCGTTAGATAAAAGAATGAGGCTTCAGATCTAAGGGAATTGTCAAATAGAAGAAAAACCATTCGAAACAAATGATTGTTTAAAAAGAAGTTGAACATAGAGGGAAAAGTGGATAATTACAAAGCTCAGTTAGTAGAAAATTTTTATTCCTAGGTTGAGGGAATCAACTTTAGTGATATTTTTTCTCCTGTTGAGAGGTTAACTTATATTAGATTTATTCTATCTCTTGTTGTTGCATTTTATTTTGAAGTAGAATAGATGGATGTGAAGAAAACATTCCTACACGTGGATGTGGAAGAAGAAATATACATGAAGCACCCAAAAAGATTTTGTATGAAGGGAAAGAAGGAACTAGTATGTAGGATGGAAAAGTCCCTATATGGGTTAAATCAATCACCAAGGATGTGGTATAAAAAATTTGATACTTATATGTTGGGACTTGGCTTCATAAGGAGAAAAGTGGATCATTGTGTGTATTTCAAAATAATTGGTGATCATATTATTTATTTGGTCTTTTATGTGGATGATATGTTGCTGGTAGGAAACAATAAGGACATTATCTAGGATGTGAAAAATTAGTTGTCCTCTAAATTTGACATGAAGGATCTTGGTGCTGCAAATTTCATTTTCGGAATGGAAATTGAAAGAGATTGGGAAAATAGGAAACTCTTGTTAAATCAAAGAAAATATGTCAATACAACATTGCATAGGTTTAATATGCAATAATGTAAACCGGTTAAGGTTCCTATTCCTATAGGTGTAAAGTTATATGTGAATCTGTGTCCGAAAACATAAGAAGATGGAGAGGACATGTGTTTTTTTGTGTATGGGAGTGTGGTTGGAAGTTTGATGTATGCAATAGTTTTTAATATACCAGACATTGCACATGCAGTGGAAGTTTTGAGAAAGTATATGTCAAAACCAAGGAAGGAGTATTGGACAAGGTTTTCAGGTATTTTCATGGAACTACTAGTTATGGATTGTGCTACAAAGGAAGAAACAAATTGGATAGAGTGTTGGACATACATGGATTTGTTGATCAAGACTAGGATGGATATTTGTATCGCAAAATATCTACAAGTGGGTATGTGTTTAACCTATTTGGAGGAACAATCGGTTGGATGAGAAAAACACTATATGCAGGGAAACTCTCAACGATAGAAGATGAATATATGACAGACACTCATGAGAGCAAGGAGTCAGTATGGTTACATATATTATGTTCAGTTATTGGTTTGGTACAAGTTGTACAGATATATTGTGACAATCATAGTGCAATCTTCCTAGCTAAGAACCTAGCTTATCATTCATTCACAAATCATATTGATGTTCAATATCACTTTGTGAGAGACATGGTTGAATATAATAAGGTGTTTCTCATGAAGGTGGAAACTTTGGAGAATGTTGAAGATTCATTAACAAAATCTGTGAGCACTGAGAAGTTCTCTTGTTGTAGAGGATCTATGGATATTGATGCCCTAGATTGTCGACTATGTAATCTTGTAACCCCCTATATACAAAGAAAACAACAAGTGGGAGAATATTTGATATGTGTTATATTATTTGAAAAAATTGATCTCATGTATTATACATTGATATGGGAGAAAAGGGTGTCCCTAACCAGGAGGGTTGTGGGGGTTCGGGGGCGGGAGCCACCGAGAAAAAAAAATTAGACTGTTTTTGGTGGTTTTTTTGCATCCATTTTTTATTGTTTTTCTGCACATGGTTTTTGATGATGGTTTTATAATTTCAGTTAAGGAATTGAGGTTGTTGAATAATACAGATTAATGGATTAGGGGTTTGGATACAGTGGGATTCTATATGTATATTTTATTGTAAACAATTAATAAAATATTAGAGGTGCGACTCTAAACATGTTATGGGTTTTCTCGGTTTGGGTTTCTAGAGTAAAAATATGTATGTAATGTGATAGAAGATTGCACTCCTCGGAGCACGTCCGCTCTCACAGGATCTTCTTCTACTCACGGCCCGAAGAACTCAAAGGTTCCTCTAATTCCCTATCAGGAATTTTCCTTACCCACAACAACTCTCCCAAGTGATCTCCCTTAATGATCGGGAAATCGGAACTCGCAGCTTCGCAAGTTCACTCTCTACCTCTGGGCTCTCAAATCCTTGAGACCCGATAACCAGTCAACGTTGACTCCTTCGTGTACCGATCGACACTTCTACTCTATTGCTATCTTGCAACTCGCGACGTCAACTAATGGAATTTACAACCTCCGAACCCCGATGTGCCGATACTCCAATGCACACGTGCGGGTTGACTTTTCCACCTCCCGTCACTTCTGTCGGGAATTCGGAATTTGCAGGATCGCGAATCCTGATACCAAAGGATTTGGAACTTACCTTTTCCTGATCCATGATATGGTATGCCACATGTCCTCCACTAGCCCTGATTGTGTCCCACACGACCCTTCCATCGAGATATCACGGATCGCGATTCCAACATGCAAGAGTTTCTTACTTTCAAAAACTCCGATGCCCGAACTCCGACTCCTCGAGATCTGCTGACACGCGTCCTTACTAATGGATGGTTCTGAGCTTATCGAGATATCACGAATTGCGATATCGCAAGTCTCGTTGCAATCTTTTGGAGCTTCACCTCGCGAATCCTCGATACACGATGTCACATGTAGATCCAATGGTTCCTGTGACTCAGGATCGACGACTTTGCCCTTCCTGACATTCGAACTTTTGGACGCTCTCACCGTAATCTCCTGGTACTCCCGCGAGATCTTACGGCCCTCGGAATTTCACGAAATTCTCTCGGAGAGTCTCGACCGTCCATTCTCCCCTTGATGATTCTGTGCAACGAAGAAGTGTCTCCCCGTGAGACTCGTTCACCCGCTCGCCAACCTGCGACGCTTCTCTCAGACTTTCCACGACAACTTCCCTGCACTTACCCTTCCGTGAATTCAAAGGCCTATTCCTCCTGATCTTTTCCAAAATCTTCAGTCTTCAGAAATAAACCTTGCACTCACTCCTTGTGGAAAATCTTCAACAATGCTTAAGTGTTGAAGGCACTCGACCCTGCACGCACCTGCAGCAGGAGTCTTCTGATACTCTGCTCAGAATTGCAACTCTGAGACTTAGTTTGGCCTGCGCACTCCTTGCACGGCACTGTGCCTAACTGCCTCTTCGAGGAAATGAGCACAAAAGTTATCTCTAATTGAACCCTTCTGTCAATGCACTCCTTACAGAAAATTCAACTGTACTCCTTGCAGGAATTCTCTGGTTCAAAATAGAGAAACAATTGAAACTAATTCCTTCTTCCCTTCAGACTTCAATTTCACCATGAAATCACATACACAACATATAAAAATAAATGTATAACAGGAAGAAAACATTCATGAGCATAACCTCACTTACACAGAGAATGAGACACAAAACCATGAAATTGAATCGATCTTCTCCTATTAATCCAGTTATCGGTACATGGGTGTTCTTTACACAGTTCTCTGCGTGCTCTTCTCTTCCTGCTCTTGAATTGATAATGATACAATGATATAATGAGGGTGTCTATATCCGTTTCCCCTCTTGGACTCTAAAGTTATCAAATCTAAAATTAAATTCCTATCTACCAGCATTAACTAAATTAAATGTCGTCTATCTACTAAAGGACGAGAGCTTAAAGGCTCAAGGTCCCTTTACAATATACAAAGGTGCCTCCTCTTAAATGACTCATTTAAGATTTGTGCAACAGTCCCAAATCGTTTTCAAAAACTTTGTGTTGGCTTATCTAGCTATCTTCCGCTTCCGCGCTGGCTCACTTGATGTGCTGGCGATGCTCCTGCATCATACTCCTCGACTTGAAAACTTTCATGGGCTCCTGTCCATGAGCTCATGCACGGTCTGTCCATGCTTTTGTATTTCCACTTAAGTCTCCCAGCTGGCGTCTTCCACTGGGTGATTCTTCCACTTGACCAGATACTCGAAGTATTCCTTTCTCCTGGTCTTCTTACCCACTCTCTTGTCCAGTATGCACTCCATCTGCGGCTTCTTTGCAACTGGTAATTGTTTCACCCACTGGATCACTGGCTCCTCAGTTCCAGTCTGTACTTCTCCAGCCCTATATGGGTATAAATCTACGATATTGAATATGAGAGATATTCCGATGCCATCCAGCAACTCAATCTCATAAGCATTTTCCCCGAATTTTCTCAAGACCTTGCATGGCCCAATTTTCTTCATATTTAGTTTATTGTATGTTCCCCTTGGGAACCTTTCCTTTCTCAAATGTGCCAGAACTAGATCACCAACTTCAAACTGAAGTTGTCTCCGATGTTGATTTTCTCTACGCTTGTATTCTTGTCTTGAATTTTGCAATCGCTGCTTCACCTGGCTGTGAAGTTCTTTCATCACCTCAATGAAAGTTTTCGCACTAGCACTGCTAGTAGCAGTCTGTTATGAATCCCTCAGTTCAGACACTCCTCTCGGTTGTATGCTATACACAATCTGAAATGAACTTCTCCCTGTGCTCCAATTCACTGAATCATTGTATGCAAACTCTGTCTGTGGAAATATGCTATCCCAGCTTCTATGGTGCTCTATCACCAAGCTCCTCAGTAAGTCTCCCAGACTTCTGTTGACCACTTATGTTTGTCCATCTATCTACAGATGATAAGCAGAACTAAATTCCAATTTAGTCCCTAGCTTCTTCCATAAGGTCCTCCAAAAATTCCCTATGAATTTCGTGTCTCTGTCCGAAACTATACTTTTCAACAACCCATGAAGTCGAATGACCTCTTTGAAAAACATATTTTCGATATGAGTCGCATCGCTAGTTTTCTGGCATGGTATGAAGTGAGCCATCTTTGAAAACATATCCACTACCATAAAGATTGAGTCAACACCTCTTTGTGTCTTTGGCAAACCCAAAACAAAATCCATGCTGATCACCTCCCATGGCCTCTCTGGTATGGGCAATGAATGATAAAAACCTGCATTCTTCTTTCTTCCCTTCGAATGCTAGAAAATTATGCATCTGTCAACGAACCTCTTGACTTCCACTTGCATTCTCGGCCAAAAATATGACTCATTTAGTTTCGCAAATGTTTTTTCATGGCCAAAATGCCCTGCCAATCCACCACTGTGTTTCTCCTTCAACAACTTCTCCCTCATGCAGCAATTTGGAATACACAGTTGATTGCCTTTGAACAACAATCCCTCTTCAATTATATAATCTATCCAAGGGCTCCTATCCCTGAGAACTGGATTCTCAGCTGCTTCATATGCTTCTCTAAAATCTGCATCCCCTACGTACATGTCCCTGAGATTTTCAAAACCTAATGTTTTGATTCGGAACTCTTGCAACAACAAATGCTTCCTGCTCAAAGCATCAACCACTTTGTTAGCAGTACCAGAAATATGTTTAATCACAAACGTGAAATTCTGTATATACTCTACCCATTTTGCATGCTTCTGATTCAACTTCTCTTATTGAGTCACAAACTGCAATGCATGATTGTCACTATACAAAAAAAATTCCTTCGGGATCAAGTAATGCCTCCACTTCTTCAGCACCTGTATGATAGCGTAAAATTCTTTATCATATGTGGAGTATTTCAGTTTTGCCTCATCCAATTTCTCACTGAAATATGCAACTGGCCTATCTTCTTGACTCAAGACTACTCCTATAGCAAATCCACTTGCATCACATTTCACTTGGAACGTTTTCTGGAAATCCGGCAACACCAACACTGGTTGTTCCATGATCTTCTACTTCAATAGATTGAATCTCTTCTCAGCCTCTGTTTTCCAGTGAAAATATTTATGCCGCTTCTTCACTGTGTCCATCATCGCTGCACTAATCCCACTGAAATTTCTGATGAACTTCCAGTAGAAACTAGCCAAACCATGAAAACTTCTCACCTCGAATACATTCCTCGGGGATGGCCAATTCTTAATTACCTCCACTTTATCTAGATCCATCCTCAACTCATTACCCGAAATAACAAAACCCAAGTAAATGAGCTCTGTCTTCATAAATGAGGACTTCTTCATATTAATCAATAACTTCTCCTGATGTAGCTTCGTCATCACAATGGCCAAATGCTTCAGATGTTCAACCTCTGATTTACTATAAATAAGTATGTCATCCAGATACACAATGACAAATTTTCGTATGAATTCCCTCAGGACTTCATTCATCAACCTCATAAAGGTACTTGGTGTGTTTTTTAAGCCAAACAACATAACTAACCATTCATGCAAACCTTCGTTGGTTTTGAAGGCTGTCTTCCACTCATCGCCTTCTCTCATGCGAATCTGATGATATCTTCTTTTCAAATCTATCTTTGAAAAATACTTTTCCCCACTCAGGCAGTCCATCAGATCATCCATTCTCGGTAATGGAAATCTGTACCTGATGGGTATCTTATTTATCGTTCTTGAATCGGTACACATTCTCCAGCCTCCATCCTTCTTCGGACTGAGTACTGTTGGAACAACACATGGACTTAAGCTTTCTCTGACTAATCCTTTGTCCATTAACTCCTGGACCTACTTCTTAACCTCTTCATTTTCTTGCGACGTCAACCTGTATGTGGCTTTATTCAACAAACTAGCTCCTGGTATGAGATCAATGTGATGACTCACACTCCTCATCGGTGGCAACGAACGAGGTAATTCGTCCACTATGATGTCAACGAACTCTTCCAGTAGTTCATGAACTTCATCTATTAAATCATCCACTCTTGTGTTAGTCAGAACGATCCTCAGCTTTCTGACTACAAAGAATTGTGGATCTTCTTTCTTCTTAACCTCATTAAGGAGTTCCTTCCCACTCATGAGAAGTACTGTGTTGCTTACTTCCGGCTTCACCTCCTTATCTTTTATTGGAAGCAACATATGGGTTCTCCCATTCTTCTCCAAGGTATATGTGTTCATTCTCCCATCATGAATCACATTTCTGTCATATTNTGCAACAACAAATGCTTCCTGCTCAAAGCATCAACCACTTTGTTAGCAGTACCAGAAATATGTTTAATCACAAACGTGAAATTCTGTATATACTCTACCCATTTTGCATGCTTCTGATTCAACTTCTCTTATTGAGTCACAAACTGCAATGCATGATTGTCACTATACAAAAAAAATTCCTTCGGGATCAAGTAATGCCTCCACTTCTTCAGCACCTGTATGATAGCGTAAAATTCTTTATCATATGTGGAGTATTTCAGTTTTGCCTCATCCAATTTCTCACTGAAATATGCAACTGGCCTATCTTCTTGACTCAAGACTACTCCTATAGCAAATCCACTTGCATCACATTTCACTTGGAACGTTTTCTGGAAATCCGGCAACACCAACACTGGTTGTTCCATGATCTTCTACTTCAATAGATTGAATCTCTTCTCAGCCTCTGTTTTCCAGTGAAAATATTTATGCCGCTTCTTCACTGTGTCCATCATCGCTGCACTAATCCCACTGAAATTTCTGATGAACTTCCAGTAGAAACTAGCCAAACCATGAAAACTTCTCACCTCGAATACATTCCTCGGGGATGGCCAATTCTTAATTACCTCCACTTTATCTAGATCCATCCTCAACTCATTACCCGAAATAACAAAACCCAAGTAAATGAGCTCTGTCTTCATAAATGAGGACTTCTTCATATTAATCAATAACTTCTCCTGATGTAGCTTCGTCATCACAATGGCCAAATGCTTCAGATGTTCAACCTCTGATTTACTATAAATAAGTATGTCATCCAGATACACAATGACAAATTTTCGTATGAATTCCCTCAGGACTTCATTCATCAACCTCATAAAGGTACTTGGTGTGTTTTTTAAGCCAAACAACATAACTAACCATTCATGCAAACCTTCGTTGGTTTTGAAGGCTGTCTTCCACTCATCGCCTTCTCTCATGCGAATCTGATGATATCTTCTTTTCAAATCTATCTTTGAAAAATACTTTTCCCCACTCAGGCAGTCCATCAGATCATCCATTCTCGGTAATGGAAATCTGTACCTGATGGGTATCTTATTTATCGTTCTTGAATCGGTACACATTCTCCAGCCTCCATCCTTCTTCGGACTGAGTACTGTTGGAACAACACATGGACTTAAGCTTTCTCTGACTAATCCTTTGTCCATTAACTCCTGGACCTACTTCTTAACCTCTTCATTTTCTTGCGACGTCAACCTGTATGTGGCTTTATTCAACAAACTAGCTCCTGGTATGAGATCAATGTGATGACTCACACTCCTCATCGGTGGCAACGAACGAGGTAATTCGTCCACTATGATGTCAACGAACTCTTCCAGTAGTTCATGAACTTCATCTATTAAATCATCCACTCTTGTGTTAGTCAGAACGATCCTCAGCTTTCTGACTACAAAGAATTGTGGATCTTCTTTCTTCTTAACCTCATTAAGGAGTTCCTTCCCACTCATGAGAAGTACTGTGTTGCTTACTTCCGGCTTCACCTCCTTATCTTTTATTGGAAGCAACATATGGGTTCTCCCATTCTTCTCCAAGGTATATGTGTTCATTCTCCCATCATGAATCACATTTCTGTCATATTGCCATGGTCTACCCAGCAATAAATGACATACATCCATGGGAATAACATCACAGAGTACTCTATCATTATACCCTCCTATCTTAAATTCAACCAAGCATTGTTTAGTAACAGTTACCTGGTGTCCCTTTTGTAGCCATGAAACTCTGTATGGACTGGGATGATCAGTTGTCTCTAGCTCTAGCTTCTCTACCATCTCGGTCGAAACAAGATTATCCGTGCTATCGCTATCCACAATAACCTTGCATACTCTATCCTTGGTCTTGCAAGTTGTTCGGAAAAGTATGGTCCTTTGAGTTGAGTCCTCCACCTCCTTTCCATGTGTTAAGAGAACTTTACGCATCATCAACGACCTTTCTCCTTCTGTGTCTTCGGCCTCAACATCTCGCTTCTACGATTCGACAATGTGAGCTTCTCCAATGTCCTTCTTTTTCTCCGGACACTCAAATGGCCTGTGCCCATTCTTCCCACATGTGAAGCAAGTGATTACTCCACCTCTTCCTCTTCCTCTACCTCTGGTACGAGGAAAAGTGTTTGCGTCAGCATAATCTCCCTTCGGTTCATTATGTTTCCCTCTCTGTTCAACATATGGCCCTCTCTGTGAGGTCCCACCTCTCTCAATCTTACCCTGAGGTTTCTTCCATTCCTCCTTGGGCTTCTGGTATTTATCCTGGGCAACTGCCTTGCCTCTGGGCTGACTCCTTCCCCGCCCTCGCTGACCTTTCTTACAGCTCAATTTCTCTTCTACTTTCAGAGCCATATGATAAGCATCCTCCACCGTTCAGATGGTCACCATGCTCAATTCATCTTGAATATCGTATCTCAGACCATTCAGATATCTAGCAACCTTCTCATCATCGCTCTCCCGATGACCTGCTCTGATGCTCAGTCGATAGAATTCCTCAGTGTATTCTTTCACTATCATCAGCTTTTGTCTCAGGTTCTACATCCTCCTGAACAAAGTAATTTGATAGTCTCTTGGGATGAACTTTGCCTTCATCTTTGCGATCATTCGATCCCAAATCTTAATCTTCTTCTTGCCTTTATAGCGTCTATCATCTTGTAGCTCGTCCCACCACAATGCTACATGTCCCTTCAAGCGCGTAACAACATTCTTGACTTTCTTATCCTCTTCGATATCTTCATAATCGAAGTAGGTGTCAAGAGCTCTAATCCAATCCAGAAGTTCCTTTGCATTCAGATTTCCCTAATATACTGGAATATCCATTTTCACCTTTGCACCCATTCTGGAAATGGCTTTAATCAACCGCTCATTGGCTGCGTCTTTAGCTGCAACTTCCTCTTCTCGTTCAGCCTCGACTTCATCCTCAAAATCACTCAGATCCTCTGCACTAGCTATGCGTCTTTTCATTGTCTCCATCTCCTCGAGTCTTTCTTGGAGATCACGCATCTGTCTCTCCATTTCCATATTTCCTACCGGCTTGCCTCTTCTTCGCACCTCCCTATCCTCTGGATCGGGTGACTGTCTCTCTCTTCTAGGCGACATGGTGAATTCTCTCTCTCTCTTCTACAGAAAACATAGAGTCTTCCTCGCTCTAATACCACAACTGATAGCATATTGCACTCCTCGGAGCACGTCCGCTCTCACAGGATCTTCTTCTACTCACGGCCCGAAGAACTCAAAGGTTCCTCTAATTCCCTATCGGGAATTTTCCTTACCCACAACAACTCTCCCAAGTGATCTCCCTTAATGATCGGGAAATCGGAACTCGCAGCTTCGCAAGTTCACTGTCTGTCTCTAGGCTCTCAAATCCCCGAGACTCGATAACTAGTCAACGTTGACTCCTTCCCGTACCGATCGGGACTTCTGCTCTATCTCTATCTCGCAACTCGCGACGTCAACTAATGGAATTTCCAACCTCTGAACCCCGATGTGCCGATACTCCGATGCACACATGCGGGTTGACTTTTCCACCTCCTGTCACTTCTATCGGGAATTCGGAATTCGCGGGATCGCGAATCCTGATACCAAAGGATTCGGAACTTACCTTTTCTCGATCCCTTATATGGTATGCCACCTGTCCTCCACTATCCCTGACTGTGGCCCACATGACCCTTCCATCGGGATATCGCGGATCGCGATTCCAACATGCAAGAGTTTCTTACTTTCAAAAACTCTGATGCCAGAACTCCGACTCCTCGAGATCTCCTGACACGCGTCCTTACTGATGGAAAGTTCTGATCTTATCGGGATATCGCGGATCATGATATCACAAGTGTCGTTGTAATCTTTTAGAGCTTCACCTCACGAATCCCCGATACACGATGTCACGTGTAGATCCAATGGTCCCTGTGACTCGGGATCGACGGCTCTGCCCTTCCTGAGCTTCAAAATTTTGGACGCTCTCACCGTAATCTCCTGGTACTCCCGCGAGATCTAACGACCCTCAGATTTCACGAAATTCTCTCAGAGAGTCTCGACCGTCCATTCTCCCCTTGATGATTCTACGCAATGAAGAAGTGTCTCCCCGCAAGACTCATTTGCCCACTCGCCAACCTACGACGCTTCTCTCAGACTTTCCATGACAGCTTCCTTGCACTTACCCTTCCATGAATTCAAAGGCCTATTCCTCCTGAGATTTTCCATAATCTTCAGTCTTCAGAAAGAAACCTTGCACGCACTCCTTGCGAAAAATCATCAACAATGCTTAAGTGTTGAAGGCACTCGACCCTGCGCACACCTGCAGCAACAGTCTTTCGATACTCTACTCAGAATCTCAACTCTGAGACTTAGTTTGGCCTGCGCACTCCTTGCACGACACTGTGCCTAACTGCCTCTTCAAGGAAATGAGCACAAAAGTTATCTCTAATTGAACCCTTCGGTCAACGCACTCCTTGCGGACAATTCAACTGCACTCCTTGCAGGAATTCTCTGGTTCAAAATAGAGAAACAATTGAAACTAATTCCTTCTTCCCTTCAGACTTCAATTTCACCATGAAATCACATACACAACATATAAAAACAAATGTATAATAGGAAGCAAACATTCATGAGCATAACCTCACTTACACAGAGAATCAGACACAAAACCATGAAATTGAATCAATCTTCTCCTATTAATCTAGTTATCGGTACATGGGTGTTTTGTACACAGTTCGTTGCATGCTCTTCTCTTCCTGCTCCTGAATTGATAATGATACAATGATACAATGAGGGTGTCTATATCCGTTTCCCCTCTTGGACTCTAAAGCTATCAAATCTAAAATTAAATTCCTATCTACCAGCATTAACTAAATTAAATGCCATCTATCTACTAAAGGACGAGATCTTAAAGGCTCAAGGTCCCTTTACAATATACAAAGGTGCCTCCTCTTAAATGACTCATTTAAGATTTGCGCAACAGTCCCAAAGCATTTTCAAAAACTTTGTGTTGGCTTATCTAGTTGTCTTCCGCTTCCACGTTGGCTCGCTTGATGTGTTGGTGATGCTCCTGCATCATAATGTGTGTGTGTGTCATTGTATCATTTTTGTTTTTTAAAGAATATGTTTGTAGTAATTATTTGTACAAGGTCAAAATATAAAACTAGTAGTTGGAAATAGTTGTTCGATGGATCGACAAACCGAGAAATCAACTATGTGTTGGACGATCGGATGGGCAAGTCAAATAGGAAAGTCGACTAGCCAATGAGATAACATAGGTTTGTAAGAAACCATTATAACTGCCAACTTTTATTTCTAGACCAAACATTCCCCATTTCAAGGAAATTGGTTAGATCAGAAGACTGCAAATAAAGGAATGAATGGGTTGATGATGTCTATGAAATGGTGTGTATTTGATTATGCATTATGATGTTATGATAATAATGTGTTATAATTAAGTTTTGAAACAATGTATTTATCCTCCACCGATATTCTTGAAGTATTATCCCTTGTTTTGTATTTCTACATTTTATGTTTTGATCTTAAGGTTATGCCAAATACCAACATGGTGTTAGAGTGACTGGTTTTCACCTCGCCTATTTTCCACAAATATTCTTGAGTCATATCTTATAGTGATTGACTTTGGCATGTTGATTTGTTAATGGTAACCCATTTAGACCATATCATATCTATAGTACATCAAAAAATGGCTTTCAATATTGATCATTTTGTTTTGAATGGATTCAATTACATTATCTGGGAGCCAAATATGGAGACTTTATTGGAAATCAATGGGATCAAGAAGTATATTGAGGCCACTATTCTAGATCCAAAGCATTAGGATGTGATTTTTTTCATCTATGAGAAGAAATATGAAGTTGTTGGGCTCATTAAAACCTACATTTTTCAAGAGATTCTCTTTCATACAAGTGGGATCGACTATCCGCATGAAGTGTGGAAACAATTTAAGTATTTTTTGGAAAACGTTGATGAGATTCAAGTTATGAAATTAGAGAAATATTTTATGTCTATTCGTCCCCATTCCTTTCAAAGGATTGAGGACTATTTGTCTCATGTTAAAGAGTTGTAGTTGAAACTAGGTGAATGTGGGAATTTTTTTTGAAAGAAAGATAGACAACTCATTGAACTGGTGGTGATGAATCTGAGAATATATTTTAACGTGTTGTATTCCACTTTCCATACAAATTGGTAGAAACAAAAGGAATATGGTAAGGAATGTACCTTTGATACCTTCTATGTATTAGTAATTAATGATCAACACATGTTGCTTAATGAAGGGAAGCTTGGTGGTAAACATCAAGCTCACTTGGCCAAGGGAAAGGGAAAGTTGAATTATAAGGAAAGAGGACACTCTGATGCTCCTATTGTAATAGCCCCCAAAATAATTAATGATTAAATTCTAAGTGTGCTTGGGAATAAATTTCCGTTTTTGGCAAATTCAGATTTGGAAATTATTTGTCATTTATGGAAAATCTGAATTTGGAATTTGATTATTGTAATAAATTATTTATGACTATTGGGAAAAGATTTGATTTGCCCAACTAACTTATTTTATTGTGACACTTGTAAAAGACAAACTTTTTTATAAATTAAATGTTGGAAAACAAATGGAACAACCATGTTAAAAACAACTGACCATGACTCCATGAGTGGGGAATAGATTTGAGGTACCTTGGGGATGAATTTTACAAGTGGCAAATGAGGGATTTGACCACTAGAAGCCCCTAAAACTCAGGGATTTGTAAATCTATGAAAATTTCCAAGGAGGGAAGGAAATACCTAGGCACAAGATGCATATAAATACAACATATGGAGGAGGCAGAACACTACTTAGTATGTTGGAGAAAGGAAACCACTCGTTGTTATGAACATTCTTAGTGTGAGGCAAGGAAATTTATGATCTGTGGAAAAGAACTGTAGCAAAGGAGGATCATTTCAATTCTCCCTTATGGACTCATGGTCAGGATAGGGGGTGAACAAAGCAAGTAAACTCGGTTGTTATGTTCTACGGTTGGGTGGAACTTGGTTGTTCCATTTGTGTCCCAACATCAAATTCGGATATGTACCTTTACTTGTTTTTTTGTTAAATATTTTGTTGATTATTAGATGGGAGGAATGAGATGGTTTACATGATGATTGTTTATACATGTTTATATGTGCCCACTCAGCAGAAATAGTAGAAATATTGTAGGTTCTAATTCCTAATGAAATAGGGTTGCACGTGTATAGATAATTGTATATNGGAACTTGGTTGTTCCATTTGTGTCCCAACATCAAATTCGGATATGTACCTTTACTTGTTTTTTTGTTAAATATTTTGTTGATTATTAGATGGGAGGAATGAGATGGTTTACATGATGATTGTTTATACATGTTTATATGTGCTCACTCAGCAGAAATAGTAGAAATATTGTAGGTTCTAATTCCTAATGAAATAGGGTTGCA
>SNQJ01S0005390.1:7294-19662 GCA_010110895.2 Picea sitchensis | reverse complement strand
CAAGATTAAAAGGAAAATAGGATTGCTACTATGTTCATATTAACCATTGAATTGGATATAGATATATATGCATAGATACTATTTCATATTATGTACAAGTACCATAAGAAATAGATGGAATGAATAACAGTCCTCTTCTAGAAAATTTACATATTTCGTAAGTTTATAACCACAAATAAAAAGTGATTCAACAGTCTACAAATGCATGCTACGGTAGTTGTTACATCAACGAAATCTTGTTCAAAATGGTTTCAACAACCTTTATATCCAATTGAAAGTAAATTACAAACAACCTGTGTAGCCATGAAACCATGGTTCAAAATTTATTATAGTGGAGTACCCTAGGGTAAAGAATCCTTTTCCACTCATAGATAGAATCTAAGAAGTTTGTCTAAATGCTAAGATGATAACTCGAAGACGTTTTCGAGAAAGAAAGATTTCCTTGACCCATTTCCTTCGAACTGTATAAACCTGCAAAGATAAAGGGTAGGCTTAGCAAACCATATTATCCTTTTAAATGGAAATTACTTATAATAAATGAGATAAAATAATACTTATCTTGCTTTCGATTAAGGACCAATTCACCACTGGAGTTTGTGCAACAATCCATCCACGACCAAAGGGGGGAAGTGGATCGATAAATCAGTTGATGGGTACCCTCGCGAAAAAAATTAGGGCCCCATCATTAATTGATGAAAATATGAGTATAATTTTTTTATAAGCACAAAATATGAGATACGATTTATGATGCAGCCCCCCTACCTCAGTAGGGTCCACTGACCTCCCAGTCTCTGGATCGTTCTTCTTCTGAGCCGAAATAGCTCTTCAGGCTCCTGTTGGAACCCCTTGAACAAATTCACAGGTCCCTTTAATTCCCTGGCACGGGCTTTGAGGAAACCTATGCACACACTTAGTTTTTTCCGCTCTTCTATGTTATGAACCAACACTCCTTTTGTGTTTCGGGGTTTTGGGACTCCTGCATGCGAGCTCTCCCAGGATCCTTTTCCTTCCAACTCTTGGTATCAGAAACATCGAAAAGGGCTTAACGGTGTTGGATAGCCCTTAGCCTCCGAATGCTTTCAGGTTTTTGCATTTTGTGATTTCGCGAGTCGAGACTCCACATCTCCCGACTCCTGGTCTCTCAAACACTCAGGTCTCGAAATGTTGAAATGACGGTCCACGAAAAAGAGCTACCAACTTTCGTGATTCGGGAAACTGCAATGCAAGTGTTCCCCCTATTCTCTGTCTTTCGAATCCCTGGGTCCCAAAATGCCAAAATCTACTCGTGACCACGGTCCACTTTTCGGGATTTCAAAATTCGTGATTTCACGATTTCGACTGTAGACAATCCTTGTTCCTTCAACCTCTCGGGGCATGAAATGCCGAAATACTACCCCTTGAGAGAACCTTTCGGGTTTTTCCTCGAACCTTGACCACTCACCACGTGTCTCCCTGATGAATGGTCCCAATGCTTTCGCAATTTTGTGAGCTAGGACTTATTTTCTCATGACGCCCTCTCCTCAAACTCCCAGTGTCTGAAACACCAAAAAGGGCTTGGATCTTTGACACCTATCATCCAAAATGGCCATCCGCAATGTTTTCAGGACTTCACGAGTTCTCTTCCCTTTACTATTATGAAGATTAAACCCCTCACACCTCCTTTCGAATCCGACGGTTATCGGCCCTTGGTGCTAGATTTGATGGCCCATATCCTTTTTCCTATGCACCTCCAAGAGGTTAAACTATGTGCACCTTCACCTGATCCAATGGTTGTCGGGTATTGGCACTAGATCTGATAGTTCAAATCTGTCTTCCTTGTGTGCTCTCCTCCTGAGATTTCTAGGCTTTTAGACTTAGAATATTTTCTAAGTCTCGAAGGTCTCAACCTTTGACTCTTCCTCTTGTGAGCCCGGTTCCTTTGGGTCTCATCTGCGTTATAGAAACGCTCCCCCTCTTGAGCTTTGTCAACTTAGAAACCTTGAAAGGTTTTATCTGTGCGCGTTCTTCTCTGCGCTTTCTCTTCTAAGCTTATGGGATTAGGAAAAGTCTGCTCCTACACACTCTTGGTGCTACTAAGTATTTTGCTAAACTCAGATCTGAGAAATTTTCTTGGAAATAAAACTCCCTAGTCCCACCTGGCGTTCTTCTGCTCGTTGCACACCTTGCAAAGCCTACAGAGTATTCAGTAACTCTGGGAGTGTCTTCTCTTCGACACTTCCATTTCCTCAGAACTTGAAATAGAGTTCTCTAGTGCACTCTCTGCACTCGCTCAATGCCCTCTTGGTAGAGCTCTAAAAACCTTCAGTAGCTTTGTCCTCCTTGAACTTGAAAGCGGTTCCTTCCGCCACTCCTTGCACTCTTGCCGATGAAGGTTCAATGCTATCCCTCTTAAACTTTCTTGATCACCTCACCCTCTGTCAATGGACATAGGACTATGTGCCTCCTTGCGCTTGGAAAACTCAAAGATGAAATGAAAGTGAAACTTAGAATTATTTCTGGTGATTATGCATTTAAAACATGAAATGCATAAAAACATGTAAACATCACGGACAATTCATGGGTAGGAAAAACTTCTCTTCTATTAATTTAGAAATGCCTGTACAAAGGTGTTTACAAAGTGAATTGTAACAAGTCTCATCACGTCTCCTCGAGACCTCTCTTCTCTGTCTCTCTCCTCTTAAATCCTTTTTTTTCTTTTTCTAACTTCCTCTATTACAAAATGAGGGCTCCATGAGCTTATCCTCAACCACCGTCTCGGAGCTATCGCTATCCTGAGTGGCTCCTACTCTTACAACTAGATTACATAAATAGTTTTCTAGTACTGACTGATATGGACTTAATTGCCGGTAACCATTAAAGGAGACCTCAACCACTACCTATACAAGGCATGGTCTGGCATTAAAATCCTTACAACATTTATTGAAATTACTAATTTCAAAATTGAGAGGGTTGCACCTCTCCCCTTTCTCCGATAAATGTGTGTTGGATGTGCTAGCTAGATGGCACACTGCTAATGTGGAGTGACGCTTCTGGATCATACTCCTCAGCTGGAAAAAAATCATGATCTCCTAATCATAAGCTCCTCTTCTCAGGTGTTGAAATCCACCTGGATCGCAAACTTTTCCATGGAGCTATCCATCTTCTCCTCTCGAGCCATGATGTTGTTGTTGTTGCTACTTCTTCCCTACTACTTTGTGCGGGGCTCCCTTCTTCGACTTCTCGTTGCTCCTTGGTCTCTTATAGCAGACTTCAACATTAGCCTTGATTTTATCAATTACCGAGTCAACTTCTCCGGTGAAGTGTCTCTTTTTATGCAGTCTTCTTTGCTACACTTATGTCTTCTTAATGGGAAGATCTACTCGATCTCCCCTACTATCTTTATCTTTCTTTGTGGCACCGAGTGGCCACTCTGTTAATGACTCCAACTTTGTAGTCTCCTCACTGAACTGCTTCTTAGCTTCTTCCTGTGGTAGTTCTTCTATTGCCATTTCTCCTGCTGGCATACTCCAACTTCTTCCAGCTTCTCCCAAGGCTGGTATGCTCCTAACTTTCTTAAAATTATCCTGTGGATGTGCAATATTTGCACCATCACCCTATTTTCTAAGGCTTCCAATTCTTGATACAGTTATCAAATTTGCGATGCTATGCCTTCTTCTTCTATTACCAACTGCGGGCTCGATCATGGTCATCTCATTTTCATCTTCCTAGATAGAATTTTGACCATTCTTTGAATGCTCTCCCTTTCTCCTTAGAGGAAAGGCTTGTTGAATTGTCTGCTCCACTTCTTCCTCCATGGCAGTCTCTATTTGGTACATCTTTCTTCTATTCTTTGCATCTTCAGCATTCCTCACGACCTCAAATGGGTTTCTTGGTAGGAACACCTCTATTTCTCCAATGATTAGAATTCTCTTTTGGTTCTCTCCTATCAGAACTCCTTGTCGATCTGAACTCTCCTCTAAGTTCAAGAGACTTTTAGGCGATCTCATCTCGCTTTCCCACTTACACGGAAATTTGGGAATTTCTACTCGCTTTGGTACTCTGTAAGGATCTAGAGATCCCATCTCATTGCCCACTTGGCAATCCAAACTTTCACCATTTCCCCCTTGGCAGTATGTGGGGATATACATTGATCTCTTCCATTGCCCACCTAGCAACTTGAAAGTTCACTTGTACCACTTGGTAGTTTATGAGATCAATCGATCCCATGTTCATCAACACTCCTTGTTGAACTGAACTCATCCCTGAGTTCATGAGATATTCAAACACTCTCATCTGCTCTCCCTTTTCCCCACTTGGAAATATGGGATTTCTTCCACTGCCCACCTAGCGGAGTTTATGAGATCTTGACTAATCTCCTTACCATTGCCCTCTGAGAATATGAATTTCGATTCTCTCCTCACATCTTATGATATCATCCAATGATCTCATTTCATTGCCCCACTGCCAGCAATTGGAAAATTCATCTCTACCCTCCTAGCGGTTTATGAGACCTGTAACTCATCCTCCTTCCTCATCACTCAGGGTTTCTCCAACTTCCGGCTCATAGATGCAAACCAACTCTATGCCGGTGGGGAGCTTTCAACATACCTCAGTCACCTTCTCAACTCTTGTTGTTGTTTCTGATAACAACTTTTTGAGCGGGCCATTTGGCTCCTATTCGGAGGTCATTCGTACCTCCAGTGTACTTAGTTTTCCTGCTACATCTTCAATGTTAGTTGTTCCATTATCGTTCTTATCTCAGTGAGTTCCTTATCGATCTATTATTTACTCATCTGCTGGTGGTCTCCTCATCCACCATGCTTATGGCCTTTAGTATCCATATTCACCCTTTTCTACCTAGCCTCTAGACCAGTATGGATCACTCTACATCTGATAGCATATCCATGTCCTCCTACAACTCTCCTAGTTGTCAATTAAGCACATTGCCTACCCGCAAACAATCACCATAGAGCATTAACACCCTACTTCTTTCAACTATTGTATACAGATGAATCTTTACTTCTGATTCCACTTGATGTTACCATAATTTCCTCCTTTCCAATCCTTTTTTCTCTTTTATGCGAAATCCTACAGAGAAACAAAATGACCTCTGATACCACTTGATGGTGTGTGTATCGAGGTATTTCTTAATAATCTACCTCCCTCTACCTCAGGTCCTCTGAGGGCAGAGAGAAGTGGCTGTAATTACCACTTGATGGTATCAGATGGTATTCCTTCATAGTCCTCCTCTTTTCTGTGATCTGCAAGCGGAAATCTGTTGGCTCACGATACCACTTGATCGCGAGACCCTACCTGTTAGGGTCCGCGACCTCGGTCTGCCAGTTGTTCTTCTTGAGGTTAGAAATGATCTTGGGCTCCTCTTGGAACCCCTTAAAAAAAATCCATAGGTCCCTTTAATTACCTAGCACAAGCCTTTTGAAACCTAATACGCGGCGCTCGATTCCGATTCTCTTCCTCTATTACGAATAACCTCCTTTCACATTTTGGAGTTCCAGGACCCCTTCATCTGAGCTCTCGGGCTCTTGTCCTTCCAACTCGGTTGTTGAAATGCTGAAAAGGGATTAACAACTATGGATCTCCCTTAGCCTACGAATGCTTTTGGGTTTTCATTTATTGTTCGAGTTTGATTCCACGATCTCGACTCATCTCCGGGCACCGAGGTCTTGAAATGATGAAATGACGGTCCACAACAAAGCACTACCAAATTTTGCGATTCGGGAAACTGAAATGCAGGCGTTTCCCTTGTTCTCTGTCTTCAGTCCGGTGTCCCAAAATGCGAAATCTACACGAACATGGTCCACTTTTTGAGTTGGAATTCACGATTTTGTGATTCTAGCTACAAACGATCCTTGGTTATTCAACGTACCGGGTCCCGAAGGAAATGAAATAATACTTGCCAGAAGGGGAACCTTTGAGTTTTCCCAGAACCTTGACCACTCACCACATGTCTCCACAGTGAATGGTCGATGCTTTCCTGGTTTGGTGGTGGGACTGCTTGTCTCATGACTCCTTCTCCTTGAACTCCCGATATGCGGCAGCCCGAAAGGGATTGGATCTTTGACGCACAGTCACTCCAAAGATGGGCTGACCGATGTTTTTAGGGACTTAGCGAGTTCTCTTCCTTTGTTGTTATGAATGTGGAAACCCCTCCACCTCCTTTTGGATCCAGCGACTATCGGTCCTTGGTGCTAGATCTGATGACCTAGATCTGATCTCCTACATGCTCTTCTATGTGCCTATATGTAGACTCCGACGGTCCAGATCCAACAGTAGCTGTGATTTTCCTCTAGAGATTTCTTTCCAACAGTAGTTGTGC
Organism: Picea sitchensis; assembly: GCA_010110895.2. Lineage (NCBI taxonomy): Eukaryota > Viridiplantae > Streptophyta > Pinopsida > Pinales > Pinaceae > Picea > Picea sitchensis. The sequence continues at coordinate 13,346 of SNQJ01S0005390.1, read as the reverse complement.
TCTTCTTCCTGAGATTTCTTGGCTTTTTGGCTTAGAAGATTTTCTAAGTCTTTGAAGATTACGGACCTTTGACTCTTCCTCTTGCGAGCCCAGTTCATTTGGGTCTCATTTGCATTATAGAAACACTCCCCCCTCCTAAGCTTTGTCAACTCAAAAAAACCTTGAAAGGTTTCTCTGTGCGTGTTCTTCTCGCGCTTTCTCTTTTGATCTTATGGGATTAAGACAAGTCCCCTCCTGCACACTCCTAGTGCTTCTTGAGTATTTAAGCTAAGCGTGATCAGAAATTTTTTGGAAGAAAACTCCTACACCTACTGGCGTTCTTCTACACTTGTTGCACCTTGGAGCCACATAGTATATCGTGGCTTTCTGTGAGTGTCTTCTCTTCGACACTTCCCTTTCCTCAATACGAAATAGAGTTCTCAGATTGCACTCTGCTGCCTCACTCAATGCCCACTCTTGGCGAGGCCTAAGAACCGGTAGCTTCTGTCACTCCACGAGGGCAGCTTGAGAGTTCCTTCATATGCACTCGTTTCACCTCTGTTGATGAAGGTTCAGCGCTATCCCTCTTGAGCTTACACAGGGGATTTACCTCACCTCTATCAATGCACACCTTGCGGACTATGTGCCCTCCTTGCTCGAGCTCAAGGCGAGAAGAAATTGAAACTTCTAAATTACTTCACCAACTATGCATTTAAAGGCTTATGAATGCATAAAAACATGTAAACACATAGAGACAATTCATGGCAGGAAAAACTATTGTTCTATTAATTCAGAAATGCCTATACAAGGTGTTTACAAGAAATTTTGAATTGTAACAAGTTTCAACTCTCTCTTGAAACCTCTCTTCTCTGGTCTCTCCTCCTAATCTACTTCATTTTTTTTCTTTTCTAACTACCTCTATTACAAAATGAGTGCTCCCATGAGCTTATCCTCAAACACCATAGATCTGCGAGATATCTTAGTTATGACACCATACTTCTACGACCACATTACATAAATGGATGCCCAATCATGACTACATCCTGGGCTTGCTGTAGGTAACCATTAAAGGAAACCTCAACCACTACGTATACAAAGGCATGGTCTGGAATTAAAAGCCTTACAACATTTATTGAAATTACAAATTTCAAAATTGAGGGCTGCACCTCTCTCTTTCTCCATTAAATGTGTGTTGGATGTATTGGCTGGTTGGCAGCTGTTGACATGGAGTGATGCTCTTTCATCAATTTATAACATCAAGAATTTAAATATACAAGTTATAAATCATACAGGAATAAAGAAAATATACAAGTTATGAATCACACAGTGATAAATAAATTATATGAGTTATAATTTACACAGTTTTAAATAAATAAACAGAGCACAGTTGTGTAGCCCCACAGAGCGTAAAGAAATGCCTTTCCTTACCAAGAAATTAAACCATAAATTTCACAGAGTTAGAATAACTCACGTAGAGCATAGTCGTTGATCCTTCAAAGGGTAAGACGATGCTTTTTATATACACATAGCATAGGTTTACAATTTCTTTTACAATGTTGTGTAAATACGTGGAACGTAAAGGATTTAAGATGAAAATAGCATAGGCTTTGTTATTAATTTCACATATGGTTAAGTAACCTTTTTCATACACAAAGAATAACATTGTGAGTATGCATAGTAAAATCAAGGTAAAACAATTACAATTCAAAGGGATTAATATAGAGTGCAGAGGAAAGATTATACCATGATACTGCAGTATGAAGCTGAAGTAGTCATGTTTTAATATCCTAGAACACGGAGGAGGAAAATTTTACGAACAGATTTGGGGTTGGGGTTTTATACATGTAAATATTCAGGATAAAATACAAGAGAAATTGACGGAAACAAGGCCGAGGTTACGGTATATTTGTATATCAATTCTTGCCTATGAAAATACAAAAAGGAAAATTATGAACCAAGAGGTGAAAACCGCCCTGTACATATTCTTTGCCAACCATGAATGTAAATTACAAGAAGGGGATTATTTCGGTGTTGTAGATATGTTGTGCATGGAGTTCATAATTTAATTCACGAAACATAAGATTTATTTTGAATTTTCACACATAATTGTGAGTTATGAAATAACCACAGAAGGATTGTTTTGCTACTTTTTTCATGAGTCTACATAGATTTATAAATAAAATTACACAGACTGAACCTACGGATCTCATGGAGGGTCTATCCTATGTATATATGTATACATATTCGCATAGATCTAAATCCCGGATAATCACTTGAGAATTGGTAATAGAGCGTGACTCTAATTTAAACTATACATTGTTCTTATGCAGAGTATCCATTCAAATGCACACATAATGCTAACATAATTTCTAGGACAAAGTTATGAATTTTAACCCTGTAAAATTCCACATAGTGCATAGATTTCAGGATTCCCAAAGAGAATAAACATATTTACATGCGTAAGTAATAATGGTTAAACAATGTCACCCAGTAGCATTTGGGGAAACACTAAGTAATAATGGTTAAACAATGTCACCCAGTAGCAGCTGGAAACACAAAAAGAACATGGAAGAATCAACCAGTAAAGATAAATCAGGGCCACAGTGGAACCCTAAGTGAAAACACCCATGAAGGCAAGACATCATTCTATTGGTAACCTCAACAGTTCCCAAGTAATTTTTAAGAACGAGTACAAAATACTGAAAGGAAGAAGATTCTTGCTTACCTTACATAGAGAGGGACCCAACTGGTGTTTTCCCTCCACATGGTTTACCAGATCCAAGTATGTCTCCAAGTCGTCGACCATATACAAGGGTGGAGACACAGGTATGCACAGAGTTTGAATCGCACACAGAACATAAGGACATGTTTCATGAAGCCAAAAGGAAACAATGAATGGAGTAACCTCGAATGCATTGCCAACGAGGAGTAATGTGTGATGGGAATGCACAGTATTATATCCATGTGAAGAATTATATATGGAGATCCTGCATTGGGTGCGGTTGCCTAAACATCCATTATGATACAGACTTCTCTTAAATGTAATAGCAAGTGGTAAATGGATTGTAGACCGATATGACCCTGCCATTAACTTTGGTTACAAATGTATTCAATGATGGGATATGACATGAGTTGGGTAGGGTTAACGTTGTTAGGTATAGGTTTAGATGTGGCACCACTGCAGATCCAGATTTGTTATTGATCCAGATTTGGATCTAGGAGCTTGATGGGGCTCAGAAAGGCCTAAAAATAAAAGTTCCCATAATGACTTCAAAATGGATGTGTGTGTAGGCCTTGTCGATATGAACCCGATGCAACTTGAACGAGATCAAACAAACATCGTATGCTCCTGTTATCACATTTTGTTCATTTCTCCAAATAGACAAAAAAATGTTGATTGTACAGTTCATACAGTGCCATGTGGTAGCTGACTATACAGGTCATATAGACATACAACTAACATGGCATGCATAATCAACGTTGATATGGCATATCCGTACAACTAACGTGGCAACGTTTGGAGGTGACACGTGGAAGCAGGTCGTACAATTAACGTGGCAGGGGCACTGTGGATTGTTGACATGGCAGGTATAGGGGGAGCAACCGGGAGGTGACATGTGGCACCACTGAAAGGGTGAAACGTGGAACGCTCATATGATGACATGTGTTAGGTGTGATGGCATGGCCAGTTGCTGACTGCGAAATCATGCTGACTATGCATAAGACAAACATAGTTCAATCAACATTTGACATGTGGCTCATGAAATCAACAAATGAGATGGTGCCATGTGGCCTAGACGTGGGCTGCCATGTGGCACCCAACTGTTGGTTGTTTGGTTTTGCAAAATTTCATGAGTCTATGGGTTTTGAACCCCAAACCTTTCCACCAAGCGTAGAGCTTTCACAAAGGGTCGAATACCATTGTGCCACCATGTTGCTTGTTATACCATAGTCTCTTTATTGTATATAGAATGTGTTGTAATGTAATGGAGGTGGAAGGGGGATGGGGACGAGCCCCAACCCATGGGTTTTATTATGCTATGTGACCACATCCATACAAAATCGATTTACCATGAAGATGCAGCAAAAGTCGTGAGGGGCCACAATCTAAGGCTTAACCTCGGGATACACTCTAGCACAAGGGGCACAGATTATATGCACCTACCTGCCATATGACTTGGGGGAAGTGACCATAACCCAGGCGCTATAGTTGGGGTGTAGTCCTATGTACATACACGATGTGACCTTTCTATGCAGATTGAGGGCCAACACACAACCCTTAGGGCATGACACTTGGCATTTTATTGCCATGTGACCATATTTAGGGGCGCATGCCCAGAAAAAGGGGCTTAGCCCAATATTTTTGAAAAAGTGGGTTAATGGACCATATATTAGTGATTTTATTTGATTTATAGGCCTGTTATTAAAGATGTTTTTCCATTATTGGGGGATATTTGGCCCTTTTTGAGGCTAGATCTTCGGAGGAACTTGGGAGATGGTTACCAAACTCAGATTTATATAAACCAAACCTTATTGAGGCTATGATTAGGAGGTTTAGAGAAAGTTTATGCTGTCGGATTTTTGAGCCAAAGGCCATTTGTTATGTATGGAAGCTATTGAGGAGCACACCTTTGCGGGCCATTTTTGGGAGCCTCGTTCATCTGATTTATGTGCCGTCAATTTTGATGGGTTCATGATATCTGGTAGAACACGACCAGCTCATTGGTGTAAACTTTTGTCAGTATCATGATGTACTTATAAATATTCAAACAAAAATAAGAAAATCCCACTGAGACAAGGCCCGAAGACGTAGGAGAGATTTTTGAACTCCATTATCACATTTGTGTTATGGTTTGTCTTTGTTTTATGCTTCATTTCAAATATGCATATGTGTTTATGGATGTCAAATTTATTCTATACTTATTCCTCTTTCTTTAAGCTTCCTAAATGGTTAATGAACACACGCATAGTAACTCGACCATAGTCATTTAAAAGATCTTTTCAGATCAAGTGGTATCAGAGCTAGGTGACATTTGGAATTTGCATTTTGCATGTTAACCACGGAAGATATCTTCTCAAGGGAGAAAATGGAATCTACAGGAGGACTTTCTCAAGATGATAAGGAGTTCATAAATTTGGTTTTTTCAATGGTCGAGATGGTGAAAGTGTTGTATGAAGACTACTTGGAATGAAACGGCTTGGTTCAAGTGAAATCTTCAAAGAACAACAAAGGAGAGAAGGATTGAAGGAAGTTCCTTCTACATATGTTTCAAAAAACATCTCTGAAGTATGCAGTGAAGGTCATTCATCAAATTCTCCTTATTCCCATCAAGATGGTTTTGGTGCTTTTGAAAAACATACAAGAGGTATAGGTTTGATATTTCTAACCAAGATGTGTTATGAAGAAGGAAAAGACCTTGGATGTGAGGGCCAAGGCATCATTAATCCCATTGAGTTTGTTGAAAGTCCTCGATATTTGGGATTGGGATATCGTGAAGTGTAGAATGGAGCATCCTCCAAGATGAGTTCCAAAACTTCAGAAGAAAGTAATGCTTCAAATGGCCAACTTAAGACATTGCAGGAACAATTCTCGAAAGTTAATGGCACATCACTCTAGGATCATGATAGTGAATGCAAGTCATCTCCAAAGAAAAATGAAGATCAACATGGAAGGTATAATGGTCATGTTTTTAACAATTCTCTTTTTTATTATAATAATCATAATCAAGTAATCCATAACTTGTGGAGTCTTTATCCATGTAGTTATTGTCATTCACCCAAGTATTGTGTTGCCAAGTGTTGGAACAGACAAACTTTGTAGAGGAAACCTATATCGATCAGGAAGGAAACACAACATAAAGAATCAACTCCACAATGAAATACAGAGAAGGGTAAATAGGTCTGCATGCCAAAAACTCATTGCACTTATTGCAACAGGAGTGGACATCAAAAGGCTAGTTATTGGAAGCTTAATATGGAGCTTCGTCCATAGAAGGGAAAAAGGATTGTGAAAGTACTCACAAGGGAAGAAGGATTAATAGCAAAGAAAGAGGGACACCATTAAGGAAAGAAA
>SNQJ01S0005389.1:299603-324627 GCA_010110895.2 Picea sitchensis | reverse complement strand
GGCTTAAAGGCAACATAATTAAAATAACATTACTAATCTAAATTACAACTAATGGCCTAAAGCTGACATAAATAAAATAGCATTACTAATCTAATATGCCCCAATTAAGGGGTAATGAGCCAATATTAGGGCTTAACAGAATACAATTCTTTAATAAGTCACTTGACTAAAAGATCCTGGATCAGATATCCTCCTGAAAACACAAGAGAAGGCTACTCACATAGAGACACTTAATTTATATCACAATGATTAAGACATTAACAAACAAACAATATTTTGTATATTTATAATTACCACACAATATTCCATAAAAAACTAGGAGTTAATAATTCCAATACTCCCCCCTATATAGTGCTTATATATTAATATTTATCAAGTGAGTTCTTCTTCATCTTTCACAAGTATGATGCATTAAATGCTACACCAATAATTGAAGACACGACTAACCAACAAAGTCTATATCTAGTCCAACTTGGCACTTGCATATCATACCTTAATCATGTAGACATCACCAAACTATATAAATGAACATCCATCCACTAGAATACTTGGGTACCTAACAACATCAATTGCTGGCCTAATAGGATGCCCTTCAAGTACATGGTTCATGCAACTTCTTGATGAACTCTCTCTAATTAAAACTTAAGGTTTCTAGGGCTACAACACCTCCTAGATTCTATAACCAACACGATCCACTCGCAAATCATTTAACTAACACACGACCCACTCCTCCACACGTCCATAATAGATGTTTTACACTAGACCAAACAAGTTATCCAAATCATTAGGGACACATGGAAAATAAGTATACATGCCTATATAGGTCTTACAACAATATGCCCTTTACATGTTACATTCATAGATATATGTACATACCATTTACTTACTCTATCTCATGGAGACATTAGGTACATGATTTTATAATATTTCCTAAGTACCATTACAATACTTCTCATAAGTACAAAATCTAGGCAAGAACAAGATAAAAAATCTTTAAATATTGATACATAGGATCTACACATATGATTCTAGACTTACCACAAATACTAGGTATGATTCACATTTACATATGGTCTTTTCTTTTATTAAACACAACACATTAAATTCACCTTGTTTTTCCATCGTCAAACGATCTTTGATTATATCATAAGAACTATCACCAACATCCTTCGGAAGAAACTCCAAGAAAAATATGTTACATCTAGAACATCATTGTCTTTCTTTGTTGCAATCCCAACATTGTGACTCATAATTAAGTCTTCCATTAACACTTGTCTACTTTAGCGATAACAATGACAGTTCACTACATCTTTAATCTCTAAAATAACCAACCAATGCTTATTCACCCAAGCATCTCGCTTCCATATCTCAACCAAAATTTCCATCCTTGATGCAGTAGAAAAGTGATAAAACAATTCCAAAACCTACAGGACTATGCTATGCCTTGAGGATGCACAACATAACTCAGGTTTTTAACACACAACAAAAATTTCATTAACTGTTATCAAAGATTGAAATAGAAGAATTTTAATTACAATCACAAGAACACAAACATGTTATGAATCCTTGCCTGGATAATTTATTTTAGAACTCATTTGATTACAATGTGGTTAATAGATACAATCCTTCATCACCTGATACAATCTTTTCTAGACCTCATTTTCGGTGGTGATCTCAGTCACTTCAATCGAACATGAGAGAGAATCCTATTTTTCTCTTGATCGAATGACCCCAACCCTTCAACTCTTTTCCCACCCCTTTTTATTCCCTAATTCTTCTCTTGTCAATCTATTTCCATCTGCTGAAGAAGAGGAACAACCATGACTGTTCACTACCCAATTGTTTTCCAATTCAAATTTCATTCCCTCTTCCTTCACCAATGATTATCACTTGGATTTTTATCTTCTTGGTATGTGTGAAGTGGAATTGCAACATAATTTCTGTAGCGTTGAGTTGCAACAAAGAATCCTATAGCATGGAGTTGCAACATATTACCTATAGCGTGGATTTGCAGCATAGGTGTCACATCATCGTCATTCATCATTTGGGTACGAGTAGCAACACTGTTATTTGTAACAAGGAGTCGCAACACAAGCTGCAAGGTAGATTTGCAACCATATTTATTCATTCTAATTGGACTTGTACATAATTGAAATGTTTTCGGTGATGCGGATTGCCCAGAACCAAAGATGCTCCTGCATCATATACCCTTGGTAAGAAAACCATGAGTTCCCAACTCATGTGGTTATTACTCTAGAGGATGAAAAGTTTCATAGGCATAGTAGTTCTTCTTTAGAAACCCACGATGCATCCTCAGAACCTCTATTTTTCCACTTGACTAAATATTCTAGATACTTTTTGTTGCAATTTTTTCTACCAATCCTCGTGGCCAAAATTTCTTCCACTTCTTCAACTTTCTTGACTGGTAATTGTTGTTCCCATCCATCTAGAGTACCTTCATCATTACCTTTTCCTCCTTCATGAAACTCATACAAATCAACAACATTGAATGTTGGAGATATATTGAACTTGTCCAGAAGTTCCAACTGATAAGAATTATCATAAATTTTCTTCAATATTCTACACAATCCTATTTTCTTATACTTAATCTTGTTATAGGTAACTATGGGAAATCGTTATTTTCTCAAGTGAGCCATGACTGTTAGATTTTCATTAGTTTCGTTAAAATTAGATTTACCATAGCATTTTTACCTTCTTTTAACATTCAATAATCATATACTGAAATATATAAGTAGAATGTAAACAAGCACAATTAGACACAAATATTTATCCTAGGAAAACACCAAACTCGGGGGAAAAAAATAACCAACTTTTCTTAGAGAGAATCTTTCCAACATCCCAATACAACCATGAATAAAATCTATTCACAAGAGCAAACCAACAATGAAGAAACCTTGATAAAAAATACCTATCTTCTTCTTGTCAAACCATGGCGAGGGTAGACAACTTAGCATCACCACAGAACTGGCGCAAGATAGGAACATCACTAGAGAAAGATAGCGCACCATAGAACTGCCACAACTAACAACTGGTAACAACAACTGCAATTGCAACTGCAACTGTAATTAAAATTTCAATTGTGACTGCAACTGTAACTAAAATTTCAATTGTGACTACAACTGCATGAAGCAATTGGGCAACACCACACAACCTTAGCACAACTCCTCCAGAGGTAGCGCACAAGAGAAACCACCAAGAGCCACCAAGAATATCCTTCTCTAAGTGGGACACACTCTCCAAGAGATCCATAAGCCAGAAATAGAGAAGCTGCTGCAACTGCAACTTCCTAGTGCACAACCTAGAAGGAGAACTTCCTGACTATACAAATGAATTGACCTAGAATTGCATTTATACTAATCTCGGTGCCTTTTTGGGGCCTACTTCTTATTCCAGGTCTTCAAATTTACTTTATTCTTTCTATGAGTTGATTTCTATTCCTAGAAATTATATTTCCAGTTTATTATTATTTCTTGTGGGCCGACTTCTCTTTTGTGGTATTCTATTTCACTTTATTTTTTTCCAGGGTGTTCTTCAATGTTCAATGGTATTCCTTTGAATTCTTGGAATCTTATTCTTCTCTAAGAAATTTTTTCCAAGAGGGAATACCTCCCGCGACTAGAAAAACATCAACAATCCCTCTTAGATATGAGGTATTGTCTATGATGTTCTCCTCTGGTCCTCATAGCCCCATAGGCTATTCCATGGTCCTCAAACCACGCCATGGTCACCCAGACCATGTAATTGTTAGCATCTCCATAGTCATTGAGACTATGCTATGGTCACGTATATCACACTACCATATCCAAGAAGACTATGCCATGGTCACACAGACCATGATCCATGATGTTTCTCCTCCCCTAGTAGTCACAAGACTACCACCATAGTCACGTAGACAATGCCATGGTCACGCAGACCATGCCATGATCATGCAGATCATGCTACAAGTCACGTAGACTTGTACTAGGTTACTCATTTTCTCCCTCAGTCATATGACCAATCTAGGAACCCTTGGCTAGAGGGAGAGTATCTGCCTGTGGTAAGAGAAACATCACGTATTCCTTTCATGGAGGGCTCCCTCTCAATGAGGGTGGTAATTCTGAATCACACGAAGCTTATCCCTTATGTACTCATACTTCAGTCTTGACATAGGCTTGGTGAGAATGTCCACTATTTTCTCATCTGTGGATATGTAATGGGGCTCCACTACTCCTTTCTGCACCATGTCTTGGATGTAATGGTGTTTGATCTCTATATGCTTTGACTTGTCATGAAATACTGGATTCTCTGAAAACTTCACATAACTTTGATTATCGCAATATATAAAAGTTGGTTCTATCTCTAGATCAAATAACCCTATAAGCAACTTACGAAGCCACATTGCTTCCCGATTTGCAACAATGGCTACAATATACTTTGCCTCTTCTATACTAAGTGCCACTGATGTATTTTTTATGCTCAACCATGAGATCATACCTGATCCCAAACTGAAGCAACATCCTGATGTGATTTTCTTGTCCACTGCACTCCCTTCCTAGTCAGATTCTGTATAACCTTGTAACTTTACTTCACCGTCTGAGACATATCTAAGTCCATATCCAACCATACCATGCAGGTACCTCAAAACATTATTTTATTCTACCAAATGTACATGTCTAGGTTCAACCATGTACTGAGTCATATTGTTCACTGCAAAGAATATATATGGCCTAGTATTAACCAGGTACATCAAGGATCTGATCAATTCTCTATACATCGTGGGATCAACCAAATATAAATATGAGTCACTCAAGAGCTTAATATTCATAACCATAGGTGTGGCCATGGACTTGTAGTCCATCATCTTGAATCTCCACAGGATCTCAATTGTATATTTTCCTTGGTTAAGGAAAATCTCATATGGTCTCTGCCACACTTATAATCCCATCAAATCCAAATCCTTTATTTCGAACTTTGAAGTGAGTTCCCTCTTTCACCCATCTGTGATATTCTCATCCCTTGTAAGAACCAAGTCATCCACATATATTACCAAAACCATATTCAACCTTGTAGTAAAGGTTTGTATCTACATCACTCTTGGTAAACCCCAAGCTCATTAGATAACTATCTACTCTGGCATACCATGCCCCGGGTGCCTTCTTAAGACTGTACAAATCTTTCTTCAATTTGTAGACATGAGACTGCTTCTCATGTATTTGGTGACATGACCCTCTTTTTGGGATAACCCTCTAGCCACAAATCTAGCTTTTTACTTCTCTATGCTACCATATACAACATAATTGGTCTCGTAGATACACTTGGAAGTCACCACTGACTTCCCTTTTGGTCTCGAAAACACTTCCCACACATCATTCTTCATGATGGACTGGTACTCTTCCATTGTGGCATCCTTCCATAATTTCTACTTAGAAACTTCCTCAAAAGTGGAAGGTTATGAATCAATGATTTTCCTCATTAGTACCACATAGCTGGAAAAATTGTGTGGTCTCTTGCTCTCTCTGGAACTGAGGAAAAATCCATATCCCATTCCTTCTTAATAGCTTCCTCCTCTATCACTGAAACAAGGGAATCCTCCTAGGTGGTCTCATATCTCCATGAATCCTTTGAATCTTCGATCTAGCCTCTTCAACTCATGGCACCTATTAGTCAGTCTTGGAAGACGTCTCTCTCTCCCATTTGAATATGAGGAGGTATACTTTCTGAATGAAAGTCTCTAAGCCATTGAATCTATCTGAGATCATGCTCACTTTGAGTCTACATGATCCCTCTGAATATTGACTCCCTCTAAATCTATATAATATCTGGAGCTATCTTCTCCCTCTGCATGTGCTAACCTCCTATGAAATGTCTTGGAGAGGCCACTCCTTCCTATTGGATCCCGAGGGATGACTCCCTATGAACTCTAGATCCTTCTAATATGGTACTTGGTGTGGCCACCTATCTCACCACTGGTGGAGCCATATTCTCCTCCTCATGATATGGCTCATCAATTCCATATACCTATATCCCCTTTTCATCCTTCAACGTATCACGGGACCATGCTGGTCTCTCCCTGGCCGCTGCAATGATTCTGGGTAGGACCTTCTGGATCTCCTCTCTCCATATGAGATACTCTGTATCCTGAAAAATTACCCTTCTTGTTAGAAGGATCTGACTTTGTCCTCTTCTCCTTCATTACATGGATGTGTACGATCATGTACAAAAGTCTATGTCTGGATAGTCTGCTCCATGTCTCAACTAGAGACCATCTAATATGTTTCCTCATGCAACTATCATTATAGATCCCTTTCAGATCTATCACTTGTGACCTTCCTAGAACAAGAGAAACAATAACAACAACATCTCCATGGTAACCTTCATGGAATTTACAAGAAAACCTACCTGGAACAAGGTCAACAACCAATAACATCTCCTATAAGAGATTGATTTTTTTTTGTTAGCTAAATATCCTTGACTTGCAGGATTGTCCCGTGGCTGAGATTCCATGACCCGGGGGCATATAAGCCATCAAAATCACCTGGGGATTGCACCTGGATGGATAAAACTAAACCTTAAAATGGCTGGATTTGAGGTGTCCCCAGAGGTTTCAAACTAGTGACTTCACTCACGGAGTGCCTTAACAATGCACTCCCTCACCGACTGCTCTACACCACGAGGACTTAGAGGAGACAAATTTATCTTGTAAACAAGTGCATCATTAATACTGAACAATGAGATTTTACTTAATGATCATCATACCAACAATATTCAAGTGTTACTAAATAGTTGATAGCAATAGCAGTAATAGAACTCTAAAGACTACTATTCTAGTTACAACACTTACTTAGGATGCAACAATATAAAATATAAAACCTGATATGAAAACCTCTAGTATAGTTGCTGCCATCCCATTTGAGTTTTTATATATTGTAGGAGACATCGTCACTACTGCATCCAACTCTTGGGCTTCCTCTGTTTTATCACATAAAGTTGCCTTGGGTCTTTTATCCATTAGGTTTAATTTTTTTAGCCTTTAGACTTTAGGTTTTCTTTATTTTTCTTTGTGTGATTTTCTTAGGTTAGCTTGAACAAATAAAGACTTGTGGTTTTGGCTCATTTTTGGCCCACACATAGGTTTTAAGCCTATATTCATTTTATGGCTTATGGTTTTGACTCACCTCTTGACTTGACACCAAGCATAACCCATCCAATGATCTTATGACTTGACACATCACTCCTTCCACTCATACCCTTTATCCTTGCCATGTTGTTCCTATGTTTGATTAAAGGGTGGTCAAATCAAGTTTTTGAAAAAGGGCGCTGCCAACTCACTAGGAGTTTTCGTAGCGCACTCTTTCACCTTTGATCCTTGCCATAATTTGTCATAATCTGCTGAGGTCATGATCTACCTTGTTTTCAACATGACTGTTCGTTAAACATGGATATCAAAGATTTGGTTATTAATGAGTTTGCTAACGGTTTTGAGTATTTGAATTTTCTCAAACTCGGAGCTACTCAAATCACTAGTTCAGACCAGTTGCAAACTGCTCTACGAGATAAACTGCTAAGTCTGAATTGGAAGCTGAGGTCAACGTGGTAGTTTCCTAATTGGTTGCAGATCCTCCCTTTTCAATCACTTCTCCAGGTATTTCGTGAGCTCTCTCCATTGTGTACCAAACTCTTGAGATATATCCTGCCTGAGCTTTTGGTAGTGCCCGATGTTGCAAACTACTTCCTCCTTCATCCATTCACATCTATAACTTCCCTCTCACAGACTTTGCAACCATTGTCACTTGGTTTTCATCTATTGAAGAGGCCTTTTTGTTCTTCTCCTGAATTTTGAGTAGCTGTGCAATCACTTGTTCCTTGTGTTCGCACTGCACTACAAAAAGACACTGCTGAAACCTCGCTACATATCCCCTGTTTTCCCCGCGCTGTTTTTTAATTGGATTGGAGTGTTACCTATTGGTATTCAAAGATCCCTGCAGTAGCCTTTTATTTAACTATATCATCACTCTTTCAGCTTGGGATCTGTCGACAGTAAGGGGAATTGCAGTCCTTACCTTTCCAAAGCTCTAATAACCATGGTGTGGTGACATAAGCTGAGCAGTGCATCCTTGCCTTCCTTAACTCCGAGTCTTTTTCTCCTAATTTTTAAAGAAAGGCCATCAAACCAGTATATTGTTAAATCAAGGTGAGTGGTGCCTTCCTCCTTTCTCTCCTAGAGCTCATAATCCAATTGCAGGTGCTAACCCTTCTAGAAATAGTTTGGATGCCATAGTGGCAGCTAGGTATTCCCTTCTTATCTCACCTCATCCTATGAATGCTATCCCTGCTAGAGACTACCTTAATTACATGCCCAAGTTCACAGGGGAAGAAGACATAATTGTTGAAGAACACCTTGCTGCCTTTTATAGTTATGCGGACAATCTAAACATTGAGAATGAAGATGTATGGGTGAGAGTCTTTGTACAGAGCCTTGATGGTGAGACCAGGAAATGGTTTAGGGGTTTGAATCCTGGATCCATTGTTGGGATTGAATATTTAGATGATGCTTTCTTAAGAAAGTGGGGGGATAAAAAAATATTTTCTTTATTATATCATAGAATTTGGATCCCTTAAGAGGAAAGAGGGAGAATCTGTTTCTGACTTCTCCAAGAGATTCAATACAATTTACAACAAGATCCTTGCTGAAATAAAGCCTACAGAAACCTCAACCAAGATCACCTATGCCAGTGCTTTTGACCCTGAGTTTTTCCTTCTACTGAGAGAAAAAAGATCTGCCTCCTTAGCTCATATGCAAGATGCAGCCTTGGAAGTAGAATCTAACATAGTGACATCTGAAAAACTTAGGGGAAAATATGATAGGGATAAGAGAAAAAGTAGAGCTGAAACCTCAACCTCTGATTCCTCTATTGTCCATCCTCAAGTTCATAAACTTACAAAATTGGTCAAATCACTTTCTGCTAAAATGGAGAAGTTAAAACTTGAAGGAAAACAAACATATAGGAACACACAAAATGTTGATAATAGAGGTAACTTCATAAGACCAAATAATTCTCTTCATCTCCTTCCTAGAGATCCAAGAAATAGATATAAGGATGATCAAAAAATTCAAAACCCTCTCCAAAACAACCTTGTTGCTGATGAAGAAGGAGAGGAGGAAGAAACTGATCCTGAAATCCATTCCCTAGGTGACACCTTTTCATCCCCTCACTTGAATCAATCTACATATGAGGAATATCTCATGGATAATCAAATAAATGAATTGAGTAAGGGAGAGAAGACAAAATAAAATCCTAGTAGATACAATCTGAGATCCAAAAAGAAAGAGGAAAAGACTGACACTTTTGATCAACCCACTAAAACAAAAAAATCTGCCAAGGTTGTGGCAGTTGGCAACAAATAAAAATATGTACAAATCCCTCAAGCATTGGTTAAGAATCCTACCCCAGAAGTCAAGGAGATTCTTAAACCTTCATCTTCCTTCAGCTTTGAAAGTGAGATTCAAAAAATCAAAATCCCTGTACCTTTTTTGGAGCTAATAAAAAATGAGGAATTCAAAATATATCTTTCCAAAATGTTGCAGCTCAAACCTTCCTCAAATTCCACTGATTCAGTCAACCTTCAATATGAAAAAACACCAATCATCTTAGGACCTTTCATAGAATATAGAGATGATTCATCCCTTCCCTTCTATACATCATTGAACATTCATGATAAGGTGTTGCATAACTTCTTGATGGACTCAGGGCAATCTCACAATATTCTGCCAAAAACAGTCATGGATGAGCTTGGGTTGGAAATTACAAAAGCATACCATGACTTATACTCTTTTGACTCTAGGAAAGTGAAGTGTCTTGGGGTTATCAAAGATCTAGTTGTGACCTTGTTTTAGTTTCCCATGAAAGGTGTGGTCATGGATATTGTGGGAGCTGATGCCCCTCTAAGTTTGGTATTCTCTTGTCAAGATCTTGGATAAAAAGACTAGGGGGAACCTTACATAAGGACCTTATATATGCCACTATTCCTGTGTTTGGGGGAGAACATAGAAGGATTTACAGGGAGGCCCAATTAGCCTACATCACTAGTGATGAAGCAAACCCCACCAACCATCCTATTTTTTCAATTGATACTGATTTAGGATTCAATATATTGCAACTCACTGATGCTCGTCAACCTTCTCTTGAAATCAGAAACAATCCATTACCTTTTGTGAATATTCTCCTCCAAATACCTCTGTTTGGAAGATGTTTTTTGATGGAGCCTCTTCTAAGGAAGGTGCTGGTGCTGGAGTAGTCTTTGTTTCCCCTACTCAAAAGACCATATCTTTGTCCTACAAGCTAGAATTTGAAACTACAAACAATGTGGCAGAATATGAAGCTCTTGTTTTGGGTTTGAAGGCTACAGAAGACATGGGGATTGAAGAGCTAGCAGTGTTTGGAGATGTTGAGTTAATTTTCCATCAAATCAAAAATATGTATCAAGCCAAGAACCCCAGGATAAGGACTTACAAAAATGAAGTTTGGGATCTTGTTGACAATTTATTCTTAGCTTTCAATATCTCATTTATTCCAAGAGAGGATAACACCATGGTTGATTCTTTGGTTGTTTCAACAAGTAATTTCAGAGTCCCTTTGCCACCTAAACTCAAATATGATGTAGAAGTGAAGTATAGACCTGCTATACATGACAATGTCAAACATTGGATGTTTTTGAGGATGATCTTGAGATTAAAAAAATTCTTGAGACTGTGGATGAGTTTTCTACCTTGCACATTGATCAAGATCATGATACTGAAAGTAGTCCTCATCTTGATGTTTTTCTAAATAAAATTTCTAACCATCATATTGTTCATTTTCCTAGTAACCATATTCCAAAAGGACTAGTTCCTTTGGAGAGATTGTTCAACATAATGATGTGGATGTAAAGGTTGAAGTTTAAATTGATAATGGTGATGCAACTGAATGTAATGTGGGTACAAAGGAGGATCCAAAATATGTCAGGTTGTCTAGCATCTTGTCAAAGGAACAAAGGGAAAAATATGTTGAGTTGTTAAAAGAGTTTTCTGATGTGTTTTCCTAGACATATGAAGATATGAGAGCATAAGACACAAACATCATTCAACATAAGATCCCTTTGAGAGAAGAGACCAAGCCATTTAGGCATAAACTTAGACAGATAAATCCTATGCTGCTTCCTATTATGGAAAAAGAGGTAAAAAATATTTTGGATGCCAATATTACCATTCCTTTGAGATACTCCGAATGGGTGGCTAACTTGGTCCCAATGAGAAAGAAGAATGGGGAAATCAGATTTTGTGTCGATTTCAGAAATTTGAATAGAATCTCCAAGAAAGATAATTACCCCTTACCAAAGATGGAGCACATATTACAGAGGGTGAAAGGTTCATCTAGGATGTCTATGATTGATGGATTTTTTGGCTACAATCAGATCTTTGTCTTGCTTGAAGATAGAGAGAAAAAAACCTTCACCACTCCTTGGGGCACATTCATGTAAGCTAAAATTCCCTTTGGATTGATGAATGCAGGAGAGACCTTTCAATGAGCCATGAGCATTTCCTTTATTGGGTAGAAGGAAAAGTTTGTAGTCATCTATTTAGATGAAATTACAGTGTTCTCACAATCTGATAAGGAACATTATCATCATTTGAAAAAGGTCTTCTTGAAGTGCATAAATTTTGGTCTCTCTCTCAATCCTAAGAAGTCATTGTTTGCTATGAAGGAGGGGAAATTATTGGGGCACATTGTATAAGCTGAAGGGGTAAGAATTGGTTCAAGCAGAGTAGAATCCATCCAGACCTTGTCTCTCCCTAATCCAAGAAAGAAGTTCAGTCTTTCTTGGGGAAAATCAATTTTTTGAGAAGGTTCATTTCAAATTTTGCTGAATTGGTAAAGCATATTACATCCATGCTAAGGAAAGGAAATGAAGTCAAATGGATTACTGAGTCTCAAAATTCTTTTGATCAAATAAGAAAGGATTTGACTGAAGCACCTGTGCTCATTATCCATGACTACTAAAAGGATTTTATAATATTTTCTTTTGCTTCATTTGACACAGTAGTTGTTGTGTTATTGTAGAAAAATGCAGAAGGGTTAGAGCAACCTATTGCCTTTTTCAGCAGGGCATTGAGGGATGTTGAAATAAAATATGACATCATGGAAAAGTAGGCCTATGCTTTGGTTAAATCCCTCAAGGATTTCAGAGTATATGTGCTGCACTTAAATTTTTTTGCATATGTCCCTTCGACCTCAGTGAAAGAGATACTTATCCAACCTGACATAGATGGGAGGAGAAGAAAATGGATTGCCAAAATTCTGGAATTTGATCTTGAAATAAATCCCACTAAATTGGTTAAAGGCCAAGGTTTGGATAGGTTGCTGGCTAAGTCAAATTGCATAGCCTTGGGGGTTAACTTCATAAACATCAACTCAGAAAAGAAATAAGATGATTTGTCTGATAAAGGTTCTCATATTAGCCCCCAATTGGCAGAATGCACTTGGTACAAGGACATTATATATTTTTTGCAGAATTTGCAGCCTCTTGATGGTTTGGAAAGGAACAAGGTAAGAGATTTGAAGCTCAAAGCAATCTGGTACTATCTTGTTGACCAAGTTTTGTATTGGAAAGATCCTTTATGAGTGATTTTGAGATATCTAGATCCACAGGAGGCCCAAAGAGTTATGATTGATTTTCATGACAGTTTATGTGGGGGCCATCACTTCTGGAGAACCAAAGCCTATAAAATCCTCAAAGTTGGTTATTTTTGGCCTATCCTTTTTACTGACGCTTGTGTCAAGTGCCAAAAGTTTTATGGAAAGAAACAACTCAAGTCTTTGCTGTTGAATCCTGTGGTAGCTTCAAGACCTTTTTCAGCAATGGGGCCTAGATTTTATTGGGGAGATTCATCCTGCTTCAAGTGGTCAACATTGGTGGATTTTGACTGCCACTAATTACTTCACCAAGTGGATAGAAGCCATCCTTACAAGGAATGCCTCACAAAAGGTAATCATTAGTTTTCTTGAGGATATCATGTCAAGATTTGGTTGTCCAAGAAGAATTGTTACTGATAATGATGCATATTTCAAGATTGAACCATTGATCAAGTTTTGTGAACAATATGGGATTACATTGGTTCTTTCTACCCCTTACTACCACCAAGGGAATGGATTGGAAGAATCCTCTAACAAGAGCCTTATAAATATCATCAAGAGATTATTAGAAGACAACAAGAAAGCATCAGATTAAAAGTTGAAATTTGCTTTGTGAGCCGATAGAGTGAAAACAAAGAGATCACTTGGTGTCTCTCCTTTTTAGCTTGTGTATGGAGTTGAGGCTATCTTTCATACTCAGTTTTCCTTTCTCGTGGAAAAATTCTTCCAATACTACCAAGGAGAACCTAATGATATGGTCAGAAGAATACAACAACTGGTAGAAGTTGTTATAACCCTAATTTGCACCATACATGCTTTCCTGGCATCAGGCCATCTCAGATCCCTTCTTTTCCAAAACAATGTTGAACAAATCTTTATAAAACCTCTTTTATAAGGTCCCACGCACCCTACTCCATTACTACATGTGTGTACATGCTAGCGAACCTAAAACAGCCCGCGTGGACTGATAAAAGCACGAAAAAAAGGAAAGTTGCCGACGAAACACACAGCTTTGGGTGAGTTAACTGAAACTCCTGGACATGCATGGTTGAGGGTTCATCCAAATACCTAGCTTCTTCTAGCCTATAAAAGAAGGGTTAGGGGTCCCATTTGGAAGAGGAAAAATAGAGTAAAGAAATTCTACCCAATTGCACATTTCCCTTGTCCCAACCCTTTAGCCATCCTTGTGCAAGAGGAGATACAAAGAAAAGAAGTTGGAGGACATTTGAAGAGGAGCCCAGGATTAGGATTCGTGGAGCAGTGGCTGGTCTCAACATTGTAAGTTGATTCATTAAAGTTAATAATAAATAAATGCTTTTATTTTTTGGGTAGTTTTAAAAGACTGGTTTACTTTCCTATTTTTTGAAGTTTCTGAAAAGTCCAAGCTGATAGAGAAGCTGGTCTTCCATACCAGCTATCTCTGATTTTTGATTGACTGTGTTTTTTTGAGACCGATAGAGGTACACGCATCCTGCATAAGGTCTGCATGCGTGTACCCACACCCTACTTTCTTATAGCACGCGTGTAAATGCTAGCTGTAGAAGTAACAATAGTGTGTAGATTCTAGAAAATTTTGGAGGCAGTCATCCTCTTCCTTGTCAGAATCAGTCATTCTCAGGGGTTTTCTGGAACTCTTTCTAAGTCTTGGTTGTTTGCAGTCTCATCTCAGATTGTTTTTTTTTACGAATTTTTTCCTTACATTGTTTTCCTTTTTGTTTGTTAAAGAGAGTGTCTAAGCCTTCAGGAGATCCTGATTTTCAATATCAGAGGTCTCTTCCTGGTTTGGATTGTCTGTTTTTATTTTTTTCAGAGTTTTAGAGATACATGCGGCCTGTATAAGGCCAACACACGTGTACATGCCCTCTTGCTCTACATAGCTCGCGTGCACAAGCTTGCTGTTGAATTGTCAGTAGCGTGCTTGTGAAGGATAGTTTTTGTTTGAGGGTGAGGCAGTCATCCTTTCCCTTGAAAAGAGTTACACCTCTCAGGTTTTTGAATCTCTGTCCTAGAAATTAGTAGCTTAGGGTTGATCTTAGCCATATCTTTCTTTTTCATTTAAAAAGTTGTCATCAAATTTTTTTTCTTTAGGGATTTTAGACAAGTGTGAGAGTCATTTTTTAAAGTTGCTAGTGTGTGATTTCTTGAAGTGATTCTTTGCGATCTACGATTAGGCCATAATTTTTTTTCTTGGTTTTTACTTGTTGGTATTTTTCCTTTTTGCTTTGTGAGCATTCAAATAAAAAAAAAATCTTTCATTTTTCTTGTTTGGTCGAAAAGTGTTGTTTTGCATTAGTAACCAGGGAAAAGTATTTTATTTCATAAGTTCTTTGCAGTTTACTTAGATCATAAGTAGCTTGCAGTCGAGTGAAATTTTCTTTTGAGTTTTCTATTCAAAAATCTTAGAAAGTTAAAAACAAATTTGAAAAGTTGTTGAAATTTTGCATTAAGTAAAAGTTTTTGTTTCCAGTGTTCTGTTCATTTTATTTTTTACTTTCGTCTTTCAAACATCATCAGTTTCGCTTTCATACCCTTTGACATAAGACAAGCCATAAAATTAACGCTAAATCTAAAATTTATTAGACTTTTATGTTTGTAGGGTTAACGAACTAGTTCAGGATTAGGGCCTTGGATTAGGTTGGAGAGGAAACTCTTCAAGGCCATTAAAACCAAAAATTGGAGTTTGAGTTAGGGAGTGTCCAAGTCCAGTATCATGAAAGTTATTCGGGACCCCCCTCTAACACAGGGGATAACCATGAGGTCACGTGTGGAAAGGTAGCGGAGATAACCCCTCCAAAGGTGGACCAATCGTAGTAGAGAACACATATAAAGGGCTTGTCTTGGGATTCCGTCGATTGCATTTTCCACGGGGATTCATGGGTCTCGAATCCGTTCGAGGTCCTCAGTTGTCTTCCGGACCACTTGCTCTCAATACCCTTGTTAGGTTTTGGGCTCGATACCCTGGCCATTGTGGTCTACACGACTTTCGACTGTACCCGCCTGGTGACTGTTGGCACGCTGGCAACCTAGTTGCCTATATTTTTTAGGGACATACATAACTGATTGCCGGGGTATACTGAGGTACCTAGGATAGACATCGAGCCACGCTTTGCAGAGTATACCCGGAGGGTGCTTTCGTTTTCGAGTTGCACTTGCACCGGTAAGTTGTTCTAGTGTTGGTTGTTGTAACTGTTCTTCCAATTAATTTAGTGTTTGNTTTTTAGTGTGTGTTACTTTTGAACGGTTAGACTACCTTAGTGTGTCTCTGATATTCTCACACAGTGGAGGATCACGAGATCCACCGATCACGAAGGCTTCTTGGCCTGCCACCAGTTACACTGAAGCCACCCCCGCCACCACTAAGGCGAAAGCTAGACATACAAGGGTCTTTTGAAGCGACCGGGTCACAAGAAATTGTGCCCGACCAACATCCAGAGGAATCGACTATTTTAGACCTTGGAGCGAAAGCTTTTGGTCTGGTTGAAACCCCCACCACTGATCTTTCGACACCCACCATCGTACCGATTCATCCTTACGAGTGCCAGAAAGTGTCGCACATAGCAATGGAAACAAATGTTGTCACTCCTTCTGGGAATTCTTCAATTCTCACTACGGTTGTCACCACAAGAGTGTCTCTACTTCCTAACCCACCGTCACTGGTCCGAGCCACCATGGTCTCGACCGCCTCTACATCGCACAGTGGTATGATCCCATCTCTAGCGGCGGCCACAACCCCTTTCACACCAAGTGCGACAAGCCCTCCATTCTCATACGGGATGCCTAGTTCAGGTACAAGTCCTATACTTTCCTAGTCTACTTCACAGACTTCAGGTCTGGGGGCAGGGATCTCTAACGCTCCCCTGCAAGGTCACATGGGGGGCACTCCTGCTCCTTTTAACACTTTCCATTATAGGGGAGGTCATATACCTCCTTCGTCCCCTTCACTCAGTGGCTCGCATCAACAATCCGCTGGGCAACCTACACACCATAGTTTATTTGGAGCGGGGAGTCAAGGACCACCTTCACATAATATGCCGGTAGGTTGAACACCGTTTTCTTTGTTCGGTGTGTTTGGTAACAATGCCTTCTCGTCAACTTCTTTCCTGATTGGGGGCAACCCCGGTCTCGGACAATCTATTCCTATGTAGGGTACTATTCCTACACAAGGGGCACACTCTAAAAATTATTCCGCATCAGGGCCTTGGAATTCTTGGCAGGGATATGTTCCCTCATCCAGAATGTCGATCTGGGGTAATTCTTTCCACAATCAATGGAACCTAGGACAAAGTACTATTCCTATCCCCACGGGACCAACATGGGGCAACCCTTCCCAAATTCCTTCGAATGTAATGCATGCCCAACCATCTATGTCCTATTTTGGAAATCAACTGATGATGTATCCTCACACGTAAAATCCATACGCTAGCCATGGCCACGGTTTTTACCAAAATCCAGGCCAACAACCGAACTTTTCCTGGCAACCTGGTGCCAGTCAAACTCCAGGCCCCTTTTTCCCAGGTTATCACCAACAACCCAAACTACCTTTCTTGGCAACTTTGCATTTGCTAGACTTGACAAGGTTTTTGATTGACCCTATCTGTCACGATCCGCGTTGGCCTCCTATGCCGACAAAGTTTCCTTCGGACATCCCAAAGTTTGAAGCCAAGCCTAATGAAGATCCAGGAGATCATGTGACTGCCTTCCATCTTTGGTGCTCATCTAATTCATTGAAAGATGACTCCGTACAATTGCAATTGTTTCAATGTACTCTCATTGGGAGTGCCGCGAAATGGTACATTGAGCTCGATCGCTCAAGATACTCTTCCTTCGACGAATTGGCCATGGATTTCCTAAACCATTTCCAGTTACCTGTGAGATACGACGCTGGCACAAAATTGCTGGCCAATTTTTCACAGACAAAAGCAGACCATATCTCTGATCACATCCGAGAATGGAGATGTGAAAGAGTTTAATTAAGGTACCAGTCCCACCAACATTCCTGCTCGAGTGGTTCCTTAAGTCTTTGGTNTTTCCTGGCAACCTGGTGCCAGTCAAACTCCAGGCCCCTTTTTCCCAGGTTATCACCAACAACCCAAACTACCTTTCTTGGCAACTTTGCATTTGCTAGACTTGACAAGGTTTTTGATTGACCCTATCTGTCACGATCCGCGTTGGCCTCCTATGCCGACAAAGTTTCCTTCGGACATCCCAAAGTTTGAAGCCAAGCCTAATGAAGATCCAGGAGATCATGTGACTGCCTTCCATCTTTGGTGCTCATCTAATTCATTGAAAGATGACTCCGTACAATTGCAATTGTTTCAATGTACTCTCATTGGGAGTGCCGCGAAATGGTACATTGAGCTCGATCGCTCAAGATACTCTTCCTTCGACGAATTGGCCATGGATTTCCTAAACCATTTCCAGTTACCTGTGAGATACGACGCTGGCACAAAATTGCTGGCCAATTTTTCACAGACAAAAGCAGACCATATCTCTGATCACATCCGAGAATGGAGATGTGAAAGAGTTTAATTAAGGTACCAGTCCCACCAACATTCCTGCTCGAGTGGTTCCTTAAGTCTTTGGTCCCACAGTTGTCCAAAGACGGCGATGTCGGGAGTATTTTCTGAAGAAGACTTCATCATGAGATCTCAACAACTTGAGGTAATCTATTCTCAGTCCAATTTATTATATGAGATCTTTCCAAATGCACCGCGCTCAATACTTGATAAAACCAAACAGAGAGATGGACCACATGCCGATGGTATTGTTGGTTCAGCACAAACAAATCCCGCTGAGCAACTAACGAATCAGTTGCAACAATTGTCTATACAACATGTTGTCACTCAGAACTGAAATGGGTTGCAACAAATCAATCCCAAGGCAACCTCGAACCACTTTGGATTAGAAGCTGCCCTCTTCCAACCCTAGAGGGATATCTCGAAAAATGTCATGATAGGAATTTAAATAGCATGAAAAAGGTGGGCAGATTTATGGGTGAAAGATGGTCTTGGATTCATGGGGTTTGGGGGTAAAACCAGGAAAAGGTCCATTGGGCATGGAGTCAAATGAAAACCAGAGAAAAAGAGACAATAACAGAGATCAAATAACTTGCAGAAAGTGAGGCAAAGTAAATCTATCTTCCAGCGCTTTAATTGTCATGATGCGGTAGCGGAAACAAAAAGGAAAGGCCGACGGCCGCCGTAGCGAAGGTTATATGCAGAGTTCTGAAAATGAAGATTGGTCTTACACAGCTGATAGCTGGTGCAGAGGAAAGGAAATAAACAAGTACAGAAACACCCTAATCCTTTTCGTTATAGTAGTACAACGAAGCCCATCGGTTAGAAGAAAACAAAATGTAATGCAGCTATAATGGATTAAGGAAGACATAAGATTATGGCAACACATCAACTGCGAGTAAGGAATACATAAATGAAATCCAAACAATTTAACACAGTCGAAGGAGAAGAAAACATGCTGAAAGAAAATCAACCGTGATGAATCTCACAGTCACAAGGAAAAACCATCTTTATTGCTCCATTAACAGTTTACAAAAACTCAGTCCATAAATGGCTTACAAAAAACTCAGACATTTACAATGAAACCCTCTTCAGAAGAGGTTTCCCCCAATGCTGCGCTCATGCGCCCCCCTTGGTGTTGTTACCTTCGTTTGTTTTAAATGAAAAATTAAATCCCTTTGAGTTCCAGGGAATGTGAAACAGTTCATCTTCATAGGCTCTGCGGCTGCCAGATGCTCTGCCAACGTTCTGAATCGTCTGACAAGTGGTCAGAGAGTTCTGCGTTATGCCTTCAACGTAAATTCTAGGAAGCCTGCCCGAACTCATGGTACCCGCGCTGCACCTCCTGTTGCCCCCGCTGCTCCTCCTGTTGCATATTGCAGGAGGAGCCTATGATCCCAACGCCCACCACGTCCTGGAGCAAATCGTGAGAGGAATGAGCATGAGGGGTTGATAAGGTCTCCCACCCGGATACAAATACATTAACACCAGTGGTTGAAGGAGGAGGTTTTATAATAGTATAATCTATTCCAACGCGCCACAACATATTCTTATCAGGTCCTCCCTCACTTGCACTTCCATCAAAAATCTTCGTGGCGGCCGTGGTGGCCACTTCCTCGTTGCTGTTGCTCGTTTCATGATGCAGTTTGTCAATGTGGGTGGATGGGTTGTGCTCCTCTGGCTCTTGCAGGGCCACTGGGGAATCATTCTTAAGGGAATCGATCCTTTGTATGTATTCATGCAACACGGATGGAGCACCGTCGCCCAATTTGCGTGGCTTGCGTCGATTTTTCCGACGTAGAGTGGCGTTCGAGTGGTTTTTTATGGCGTTTTCAGGTCGGCCGGGAAGTTTCTTTGCAAAATGAGCCCACTTGTTCCCATACTGTTCGTGCACTCCTCTTCCAGACTCCATCCTTCGCGCTTAATGTCAGGACGCAAAATATTTTTCCACCGTTCTCGACATTGTTTTCCTCGGCGGCCCGATAAATAAGTGGCTATCCTCGACCACTGCTGCTGCTGCGGGGGCTGAGAATGAGACTGCTGCAAAATCAGCTGCTGTTGCAAGTGCTGTGATTGTGGTGGTTCGTGGTGCGGCGTGTCATGGGAGACCCCGAGCATGTGACCGTGAGAAGGGCGACCTCCGATGAACTGAGGAACCTCGGGCACACCATACTGTCCACTCGCTGATGGCTGTTGCGGCTGCTGCATTCTTTCAGCAACCGTTAGTTGACAAATAGGTCGTCATTTCAATATCCAGAGAGTGGCGGGCTGGATGATGTCATTCAATACCTTCTCTTACACGCGTACCATGCCATTGACACTTTCCCAACGGCTCAGCGTGGAGGGGGAGTCGTCCAGTCCACTATTTATCACATGGGCAAAGAAAAGAAAAATTCATTTTCGTTTTGATTTTCAGTTCAATGCCCTCTGTGAAAATTAAGAGAGAGAGAACGTAAATGATCGACACAGCGGGTACAACTCCAAGTCGAGATTGAAAAAGAGAGGACAACTGAAAAAGTGACCCCGACCCCTCTTTCACTATGTATTATTAACTTGAACAATATCAGGAGAAGATTTTGTCCATCGTTCAGCTCTATTGGAAATATTCAGAATACAAGCCCCGCGCACAAGTTTCAGAGCCACAGAGATGCCTTGCTTCTTAGTGGATTCTGATGCCTCAAATAGACAAGGAAATGAGTCTTTCAAGTAAGCTTGTAAAGTCCCATACACCAGAGGCTCCTTACGTCCATTTTTAGTGTTGATGCAAAGAATAAAGCAAAAACTTCATGAGAATAAGATGAAAACTCCATCATGCTACGATGATTTCAATTTGACCTATTTTTTCGTATTAAGGAATATAAACCACTGATTTACCTCATGTAACATCTCTACTCTCGATGTAAACCAGGGTTTTCCAGTCAATCACAAGCTGTGATTCGGGAACTTGACCAAGAATGACCATGAACATGACCATAAGAAAATCCTTCTGGACTTGAACTGTTTCATTGCACATATTTGGAGGTGTCGATCATATTCTTTGGATCAACATAATGAGATTGCTTACAGTGATAAATCGCTCCTTGAATGTTATTTTCCATGTCCGAATTCGCACTGCCCATGCCTCGTTTCAGAAATGTAGTGCAGTGGGCGGGAGATACGGATGAGCTGTATATGAGTTTTCTCTATAACTGCTTCTATCGACCGTTGCTGCATCGTCATGATGATAACTCTTCCTTTGAATGCTATTATGAGAATGGTGATCATTGGCCCCTCTCGACTTCGAGGCCTTTGAGAAAACATATTTGACATACCTTTTAGATGCTTTGAACTTGTGGGCTAGGGTTGTTTGCTGTGACTGAGTAGAATCCGATGGTTTCTTGGACTGGTTACGATACAATGCCGGTGAATCCAGTAGTTTCTTGAACTGGTTACGATACAATGCCGGTGCAGAGACCTTGCTGCAAGTTTCATTCCAGTCCTTGCCAATTTTATAAGGAGCAACATCACAAGGTTTGTGCGGAGTAGAAAACCCTAATTCCTCCTCTGGTGAACAATTGCTAGAAATATTCTTCGTGTTTCCTGTTGAGAAGTTCCAGATTTTGAATCCTCTATGTCTTTTGGATCTTCCGTGTCACCAATATAAGCCTTCATCTTTGTAATCTCATCTTCCCAAAACAATAGTACATTCTTTGGGAAAAGGGGTGCCAAATAATACAAAACCGTAAGAATGCGAGCAGCTAGTTGGTCCCTTGCAAACGACTCATGTAATAGCACAACCAAACGTACAAAAAGTTCCTCAACAGTTGGCAGATCTGTCTGTGATTTCATTTCTGTTATAGTTCGACGCCTTAATAAATTTGAAATGCATCTGCAAACCGTAGCAATGGCTCCTGTGTAACTAGAAGGAATAACCAACTTCAACAAAAATGGCCAAATGATTACCTCCATCTCAGGGATAGTAATTGCAAGTAATAGCAGTCCTTATGATCAACAATATTTGAATCCTTGGGGACACCCTCAACTGATTCGATCCGATAACGTGACCATTGATAGCTACATTGAGGAGGCGAGGGAGGAGGAGGGTTCATGGAACAATTTTTCCATGTGCATGCACAGAGCCAATCATCCCCTGCCTACAACCCAAGAAACGAATGTCTTCCAGGACGCCGAAACATTATCTGAGCATGAGACACCCGCACAACAACCAGGATGAATATCTGGAAGATTTGGTTTCAGCCATTCTCAAAGAAATAGGTCAACCTTGGGCAGCACAATCAATTTTGATATCTGTTACAACACAACACTCAGCGGCCAGCCAAACTACTGCTTTGGCTGTTACCCCTACCAAAACGTCGGATGTAAACATAGTGCAATCGAATAATCCAAAGGCCACCGAACAACCTGAAGGAAAGAAAAAAAAACAAAAGAAGGGTAAGGGGGATAAGAAACCCACCGATAATTCTGGTGGGGGCAATACTGAGAAACGTAAGGTGAGGTATCCATGCAACCTGTGCGCGAAAGACCACCCGACCCACCTTTGGCCCCAACTTGTAGAGGCCCAAAAGTTTGTGACACAGAAACGACCTGCTGTGTTAACCAATCCATTCCAACATGGGAAAAATCTAACATAGGCTTCTACAATCACGGAAGAGGGAAGCCAAGGACCCCCTCCACCGTCGAACAACCCCACATCCGCGAACGTATATATGGTGAGGGGTGATGCTTTTATATGGACTAGAGCGCATGACTATAGTAAACCAAGAACTTCTGAGAAGGGTAAAGAAGTTGAACTCCCATCTCTTCCTCTACAGATTGAGAAGATGTTGGGTGAAACAATGACATGCATTCCCAAAGGCGCATTCAAAAAATCTTCTCATAACCCAAATGCAAGGGCTGCCCAGAACTACTCTGTCGTGAAATATTTATCACAAACCCCTTGAGCGATGTCCTCTTTGGAGTTCCTCCAAAGATACCCTTCCCAGAGGAAATCCTTGTTAATCGCTTTAGGATCTACCGAGAATTTTAATTCAGGTACAATCATGCTGGATACAACCGAATTAAAACCTCTTCGGCCTTACCATGTAGTGTTTCAGATAGTAGTGGCTTATCCCATGAAAACTTTTACTCGGAATATCTTCCGCATGGTGGTTGATGAGGGGGCCTCGACATGCGCTATGTCATTGGCATGTTGGAAGGCCGTTGGCCAACCCGTTTTGTCTCCGTCACCTACTCTCCTCACTGCTTTCGACGATCATTCATTCCGACCACATGGTATCCTTCCTTCTTTCCCCGTGCAGTTAGCAGGGAAGACTGTGTGTGTCGAGGTAGAGGTAGTCAATGCCCCCCTCGACTATAATATTTTGTTAGGAAGGAGTTGGACTTATGACATGCAAGCTGTGGTTGCTACAGTTTTCTGAGTCTTGTTGTTTCCACACGAAGGATGGATAGTGACCATCGATCAATTGTCTTTCTCCAGACCTGACCCTACATTGGGAGCATCCACAGTCCCGATGATTGATAATCCTCAACCAGGTGTCATCAACATAGGGGTTGGTTTGTGCCCATATTTGATGGGTACCTTTGATTACCCGCCCCCTCAAGGCGATATCAAGTTTATATCCAATCATCATAAGGTTGATATTTTTCAAGTTTCATCATTCCGCATGAATTACTTCGACGATCCGTGGATACTTCCTTCCTCATCAACCACGGTGGATGGGACAGGACACCCGGGCATGTCCATGCCCTTGACCGCAGCTGGAGTTGCGTACTCTTTAGTCCAACATGCTTCATCCAACACTGATCCAACTCCTGCACAAGAGTTCGATCCACTTCTAGAGCCTATTTGGGCTCAGGGTTCTCTCGCTCACACAGATTCATTAGACTTAGTCTTTCCCTCTGATGAAGCTGTAATTGAAGCAATGACTAGTCCGGACAAACCCTGGGAAGATCTTCATCAGAAATCATACTTCCTCCTAGAGTTAAGCAGAATCGAAGCCGAAGAATTCACCTTGACTATGACTGGCGATAGGTCTTGTCCTATTAATCCCTTAGCTACACATGAGATCTATGTTGAGGGTAATATGATAACCATTGCTGAAGTGATACCTATCAATATCTCCAGAACCGCTAGTGTCATAGACAATGTTTTTTTCAGAGCATATTGCTCCCCCGAGGAGATGCTAGGCATCGACCCACCAAGAGTTGATCATGAGCTAACTTTGTTGTTTTTCAAGCTTGCTTTGAGATCCGAAAGCAACATCTGGCGAGACTGCATTTATGCTTTTCGATCTCGTCTGGATTAACTGAGAAAAGTAACCTCTACGGGTCTTCTTTTAAGCCCTTTTCAGATCCTCTAAACATGAAAATATTGTCGAGCGATCTTATGGCCTTTCACGCTTGTTAAACTGAAATTTGAAGTCACGTCTGTTCGGTGGTAGTTTACCCCTTTCTCGGTCTGGGTGGTCAATTGTACGAACAAAGGTATACTCTATGGAACTTCTGTTCTTTAGAAGAGTACTCTCAAGTATAATTTTACCCCTTTTTCAGGCCCGAGGGACTAAACTTATGAAAAAGGAACCCCCACGGAGTCCATAGTTAAGATCTTTTCAGACTCCCTAAAATTGAAAAGATCGCTAAGTGACCTTATTCTTTCACACTCATTAAACTGGTACAGAAGAACATTCCTGACAGAGTCTATAGTTAATCTTTTTTCAGACTCCTTAAAAATGAAAAAATGGTCGAGTGATCTTGCCTTTCTCACACTCGTTAAAATGGTTTTGAATAGACATCTTGTCGGTGCTAGTTTACCCCTTTTTCGAACTGACTAGACTATCT
>SNQJ01S0005389.1:250404-294658 GCA_010110895.2 Picea sitchensis | reverse complement strand
TTGTGTTTGGCACTGTCTGGAGTTGATTGGAGTCGCTAGGTGAATGATCTCAGCCTTCTTGTGTCTGGTCACTGTCCACCATCAGTGATCAGATCTGAATCTTTGAAGTGTACTACTGGGGAGGGTTCCCCAATGGAGTCGCCATTCTGTTAGCACTCTGTAATTTTCCCAAGGCTGTGGGGCAGTCACAGAGGCAACATCAAAACCACTTCGAGTCTTGGATCTGGCCCTCCAAGCCTCAGAGAGGGATCTCTCTGTCTGATATAACTTTGTTTTAATAGGTATTAGGCTAGTTATGAAGAACATGGGTTGGGGTTTTTAAATGGTTGTTTTGGAACAACAAGGAGGGCCATTGGGCAAATGGGGTCTGCGCTTAAAAATGTGATTCACTCTCAGATCGGGACAAGGCTGTTACACAGGGAAAGGTAGTGGAAGTGTTGGATCGAATTGATTTTTGATGGTGTCGATTTGAGGAAGAATCAGGGGAGGAAAAGAGCAAGAAAATGAACAATTAAGAATTCATAAACTAGCTTTTTAAAGGAGAGACATAAAGATTATCACAAGATCAGAGGCAGAGTATCTCATAATAAATTATGCTTCTATTACTCTTCTTCTGATAATAAGAATTGAAAACACACGAAAATATAACATGAAAACTTAACAAAGACAAGAAACACCACCAACATCTCCACACAGGAATCCTGTGAACAACATGCTCATTTCTGATAGATCATTTGAAGTTACAGGAAAAATTCTCTGCTAAACACAACCCACAGTGCTGCCAGGAACCTCACAGGTTGGACTCTTTTACATTAAAATCATCTAAATAAATAGGATAGATCATCCCAATAAGTTTCAGAAGTCGGTTTAACTGCCTTGGCCAAAAATAGCCACCACTCCCACAAAATTTGGAGTTTTCTGCCATGAAAGACGGACCGGTTTTCTGTGAAAAAGGGGTCTGAGCAGATGTGATTTTCTCTTCAATGATGACACTTGGGAGAAAAAAAATGAAAGAGGTTATTGTAGATGGTCATGTGATGGACAAAAATCTCCTTCAGTTTCGCCAAATTCGTCCCCAGCTGGCCGTAACAGCTCCTGCAAGATCGGGACTGTAACGGGAAATTGAGAATCTGGAAAAATGGGCCTCGAAGATAGCTTCGATTATCTCTACTCATGGCTCTGTTGCAAGAAATGAAAGAGGTTTTTGTTCTTTAGCCCGTGATGAGAAAAAACCTCTCTCGGATATTTAAAATCCGTCTCCGTTTTCCCAAAAATTGATCTGAAAGAGGACGTGGTAAAACAGGCAAAAATGGCAAGACAAAGGCAAAAGTGGTTTTTTCATGAAACGCAAAATTCCGGACCCCCCCCTCTCGTTAAATTCCAGATGGTTAGGGGGGTTCCGGAATTTTTATGTGCTGTGGATTTGATTCATTTGAATGTGATGTTATGGGAAATTGCGTGGAGTTTAATGGGGATTCCGGACCCCCCCCTCTCGTTAAAGTCCGAAAGGTGAGGGGGGGTCCAGAATGTTTAAAGGCCGTAGATTTAAATGTATGGTTTGAATGAATGGGGCGGGGTGTATGAAAGTGCGTTGAGTTTTGGTGAGTGGAAAGTGACGTATGGGTAGTGGTAGGTGTGAGTGGGGTAGGGTAGACTTAGGTTAGCACGTTTTTAATTTTTGTTTATATTTGTTTTTTAATATTTTTTAATATGTGTTTTATGTGTTACGTTGGTTTTTGTATTTTGTTTTATTGTTTTATGTTTTTCTACGTTGGTTTTTTATTTTAATAATATATGTTTTGGTTTTATTATGTTTTATTTTATATATTTTTTGTTTTTATGTATATTTTATATATTTTTGTATTTTATGTTTATTATAATTTTTATATTACTTTTTGTTATTTTTATTTTATTTATTTTTTGTTTGTTTTTAATTGTTTTTAATATTTTTATTTAATCCAAAAACTAACTAAGTTACTAACTTGGGTTTTAACTTAATTATTAATTAATTAATTAATAACTAGTTATTTATTAGCTAGTTTAACCTATACTAACCTTACTTATTTAATCTAACTAACTTTATTGCTAGCATTATTAACTTAATGTTTTTAGCCTAAGTCTGTTTATGCATGGATGGGTGGTGGGAAAAGTAGTCAATCAATGGGGCCACGGGACAAAGGAGTGAGGGCACAACATGTATGAAGGATACAACAGGGTGATGGAGGATCGAGCGAAAAGAATGGAGGGAGGAAACGGGATCAACCGCGCCATACTTCGTCATCACGAGAGAAACGGCAAATCAACAATCGAAGAATCGAGTTTCCTATAATTATAGGACGCCAGCACCATGATCTTATGACTTGAAACATCACTCCTTCCACTCATACCCTTTATCCTTGCCATGTTGTTCCTATGTCCGATTAAAGGGTGGTCAAATAAAGTTTTTTAAAAAGGGTGCTGCCAACTCACTAGGAGTTTTTGTAGCACACTCTTTGTCCTTTGATCCTTGCCATAATTTGTCATAATCCATTGAGGTCATGATATACCTTGTTTTCAGCACCACTGTTCATTAAATATGGATATCAAAGATTTGGTTATTAATGAGTTTTCTAACGGTTTTGAGTATTTGAATTTTCTCAAACTCAGCGTTGCTGAAATCACTAGTTCAAACCAGTTGTAGGATGCGCTACGGGATCAACTGCTAAGGTTGAATTGGAAGTTGAGTTCGACGTGGTGGTTTCCTAACTAGTTGCAGATCCTCCCTTTTCAGTCACTTCTCCATGTATTCCGTGAGCTCTCTCCATTGCATACCAAACTCTTGAGATATCTCTAGCCTGAGCTTTTGGTAGCGCCCGATGCTACAAACTAATTCCTCCTTCATCCATTCACATCTATATCTTCCCTCTCCTAGAATTTGTAGCCATTGTCACCTGGTTTTCATCTATTGAAGAGGCCTTTTCGTTCTGCTCCTGAATTTTGAGTACCCGTGCAATCACTTGTTCCTTGTGTGCATCCCTTGTTTTCCCTGTGTTGTGTTTTAATTGGATTGGAGTGTTACTTGTTGGCATTCAAAGACCCCTGCAGTAGAATTTTAGTTCATTGTATCATCACTCTTTTAGATTGAGATCTACTAGTTTATTCCACCACAGACTAAAACTAGAAGATAAAAAAGTACAGTTAGATTTACATAACCTATGAAAGAAGTACATCTAGCTGATGGAGATTCTTTAGATAATACTATTTTTCATCTAGAAGAATCTATGAGAGAAAAAGAAGCTATATTAACAGATTTATGGAAGATCTTAAAACTATAAAAAGAAGAATTGAACTTTCTTAAGAACAAAAGAGATGAAAAGTTATAAAAAGAAATGTTCAATCAGGATACAAAAATTGAGCCATATGAATCCAAACAAATGAATGGATTAGATGATAGATTGGTCATTTATGTAAATCTCAAAGTCCAAGGATATCTTCAATATACCCTTGATGCGCAATTGGACACAGGAGCCATGAACTCTTGTGCAAATCATGGAGCCATACCTTCCTATTATTGGCAACCCATTGACATATCTTTCAGAGAAGTCAATAAGTCTGAAATAAAAATCAAATATATTGCCCCAGACTTTCCAATATTGATCTAGGAAGCCAAAGTAGCTGTAACACTCTATTGTTATGATACTGGAGCATATATCTTACTAGGACATGATTTTGTAAATAAGTGTTTACCTTTTGTTATAGGAAGTGATTTTGTACAGATCACAGTTTTGGGTAAATCCATAAAAATACCCAGTAAATCTTCTTATGTTACAAGGATAGAAGTGAAATAGACTCTCCAACATATAGAAAAATTTGTTGATAGCCTAGTTCGAATCCAAAAAATTATTGGTCATACTAAAAAACATGGAATGGATATGATCAAGGATGTTAAGGATAAAATAGAACATAATTGTACTTCAGAACATCCCAATGCATTTTGGACTAGAGAGCAGTATTTTGTCAGTCTGCCTTATAAAGAAGATTACATTCTGAAACCTCAAAGAGCATCTGCAAATCACATGTCTCCTACAAAATGTGAGTATTGTCAGAAAGAAATACTAGAACTCTTGGAAATAAAACTTATAGAAATCAGTAGAAGCCCCTGGGCTTGTCCTTCTTTTTATGTTAATAAGCACAACGAACAAAAGAGAGGTAAACCAAGGATGGTAATCAATTACAGAACTCTAAATGAAGCTTTTCTTCCCATAAGGTTCCCTATGCCATCAAAATAATTGTTATTTTCCAAGATTGGCAAGTGTAATGTCTTTAGCAAGTTCGATTTTAAAAATGGTTTATGGCAAATAGGAATCGTAGCAAAAGATAGATATAAGACAAATTTTGTTGTCCCTAAGGGCTAGTACTAGTGGAGAGTAATGCTGTTTGGTTTGAAGAATTCTCCATCTGAATTCCAAAAAAGAATGGATGATATCTTCAAACATTTACCTTTTGTTATTGTGTATATTGATGATCTCCTTGTTTGTTCTGTAGATAGCAGAGCACATGTACACCATTTAAAGACTGTTTATGATCTACTGTTTAAACATGGTTTAGTTCTCAGTAAGTTAAAGCTTTGTTGGGCATAAACAAAGATTGAATATCTTGGATTGATCTTGTCAAAAGGTGAAGTTGAATTACAAGATCATGTTTTGAAAAAACTATCAGAATTCTTTGATGAGATTCTAGATCAGAAACAACTACAAAGATTTTTAGGTTGCCTGAATTATATTCGAAAATTCTATGAAAAACAAGCTAAAGATGTTAAGATATTACAAAAACGTCTCAGCAAAGTTATGCCATGGAATTCTAAGATGACGACTGTTGTTCAAATCATTAAACAAAAGATACAAAATTTGACGAAGCTACACCTTCCAGATATGGCCATGCAACTCATACTTGAGACTAATGCCTCCAACGACACTTGGGCAGCAGTACTAATGAAAAAGAATGGTCCCAAGTTAGAAGAAGTGTGCATATATACTTCTGGCTGCTTTTCAGATATAGAATCCAGATGTCCTTCCTCTCATAAAGAAATTCTTGCAGTTAAAAATGGAATTAAAAAGTTCAGACTGTTTTTAAAGCCTGTACATTTTATTGTTAGAACAGATTTGAAACATATGAAAGGAATGTTATCTAATCAATGTCTGTTGGAATAGGGAAACAACAGAATTTTGAGATGGAGTCTCTGGCTTGATGGATTTGATTTTGAAATACATTACAAGCCTGGTAAAGACAATTGTATTGCTGATCTATTAACAAGAGAAGCTGCTCTTCCAAGAGATCAGACTATCAAATGGCTTCATCCTCCCTAAGCATAAGAGATGCTCCACCACCAAGATTCAAATGGATCCTCGTCTGTAATAACTGTAAATATTGATATTGTTTCGAGTGTTTAATATGTTGTATAAAGTCCAGTCCTGCTTGTATAAATATCCTCAGCAAGTGGATACAATCATATAACCAGTTTACTTCATATTTTAGTTATTTCAGAGTAAGCCATAATATGGCAAGAGGAGTCATCATAGGAGGTCCAATGCAAGGACAGGTTTATATAATTATTTATACTCCATGCATCTCCTATGAAGATTATTGCAAAATAATGCTGCAGACAAAGTTTGATAGTTCATGCTGGATACTTTTTGAATGCTCAATATTCAAAGATTCACATCTATGGTGGTTTGGTTGGTTGTACCTATTATTCTGGACTTACTGTCCCAGAGATATTCTTTTCTTCAGAAGAAGTAAGGGTGCGTTTGAACACTGGTTCAAAGCAGAAGTCGAAGAAGCAACCCACTATGAAGGATGGTGTGTTTTCAATTTATCATTCCAAGGAAGTGAGCTTAATTATGAAAAATCTGAACCTCCTCATCCTCAAATTTATAAAGTTACCAGTGATTATTATGGTGATTTGTGTGTTCCAGTTATCATCACTCTTTCAGCTTGAGATCTACTAGAAGTAAGGGGAATTGTAGTCCCTACCTTTCCAAAGCTTCGATAACCATGGTGTCGTGACATAAGCTGAGAAGTGCATCCTTGCCTTCCTTAACTCATAGTCTTTCTCTCCCAATTTTTAAAGAAAGGCCATCAAACCAGTATATTTTTAAATCAAGGTGAGTTAGAGGAAAATCCTGAAAGAGAGCAACCATTATCCACTGTCATTTTCTTATTGATATCTGCCTCTAATTGTTTCCTTATCCCTTACTACACCACAACTTTTGATCCTTTGTCTTTACCCATGGAGACACCACGAAAAAAGAAATCTCACAAGGGAGGAAGTGTGGCCAGGAATGAACCCTCAGACATGCACCTATTTGATGCTGAGCCAATGGTCAGGAAGGTTTTTCAAAGGGTTGGCTGCCTCTCTTTTTTCCAAAACATGTAGAGGGGATATCCGGAAGTAGCAAGACAATTTGCATTAAATTTTGATGGCATTAAGACTAAGGTGGGATATCTTGATTTTGAGGTATCTGAAGCCTCTATTGCAACAACCACAGGGATTCCTAATACTGGTGAGAGGTGGTTTAAATCCATGATATTAAATGATTCCTTCTCCAAGGACTTCCTCAAAATAGATTATCAAGCATACAATTTGTCCAAGGGAGTTCCTAGAAGCCATCTAGTTGAATATTTTGAAAAAATGTTGAAGATCATCCAGAGATACTTTACATGTGAGGGGAGGTTTAACATGTTATACCAGTACCATATAAGGATTTTGCTTCATTTTTCTGGTAAAGATGCAATGAATATCCCTTTATACCTTTTGAGGAGCACGTGGAAGATGTTCGATAGATTCCAAGCCAATTCCAAGGCTGTGGACACTAGTGTATTTCACTCTTGAGTGATCAAGATGTTGGTGATGGAAGAATTGAATAAGAGGAACATTCCTTGGGAACAATTCATTGTTTCCGCTCACATGCAGTTGGACATAACCTCTACTCCTCATTCTAAGATGCATATTCCCTTACCATCTACTAGTGTTTCTCCAGAAGGAACAAGCAAGAAAAGAAAGAACAAAGCCCCTAATCAAGAACAACAAGTCATCAAGGAAATTGAAGAAACAGAGAGGGAGGCTTATCATTCTCCACAGAGAGAATTTTCACCTCCTCCTTCACATGAATTGGAATAATTCCCTTCATCCACTAAATCCACAACCAAGCAGGGAAGAAAATTGAATTTCTCTTCACCTTCTCCAGTAGCTAGCATAAAGATCAATAAGCCTTTCACTAGATCATCAACCCTCAAGGAGGTTGCTGAAGCATAAATCTTACCCAAGGTATCAGTCCCAAGGAAGGAGAAAGAGAAGGGTAAAGGCATCAAGAAGCCTATTGGGGTGATGGACATAGCCTCTGTGTAGTAGAAAGACAAAGGCAAGGCCATTGAGAAGCCTACTGAGGTTATCAACATCACTACTCCACCTAGTAATCACACTTTCAAAAGTTTGATCAGACAATTGATGGAGGCTAGGAAGGAGGTTACTTGTTTGAAGGAAGAAAGTTTGGATGACAGAAGAAAGATTAAGGAGCTCATGGAAAATTACAACAACACCCTTGATCTGGCAAAATTTGCAGCAAGAAGAACCCTACCTCTCCATAAGTAACTAAATAACATCTACAGGAAAAACAAAGGCTTTCAATCTCAAAATAGAAAGCTCAAGGAAGAATTGAAACATTTCAAGGATGAATTGGCTCAGAGGAACTTGAATGTTCTGGTAGAGGCTGCCATCGAAAGAGGAACCAATAGTGAAGAAAAGCACACCTGTAGTCAAGAAGACTATCCCTGCAAAAGAAAAAAATGTTGTTATGATAGAAGGAATGTCTTCTACAACAAGGAGGAGTTCTAGGTTAATGAAATAGTTGGGGGATGTAAGCTCCATTTTGTGGGTGGTCTCTTTTTGCAAGAGTAAGTGGTCAATGAAGTCTAGATTTTTTCCACCTATACAAGCATCTACAAGATCCTAACCTATCAACTAAGTTTTTGTGCTTTCTAAGGATTGGTCTCATCACACAAAAAAGGCATAGACATTCCATAGCACCATGGTGCTGCAGAATCGTCTATATAATAGGTTTTGCAATTTTGCTGCCTAAATATGCTTCGAAATCTCCTAGCTGAAATATAGAGTGGTGCTACCATTTCTGAAGAATGCTACAAAATCTCCTAAGTTGAACTTAATGGTGGCGCTACCAATTCCACAGGATTATGTCACAGTGGTGCTACCAAATATACATAGTTGTTTTGATGAAGGGCGCTACCAATTCTACAGGACCATTTCAGCGATGGCACTACCAATTATGTAGAGGCTATTTGAGGTGTGGTTCTACCGAATCCGTAGAGGCTAATTAGGGAGGGACACTACGAAAAACTGCAGGCCTATTTTGGAGAAGGCATTATGAAATGTGCAGAGTTATTTTACAGGGGGCACTACAGAAATGGCTACCCAACGCGCTACTGAAATGGTGCTACGAACTAGAACCTGCATCAAGGGGTTCAAATTCATCACTCTTTTGGATGGAATATGATGTCGAGAGGAGCGAGGATCACATGTGGAAACATGGTGACAACATACAACCCCTAGAGGACCTACTGAAATGGTGCTATGAACTGGCACCTACATCAAGGGGTTCAAATTCATCACTCTTTTGGATGGAAGATGATGTGGAGAGGAGTGAGGATCACAGGTGGAAACATGGTGACAACATACAACCCTTGGAGGACACTTGGAAATGGAAATGAATTTTCCACAAGGGAGAGAATTCCATTTAATCTTTGTTGGAGTGATTTCCAACATAATTCCTTTTTTGTAGAAGTTTGTTAAATAGTTGTTAGCACAGGTGTTAGATTGAATAACTGATTTAGAAAATCCTATGGGAGGAATTCTAGCTTGCACCTCTAGTTGTTGCCTTCACTTTTTTTTTATAAATACATATTCCAAATGATTAAGAGGGTTCGAATGGTTGAGCTAGGCTCCCTTATTGTAATATTTTCAACTAAGTAGACTAGTTCTCTGGTTATGTACTGGACTTGATAATTTTTTATTAATATAAGTCAGTTTCTCTTATTTC
The DNA here is from genome assembly GCA_010110895.2 of Picea sitchensis. Taxonomy (NCBI): domain Eukaryota; kingdom Viridiplantae; phylum Streptophyta; class Pinopsida; order Pinales; family Pinaceae; genus Picea; species Picea sitchensis. The sequence continues at coordinate 285,566 of SNQJ01S0005389.1, read as the reverse complement.
ATCTTGTTGCCTCTTATGTTGAAGTTTTCATGATTGGATGATCCACATGAGATTGTTATGGTTGTATTATGATGAATGTTTGATTATAGTACTGCTATGATTTTCTTCAGTGTTCTTTAAACTTTGAATTCAAGAAGATCTTGTGTTTGAGTTTTTCATCCTTGGGATGCTTTAAGACCTGATGTCAATAACAGACCTTTACACCTCCCTCACCAAATTTTTCCTTCTATTCACTTTTACTCCCAATTATTGACTGAAGTTAATCAAGACCTCATTTTCTTGTGCATGCTAGCCCATATTTATGAGTTAAAACATTATTATTCTGAGTCTTGTCCATTTTAACTTTAAACACTCATTTACATTTACACATACTCTGATGGGTACTGGTCTTATCCTCTCTGCAATATGAGGGCGATTCCTAGTGCTAACACTTTGAGTGCACTAGATCTAAGATCCCTTTGGATCTACTATATCTACTTGGATAAATGTCGTTTTGCCAAGTGTACGTCTCCTGCAAACACCCTCATATTATATACAAGTACACCATCCAACTTTGTCTTCTAATCTGAGACATTACATCAATAATAAAAATTCACAACTCTAAATCTAAAGGTTCAATGTCCAGGAAAATGTCAACAAGCCTAAAACCCTTTAAATTCACACAAAAAGTCAATCTGAGAAGTGTAGTAGGTGCATTAGAGTAGGATGAGTTGATTAGTTATGGATTTTGTCCCAATCAATTTTATAATAAGTTCTCAAAAATCTTGACAAAGAAAATTGTGCAGTGAAAAATTGCACGTGCAACGAAAAAATCTCAGTAATGTGGCAAATCTCATGATCTTCCTTCCAACGATTATACTACTTTGAGGGAAACCTGCTCTGATACCATGTTAGATTTTCATTATTTTAATTAACATTATATTTACCATAGTATTTTTATGTTCTTTTAACATTCAATAATCATATACTAAAATATATAAGCAACGAATAAACAATCACAAGAAGAAACAAATATTTGTCTTGGGAAAACCCCAAACTCGGGGGAAAAAATCCATCCAACTTTTCTTAGAGAGAATCTTTCCAACATTCCAATACAACCATTGTTACACATTATTTTGGTCACCACAGTGATCAACTGAAGAAAAGTGGATTAGATTTTATTCCTTAAAAACTATGTCAAAGGAGATTGTCGCACTCTGCTCTATGCTTGGGGTGCGAAGATGCTTGATCGTCGCACGTTGCACCAAAGCTGGACTGTGGTGTCATCACAGGATGCTTGGGAATAGGGTGTGAAGATGCTTAAACAAGGGAAAAATGAAATTCACGAATGTTCTAGAAGGGAATCTTCTAGAAGATGAGGTGGCCTCCGATCGGTTTGGATCTTACTCACTTCTCTGATTTAGTGGGATCATCCTAAACTCCTCATCCATCTCTCTTTCAGCCTATATAAAGAGGGATCTCTTATGGAAAATGCTAAGTCTTGCTTTATATCTCTAAGTCATATTGTGGATCTTCTTCATCGAAGGTGTTGCAGCAAAGGTGTGTGTGTTGAAGCAAAGAGCCATTGGAAGGGACCTTGCAACATCAAGGCATGGGTTGTATTCTCCACTTCCATTTAATATAATGAAACAATACATTTCTTCCCTATAAAGGTGTCTTTAATTTTATTGTATAACTCCTTGANTTTTTCTCTCTCTTTGTTGGTTTGTGGTTCTTAAAAAGGTTCACCATCTTGCAAATCCAAATATGGAGTGACAAGGATGACACTAGCGAGGATCAAGCATCATTTAAAAGGTATGTCATTTGTCCCTCTTTGAACTATTTTATATAACAATGAAGTCTAAGGTGAAGTTTGTATTCTTCCTTATTTTGTTCTAGCTTCTTGTTGAAGATAGGGAGATTAGTTTGTGTCCGCACTTACCGATTTGTCCAATAACAAAAATGGCAACTCCATTGGGGAAGCGACTTCTTTTATTTTTTTGCTTCTTATTTGATTTTCTCCTTCCTTCTTTTGATCAATTTCATTCTCTGAGTTTGTGGGTGATCCATCTTGACTCCCTGGTTCTGAAAGTTCATTGAGAAACTTTGTCATTCTTCCAAATTTTCCTTATATTCAGACATTACCACACTGTGTCTTATTTTCATCCTGCGACGATTCTTCATCATCACACTCTTCTTGTGTGAACCAGGGTGACGATGTCGCACTGTGCCTAACTTTCAACCTGTGGTGACCCTATGTCGTCGCACTATAGCTTTCTGCAGACTGTGACGACCCTACATCGTCGCACTGTAACTTTCTGCAGCTTGCGACGATTCCTGTAGGAATTATTGGAGGGACAATCAATTTTCTTTTCTTTTCTCAGATTTGTATTTACTGCTTGGGATGAACTTTGAGCTTTGGTGAATGATTTCTTTGCATATTTTAATCCTGAATTTGATTGATTTTCAAGAATTGAGATTTTTCTTCATAAGCTTCGTAAATTTTATTTTTTACTTCTTATTGCAAGGGTATAATCTCAAGGATTTGATCCTGAGTGCTTGCTCGATACATTTTTCTTGATTTATTTTGAGTTTCGGAATGATTTTAGGTTTTGGATTGTTGTTGATTAAAAAACAATTTTTGTTTGCATTCCACAAATAGTTTTCTTATATTTTCATTTTTTGCTTGCATTATGAATTTGATTTGGGAAATAGTGTTGAGAGTGCATTGATCTTCTTGGACCATTCTTTATTTTTGGATCATGTCTCTGTTTTGATTTGAAAACGAAAGGAATGAAGTTTATTCTTCTTTTTAGTAGTCTTTGTAAGAAATCTTTTGCATTCAAATATTTGTTGAAAAGAGAAAATTGGAAGATTTAGTAGTTTTGATTGTTTGGAATCCATATCATTAAAATATTGAGAAAATGTTCTTTGTAATATTTGTATTCTGAAAAGAGAAACCTTCTCCCTATTGTAATTTGAGTTCATCGATTGAAATGATTGCATTTCATCTCTTTTTGCCTTTTATTGGGTCAAGTTCAAATACATCATCAGTTTCATTTCCATTTCCCTTTTGAGTAAGCACCAACCTTTAAAATACAACGTAATTTTAAAATCTATTAGCAACTTTTATTTTCTAGAACTTTTATAAACCAACATTAGCTAGGATAGCGCTTTGGAATAGGTTGTGAGGCACACTCTACAAAGCATTAAAACATACAATAGTATCTTGTGAAAGGGAGAGTTCAAATCCACTTGCTACATTTTGTCTTGGGAAGCCATTGTAACACAAGGGTCAATCACGAGGTTGCATTAGGGTTGAAAGAGTTACTCACCCTGATTGGTTAGTCTTAGTGTAGAGATTATGTGTATTATTGTGGGTCACTTGAGAAGAAAATCATGTGGGGACCTTATCAAGTTGATTTCGGGCTTAGATACTCTGCCCTTGCGCATGGATCAGACTGTCGATTGCTTCCCCAGGCATCATTGTCGTAATTGGTAACCTTAGTGGCCTATCTCTTTAGAGTCTTTACACGGGGTGATTGCGGAGGGGAAATTATTCATAGTACCTAGAATTGACGTTGGCCAAAATCTCTCGAGATCCTTGGAGGGTATATCCATGATTATGTGTGGGAGCTTTCACTAGGGTGTAAGTCCATTAAGCAGGTCGTCAATGTAACTTTTCCACCTGCTTTATCCCAGCCCCTTCTTTTCTTGATTTCATGATGTTGGATTTCATCAAAACTAATGACTTTGAAATAGGAAGGTTTGTTTGCGTGTTTGATATCTATATTTTATTAGTGAGTGATGTTTGTTTCTATAGTTGGCCATAGATTTATTTCATTCTTTATTTGGTGCGGCCAACATCGACCCTCGCCGTTCACCTAGGATGATGCAAGGGTTACCTCCGGAAGAGCCGAAAGAATACACTCCTTTGCTTCCTAACTCACCAGAGGGTTATCCTGAAGGGGCAGTCACTAACGACGTATCCTATGAGATTGGAAGTTCTACTCCATTTGAGGAATCAATACTTTCTGTAAATCCGTTATTGAGTGTTGTACAAGATCCAATTTTTCTTCGGATAAATTCATTGAGAGACATTGTTGCTGAAGATTATACTAGAATACCTATTGGACCTTAAACAAAGTCTGGTGTAGACGATCCACCCTTTCAGAATGAGTTGTTTAGAACTCCGCTTCATACTACTAGAATTTTTAATCCTAGCTATGTCCCTGTCCATTCTCTTTAGAGGACCTCTTCGGGACATGATATTTTTGAAAAACTAGGAATTAGTCACCCACGCTTGAGGACCTCTAATTAACCTATGGAATCACATACGCCTATGACTTCCACTGCTTATATGGTACCTTTAGATCATTTTACTGGCACGACCAGTAATGTTGTCACAGTCTCAAACAAATTGTTGGTTGGTTCTCATACACTTCTTCCCCTCCAGCTCGCTAGCTTTACCACGATCCCACAAGTTACGCCTATTGGAGTCGGAAGTGTGGTAATCACTCAAGCTCCTATTGGAACACTACTTCCGCTTAGGTCAAATACATCACTTCAACCTAGATATAACGCTTTGAATACTTCTATTTGTAATCCTTCCTAGAGTCCATCCATAGGGCCTAATCTTTTTGTTCCTCCTGGATACAATGCTGCTAGTAGTTTTGTTCCTACATCTACCCAGGTTCTCTCCGGGGGGCCTCTCATTCCTCCTCCACCTCCACCTAGAGGATCTAATCATCCTGGCCCAAGTAGCTCCAATCCAGTTGGAAGAACAAGTCATTCTGTAACTTCTTGTTGGCGGCCAACCTCAAGTTTGGGTCCAACCTCGAGTTGGGGGTCAACCTCAAGTTGGGGGTCAACCTAAAGTTGGGGGGGAATCCCAATTTGGGGGTCATAACCCAATGTACGGGAAATATATCCCTGGATTACAATCTCAGCCTTGGAATTTTCCTTTCCAAGGAAATCAACAACCACTTGGAGGAAAAACTCCTCAAGTTAATTCTTTTGTACCCTCTAATCCCAAGCAACCATATACAGGCTCTATGAATCCTACCCGGGGTCAAGGTTTTCAGTCTAATGCTCCCTTCCAAGGAAGCTTACCCAATAAACCAACTCATCTTGTCTATTTGACTCAAAACTCTCCACCACCGAATTTGACAAGACCCTCTAATTATCTACAGACTGCTTATGGTTCTACTGGTATACCTACAAGACTACCTCCTCAAAATTATCAGTTTCCTCAAGTGAACAGACATATGTCGTTTCTTGCGAATTTGGATTTACCAGATTTATCTAGGATTTTGAATGATCCAATCTTGCATTCTCCTTACTGGTTGTTCATACCTGCCAAGTTACCCTCAAACATTCCCAAGTTTGATGGTCGATCAGGAGAAGACCCAAATAATCACGTCATGAATTTTCATATTTGGTGTTCATCCAACTCCTTGATGGATGACTCCACTAGATTACATATTTTCCAACGAACTCTTACGAGTTCGACAACCAAATGATATATCAAATTTCCACGAGGATTATTCAATGATTTCAACACCTTAGCTATGGATTTCTTAATGCATTGCCAGTTACTGATACGATATGAAACAGGAACTGAAATTTTGATTTCATTTAAACAATCCTCATCTACTCACATTTTTTATCATATTTACAAGTGGAGGAGGAGAAGACGCGTAATCAAAGTTCCCCTTCCTGATCAACTATCGGCTGAGTAGTTTACCAAATCACTCATCAGTACTATAGCCCATGATGTCGCCATGTTTGGTGTCGTCATTGAAGAGCAAGCGATTAGTCATGCTCAATACTTGGATCTTGTTTATTCACAAACATGCACACTATATGAATTGATCCCTGATGCTCCTCGCCCGTCTACAAATCCAACCCCTACACCTCCAGTAACTTCTCATGTTGCTGATGGCCTGATTGGCACTTTTCACACCGAGTCTCAGTCTAAACAAGCTAGTCATTCCAATCCCAAATCTACTACTGTTAATGTAAAAAATACTCCTCCTCTGACTCCTTCTCCCGGTAAAACCTCTGAGGTTAATTCGGTTCAATCTATACCTACTGGTAAAAATCAAAATAAAAAGAAAGGTAAGGGTAAGAATAAGGAGGAAAAAAATAATAATCAACAATCCGATAAATCCAAGAATCATTATGTTGATGACAAAGAAAAGCGAAAACCTAATTATTCTTGTCTTAGTTGTGGTGAGGATCATTATACGAAATATTTTCCATGACGTGCTGAGGTTACTAAGTTCCTGGAAGGGACCAAGACACCTCCTACACCCGCCGTTTTGTCACAACCTTTTCCTTCTCAGAAGCAGACCCAATTGGTCATTTATGACCAACCTTCTCCCTCTACCACATCTTATGTACTTATGTGTACTGGTGACTCCAAGAAGAACTAAGTTATAGTCACTACTTGAGAGAAATATTATTCTCCTTCGAAAGAGAAATTTGATGATTCACCACCTCCATTGGTTCAACCTCCTCCATCACATTCACCTCCCAAAAATCCTCTTCATCTCAAATGACCAAGTCTAGATACAGTTATTCATCCTCCTCCGAAGGGCATTGTTCGTAATTCGTCATTTAATCCTCACGCACGTGCCGCTCAAAACTACAGTATTGTAGAAGATCTTGCGCAAGCACCTTCTGTGATGTCGGCTCTCGAAGTCCTTCAAAGTTTTCCTATGCAACGAAAGGAATTGTTAAAGGCTGTTGGTGGAATTGATCCTATCGATATGAACTTGATAATATTTGACTTGGAAGATCATATTCGAAGGCTTCCTCCTCAATTAGCATTTCAAATACAAGTCATTGTGGAAAACAAGAATTTTTTTCGAACCGTTATTGACAAAGGAGCATCGAATTGCGTCATGTCCATCACTTGTTGGAAAGCCATTGGCTCTCCTACCCTTACCGAGTCACGCAATACTCTAAAATATTTTAATGGTACATGGTTTAAACCTTATGGTGTTCTTCCTTCATTGTCTATTACGTTAGAAGGAAAAGCGGTTACTGTTGAGGTTGAGGTGTTTGATGCACCTCTCGATTACAACCTTCTACTTGGCCGTAGTTGGATTGATTCTATGCATGTAGTTGTTTCTACTCTTTTCCGTGTGATACGTTTCCCTCACCAAGGAAAATTTGTTACTGTCGATCAACTCGCCTTCTTTAATTATGATTCATGTACTAGTAACGTACCTTTCATTGTGAAAACACCTCCCGGTTGTAAGAATGTTGGTGTGGGTCTTCTAAAGGATTCATCATTAATGGATACGTTCCCTATTCCACCACCTGATATTCCTACTCCTTTTTTCACTTCAATTAACATGATATCAACCACTGTTGGTGAAATCCCTGAGTCTTATGACCCTTGGATAATACCTATCTCTCATGACTGTCTTCGTTATGACGACCGAATTTATTTAAGTTTGGTAGAATTGGTTTATCAAGATATTCAGTCGACAACTCCTTCTCCTCATCCTCTCTTAGACACATCTAAGGATCCATTTCACATGGTATTTCACATCGATGAGATGATCATGACAATCTTGTCTATGGAAGATACCCCATGGGATGATGGGCATCATCGTTGTATTCTCTTCTTGGAACCTGAGACCATAGAGAGTTATTAACGGATTTCAAATCCATCTAGTGTTGTTACTATTTCCCCTGTTCCTGAACCAACACACGATGTTTTGTATGAAGGGAAATTCGGTATCATTTCACCCACCATCCCTCTAGATATTTCGATTAAACCCATAATCATGGAAAATGTTCATATCGATGCCTCATGTTTTGCTGATGAGATCCAAATTTACAAAGCTCTTTTCCAAGAATTCCGTGACATTTTGCTTGGAGTTATGAAGACATGCCTGGAATTGATCCAGATATTTTTGTACATGAGATTAAGACTTACTCAGACGCTAAACCTATTCGAAAAACACTTTTCCCAGTACATCCACGAAAATCCACTGCTATTAAACTTGAAGTTGAAAAACTTCTTAAAGATGGTTTTGTCTATCCTGTAGCTTTGACTGATTGGGTGTCTAATCTTGTTCCAGTTATGAAGAAATAACGCACGATCCGTGTTTGTGTATATTATAGGGATATCAACAAGGCTTGTCCCAAAGATAATTATCCAACCGCTTTCGTTGACCAGATCGTTGACGACTGTGCTGGGAGTGAAATATTCTCTTTGATGGATGGTTTCTCCCGCTATAGTCAAATAAATATTTTACCCACGAATCAACATAAGACTGCTTTTATTTTCCCTTGGGGAACCTTCGCATACGGGAAACTACCTTTTGGTCTCAAGAATGTTGGCACGACTTTTCAACGCACTATGTATTATGATTTTCATGATATTAAGCACATTGTACAACCTTACTTAGATGAATTACCAACGCATTCCATGTGTCGCCAAGATCACTGAACACATTTACGAGCAATTTTCCTATGCTGTCGCTATTATTGCATACGATTGAATCCACATTAAGGCATTTTTTGTGTGGAGTCTTGATGACTTCTTGATTTTATCGTTTCTACACATGGGATTAGGGTGGACCCTTTGAAGGTTGAAGCTATTCTCAATTTTCCTCCTCCTTCTACATTACACCAACTCCAAAGTTTACAAGGGAAGGATTTTTTTTTACGTCGATTCATCCCCAATTATGTTGAATTAACGAAAGGTTTTACTCGACTTCTTAAGAAGGGTCATGATTTTGTATGGGACAAAACTGCCAACAAAGTCTTTGAAGCTTTGAAACTTTCCTTAACCCATACACCACTCTTATTACCACCTGATTATAGTCGAGATTATTTTTTATACTTAGCTACTTTAGACTCTACTATGTCTATGGCTCTAGTCCAAGAGGATGATTTGCATGATGAACGTGTTATCTACTATTTGATTCAGAGTCTCATGACCATCGAAACCAAATATATGCATGTGGAGAAATTGGCCTTGGCAACTGTTCAATATGTTCAACATTTTCGTCATTATATCTTATTACACAGAACCATAGTAATTTCCGATTACAACCCTATGCAACACATCCTTACTTGACAACTGCTGGGGTGAAAATACTCCAAATGGATAGTGATTCTCCAGGAGTTTGATTTGGAGTTTGAGCGTGCCAAGTCAAAGAAATCTTTTTTTTTTTTTTTTTTCCGAGTTGATATGTGACCTTCCCTCTATTGAGACATAAAATGTGGTAGAGGATTCCTTTCCAGACGAGTCTCTCTTTATAATAAGTTCTGATGACATATGGTATGGAGACATTATCATTTATCTCCAAACCCAAAATTTCCGGCCCAATCTTTCTAATATAGATCGTCGTCGTATTCGGTATCAAGCTCGTCAATACATTATCCTTGGTGATACCTTTTACCGTCATGGTATTGATTCCATATTTCGACGATGTATAACCTATGATGAAGTTGAGAAAGATTTGAATGAATATCATTCTGGAGAATGTGGCACTCATATGTCTGGGTATGCCATTTCCCAAAATATTTTACGAGTTGGTTATTTCTAGCCTTCATTGTTTAAGGATTGAATTACTGTCATTCAGAAATGCCACACTTGTCAAATGTATAACAATAAGATCCAATCTCATCCTGCTCCTCTTTACCCTGTAGTTTTCATTGGTCCATTCGCTAAATATGGCATTGATTTCATGACATGTAACCCTCACTCGGCTGGGGGGCTTGGATACATTATCATAGCTGTGGATTCTTTCACTAAATGGGCCGAGGTGATGCCTACATTTGATAATACCGGGAAAAATGAAACTTTGTTCATATTCAATCATATCGTTACTATATTTGGCATCCCTCAAGCCATCGTCACTTACCATGGTAGTCATTTTTGAAATTTCATGATGTCTGGACTTACCGAGAAGTTGGGTCTTCGACATGAAAACTCAACAACTTACTATTCACATGCCAATGGCCAGGTTGAAGAAACTAACAAAGTTCTCACTACTGTGCTTCGATAGATGGTAGGAATTCACAAGTCAAACTGGCATACAATCTCTTCTCAGCATTATGGGCCTATTAGACATCCGTTAAATCTGCCACAAGGTTCACACCTTTCCAGTTAGTATGTGGTATCAAAGATATTATGTCGATTGTATGTGAAATCCCATCTTTGAAACTAGCTGTCGAACTTCTCCCTAACACCTCAGGCGAAGAGGAAGGTCTCTTATATTTGATGCAATTAGACGAGACTCGCCATGATGCTACCTTAGTCATTGAAACTCATAAGAAACGTGTCAAATCTCAAAACAAAAAGCATGTAAAACTTTTTTTTTTTTTTTTTGTCTGAGGGTGATTTGGTTCTCCTTTACGAACAAGATTGTGACTTATTAGGAGTCGGTAAATTCGAGCCCATGTAGCATGGCCCTGATATCGTTAAACGAGTGTTGGAGAAATGATATTATGAGTTGGTAGATTATGATGGAATTCCTTTGAGTGAACCCAAAAATGGGCTTTACTTGAATAAATACTATGCTTAAACTATTTTTGCATAAGTGATTTGTATTTTTAGTGTATCATACTCTAGTGTGCTTTTTGTTCATTTTTGTTTCTCCTTTCAGATGCTTACCTTGCATTGTTCTTGATTTCTAGATGTCAGTGTCTTTGCTACCCTATCGTCTTTGCTGATGGTGCTAGTCATAGTACTCAAAACCTAGCGTCTGTTGCATGGGAAATCTATGCACCTACGGATGAGTTGATCAGTCTACACATTGTTTTCCTTGGTCGTGCAACTAATAATATCGTGGAATACAATGTTGTTATCGAGTTAATATTTCATTTGGCATCTGTCATATTATTGTATGACTTGATTCACAGTTAGTAGTGCTGCAATTGAGTAACGTTTATTCCATCCAAAGTCCTACTTTGTTATGGCTATATTTAAGAATTTGCCTCTTGAAAATACATTTTGATAATATTGAGTATCAACATATTCTTAGATGTCTAAACACATTGACAGATGCATTGGATAATTATTTGTTAGATAGACATTTGCGCCATTTATAAATCCAAACACACATTTTAAAAATACAAGTAAGACGGTAGGAAATTTATATTAATACGCCAAAAGTTACAAAAAGTGTTTGTCCTAAGACCCAAATATCAAAATAGTGAAGCTCATGGCTTCATATACAAACGCATCAAGGATGTTTATCATTGTAACAGATGACTTCCCATGCCACTCTACGGAGCAATCAACCAATAGATGTCGATACATCAACTGTATGACATTGGTAGTGCCGAGGTAGTTCAACCACCTTGATATCAAGGATGTTCATGGCTAATCCCTCTAGGTTCAACTCGATCTCCTCGAGATCCTCAGAAACCACTCCTCGACTTGCCACAATTCCTATCTCTCCTCGCCTCTAAATGGGAGATGATCTCGAAGGATGATAAGGCGCCACATATGCATTATTGAGAGCACTTGATTAGTCTTGGATAAATAAATTTCTGTTTTTATATAATTAAAATATCAAAAAAATCATATAATGAAAATTTTCTTCTTACCTATGTCACCCCATTGAGATCTCTTAGGTAGAGCTAAGTCAGGATCCCCATGGAAGTCCATCCCGACATAATCATAGTCCTCCACCATGATTAGCTGATCTCTCAGCCACTGGAAGAAAGATTCATCATATTTGACAATAGGCATGCCACCGTGATGAGCCATCAAATCCACCCATCTTTTCATCTGTGGATATTGTGGAGTGGGTATGCCCCATTCCACCTGTAGATGTTAGACATAGACCCTCTCTAGGAAGAAGGATACTAAAATGGATCCATAACCAAACCGTTTCAACTGATCATTCTAACACTTTGTCAGTTCCTTATTCATGTTCTTCAAGAGACCCTCGCACCAATTGAGGACCTGGGGCTCCATACACTCTATGGTGTACTTAAAGTGTCTTTGAAAATCCATGTGGGGAGCCACACTCCCTACCATCCTGGTGATAGTATAGAGGATGGTTCTCAATGGTAAATCCCGAACATACCTAATGGAAACCTTGCCACTATGCTTTTCCATACCTCGAATGCAGTGGTGTGCAACATAGTAGTCCATAGGTTATCCCCCACCCCTACTTCCCAAGAGTGATACCCAAGAGCCTCAACACGACAACCCAGTTAGAAAGTAAATGTCATCTATATCCAAGGTGAGTGTATATACACCCACATGAAAGGTTTGTTCATTTACATCCCACACGTGGACTAGATACTCCAACAATCTCAATTGGGCTCTCATGCCCTGAATTTTGAAGAATTTAAGTAAACCACACTCCCAGAGTGCCATGATAGTGCCCAGATCATTCTCGACAAAGTATAATTCTTCCTTGTGCTCACATTCTTTCCACTTGAGCATTTTTACTGAGAAAACCTGCCAAGAAACATCAAAAGATGATTAGATTCATAAAAAAATAAATCTTGGAAGTTTTCCTAACTCATTTTTTCTTTTCAAAACTTGTGTTGTAGTCTTCACAGGGGCTTGCTTTTACACAGAGTGACTTCGTCGCATCCTGGCTATGTGTCCCCTGTGACGATTTGGGATCATCGCAGTTCACGATAGTGTGAGCCTACGACGATCTCAAAGCGCATTAACCTACAAAAAATCGACCTTAACTCAAATTTAAACCATTAAAAATGAAATTTTAAACCATGAAAAGAGAAAGGGGAAATAGATTACCTTTTTGATGGAATCGGTTTGCGAAATGGTCCACCAGGCGCTCCAGAATCGACGCTTGAAATTTGGAAGAAAATGAGGGTTTTGGGTACTATTTGGGTGAAATTGCAAAATGAAATGGTAAATGAGTTATTTTGACCTATTTTATTACTTTTGACCATATTTTTTTGCAAAATTAAATTATTTTTTGAATATTTTGTCTATGCCCTAAATCTAACCAACTTTGCAAAGTGTTTTCTTTTACAGATTGAAAGATCTAAGGACAAGATGTTTGACATGGATCCACCATTTTTGGTCGTTTTTGTGTGTTTTTCTTATGTGCATATACTTTTAGGGTTGTTTAGGAAAAACCTTGAGCACAATCTTAATTCTTTCTTGCGCTCGTGAAACCATGCGAATGCAATCAAGTAACCTTTTATCTTTTTTTCGAACTCGCATTGGTAATATGAAAAACGAACCCCATGGAGTATCCTTTAAGCTATTTTCAAGCTCCCTAAACACGAAAAGATATCTGAGCGACCTTGTTTTTTTGACGTTCGTAAAAGTATTTGAAGAAAACGTCTAATGAGCGATAGATTATCTCTTTTTCGGTCTCATCAGACTAACTTACGAAAAATGACATTTTGGAGTTTTCTTTTTTAAGTGTTTTCCAGACTCTCTAAACATGAAAAAAACATGAGTTTTCTTTCTTTGGATTCATAAAACAAACATCGAAAGTCCCATATGGGATCGAACCACTCATTCTTAGGGTTCGTTAAAAATACTCTGAGGGACTCGTCCAAAGGATGATCTTACATTACAAACATATGTTACCCTCCTCAATCTTGCGTAAAACTAAAGAGGTACTCGCCAGAAATGGTGGGGGGAAATTGGGAAAGAAATGTGTATCTGTATTTGTGTTAGTGACAGTAAGTCATTCTCGAACATGACACCCTTATTCATCACTGATCCATGTTGGGAAATCCATTCATCTCTCGTTTGACTATCCACATGTCCATATGTTGGGTCCTCCTTGAGTCAATGCTGCCAAGAAAATTGTCATGTCATTCATATGTTCCAGAGAAGTCCAACCTAACAAGCCTTCTATCGAGTTGACCATCTGCGGTTCTAAATTTTCTACCATGTTGACCTTCCCTGAGTCAGTTCTGAATCACTTCATACTCTGATATACTTCAAATATGTTACATATTTCGTGTCATTGATGGGGGATACATTAAGGCCCTCCTTTGATGAGTCTTTCCTGTCGAATTCAAATAATTGTCTGGGAACAAGACTTAGAATTCATTTAGTACCTTGGAGCCTGCATGCCTCAGTGGCAGATCTCTTCACTTTCAACGGTGGGTTCACATCATTGGAAGATTTCATCGAGTGTTCGAATTCAACTCATTCATTCACACTCGTTGGATTGTACTAGAGTACCTTGGGATTCATTGACATCAATGGTGATTTCCCTCGCACTTGTTAACGATTTTAATTAATGACTGGTAATCAAGTGGTTTCTACCATGTTTGAATTCAATACATGTAATCACATGTGCATAACTCACTTCCATGTTCCCTGAAAACACTAAAATTGACTTTCTCCATGAGAAAAGTGGATTAGCTTTTCTTCCTTAAAAACTATGTCAAAGGGGATTGTCGCACTCTGCTCTATGCTTGGGGTGCGACGATGCTTTCTCATTGCTCGTTGCACCAAAGTTGAACTGCGATGTCATTGCAAGATGCCTATGCATAGGGTGTGATGATGCTTAAACAAAGGAAAAGTGAAATTCACGAATATTCTAGAAGGGAATATTCTAGAAGATGAGGTGGCCTCCGATTGATTTGGATCTTACTCGCTTCTCTAATTTAGTGGGATCATCCTAATCTCCTCATCCATCTCTATTTCACTCTATATAAAGAGGGATATCTTATGGAAAAGGCTAAGGATTGCTTATGCATGAAGAATTATGCTATAGATTATATTAGAGATAACTTTGCTTTAGGTCTCTAAGTCATATTGTGGATCTTCTTCATAAAAGGAATTGGAGCAAAGGTGTGTGTGTTAAAGAAATGAGCCACTGGAAGGGACCTTGCAACATCAAGGAATGGGTTGTATTCTCCACTTCCATTTAATATAATGCAACAATAAATTTCTTGTCTATAAAGGCGTCTTTACTTTTATTGTATAACTCCTTGATCTTATACATATAATTCATTGGAATATATATATCTTTGTTCTATCTCTTTGTTGGTTTGTACTTCTTAAATAGGTTCATCATCCCACAAATCCAAATATGGAGCGACAAGGACGACACTAGCGAGGATCAAGTGTCATTTAAAAGGTATGTCATTTGTCCCTCTTTGAACTAGTTTATATAACAATGAAGTCTAAGGTGAAGTTTATATTTTGCCTTGTTTTGTTCTAGCTTCCTATTGAAGTTAGAGAGATTATTTTGTGTCCGCACTTACCGATTTGTCTGATAACAACCATGAACAAGCTCTATTCACAAGAGAAAACAAAGAATGGAGAAACCCTGACAAAAAAACTTATCTTATTCTTTTCAAACCCTAGCGAGGGTTGACAATTGAGAAACACCATAGAACTGGCACAATATAGGCACATCACTAGATCAAGATAGTGCACCAAAGAACTAACACAACTGGAAACTAGTATCATCAACTGTAACTGCAACTACAATTGGAAGAAATCAACTGGGAAGCACCACACAACCTTACTACAACTCCTCAAGAGGTAGAGAACAAGAGAAACCACCAAGAGCCACCAAGAATATCCTTCCCCAAGTCGAGAACACTCTCCAAAAGAACCAGAAGCCAAAAATAGTGAAATTGCTGCAACTACAGGTGCAACTACCTAGTGCGCAATCTAGAAGGAGAACTGTCCGACTATATAAATGAATTAACCCAAAATTGTATTTATACTAATCTGGGTTCCTTTCTGGGTCCGACTTCTTATTATGGGTCTTCAAATTTACTTTATTCTTTTTGTGGGTCGACTTCTATTCTTGGAAATTATATTTCCACTTTATTATTATTTCTTGTGGGTCGAATTCTCTTCGGTGGTCTTCTATTTCACTTTATTCTCTTTCGGGGTGTTCTTCAACTATTCAATGGTATTCCTTTGACTTCTTGGAATCTTCTTCTTCTCTAAGAAAAATTGCCGAGGAGGGAATACCTCTCGCAGCTACCAAAACATCAACAATGACTAACTCACCTTCCTTAAATATTTTCTTCCTTCGTCGCAGATCTATCCCATGTTTATATTGGTTATTACTTTCCTGTAGTTTCTGCTTCACCTGCTCATGCATTTTCTGCATATTGTCTACAAAATAATTTGCATCAACACTTATTTTATATCATAGATCCGGTAAATCAACCAAATCTTCCACCCCTTTAGGTGACCTACCATAAACAATTTGAAATGGGCTCTTTTCGGTAGATCTTTTCACTAAATTGTTGTCAGCAAATTCAGATTGTGCCAAAGCTAAATCCCATTGACTATGATTTTCACCACTTAAACATCTCAATAAGTTTCCTAAACTTCGGTTCACCACCTTGGTATTCCCATGTGTTTGGGGATGATAGGATGAACTATATAACAACTTAGAACCCAACGTTTTCCAAAGTATTCTCCAAAAGTGACCAAGAAATATTGTGTCTCTATTTGAAGTAATACTCTTTGGTAGGCCATGTAACCTTGCGACTTCTTGGAAAAATAAGGCAACCACTTCACTAGCATCACTTGTCTTCTTACATGCTTGAAAATGTTCCATTTTTGAAAACCTATCTACCACCACCATCATAGAATCATACTTCCTTTGCGTCATAGGTAGTCCCAAAATAAAATCCATGCTTACATCTTCCCATGGTATTTTAGGTATCGACAATGGGGTGTAAAGTCCTGTATTCTGACTTCTACATTTGGCTAGTTGACAAACTCTACAACCCTCAACAAATTTTATGACGTCTCTGTAGATGTTGGGACAAAAGTACCATTCTTTCACCAACGTTGTGGTATTTTCCATACCACAATGTCCTCCTGAACTGCCACCGTGGAACTCTCTAATGAGATTCAATGACAATGAAATCTGTGGAATACATAACTACTAGTTCTTAAACAATAATCCTTCTTGAATGTGGAAATCCAAGAATGGTGTTCAATCCATACTCCATGGTTCTTTGCATGCTCTCCAAGGCTCTGTAAAATCTACATCATCTTCATACAACCCTTTCACATATTCCAAACTTACCACTGCAACTAACATGGTTTTTAGCAATACTGTCCTCCAACTCAATGCATCAACAACATTATTTGATTTCCCTGACCTGTGTATCAAAACAAATGTATAACTTTGTAAAAGCTATACGCATTTAGAATGCTTCTGATTCAATTTACCTTGTCTGTTAATGTACTACATCGCCTTGTGACCAGTAAACAAAACAAACTCCTTTGAAATCAAGTAATATCGCCACTTCTTCAAAGCTTTGATGATAGCATAAAAGTACTGATCATAAAAATAGTATTTCATCCTTGCTTCATTCAACTTCTCACCAGTCTACCTTCTCGGCTCAAAACTGCTCCAATGATTGTCCCACTTGCATCACAGTCTACATGGAATACCTTATTGAAATATAGAAGTGATAACAGTGACTATTCTGTCACCTTTTTCTTTAAGTCCTCAAATGAATTCATTGCTACTACTGTATGCTGAAATGTTCCTTTCTTCATGCATTAAGTAAGAGGCACAAAAATTTGACTAAAATCTCTAATGAATTTCTTATAGAAACTCGACAGTCCATGGAAACTCCTCACATCAAAAGTTCATTTAGGTGTCAGCCAATCTAAAATAGCCTTTACCTTCTCAGAATCCATCTTTAAACCTTCTTTGGAAACCACAAAACCCAAGTATACAAGCTCTTTTTGTAAAAATGTACACTTCTTCAAATTGATCAACAATGCCTCCTCTTTCAATCGCCACAACACTTTCTTCATGTGCTCCAAATGTTCTTCTTTACTCCTGCTGAAAATCAAAATGTCATCTACGTATATGAAAATATATTTTCCAAAAAACCATTTCAAAACTTTGTTCATCAGCCTCATGAATGTGCTAGGTTCATTAGCTAACCTAAATGTCATAACTAACCATTTGAACACCCCATATTTTATCTTGAACGTTGTCTTCCATTCATCACCTTCCCTTATCCGAATTTGATGATAACCACTCTTTAAATCAATCTTCATGAAGTACTCAATGCCACTCAAACTATCCATAAGATCATCCATTCTCAGTAAAGTAAACCTGTACTTGATGGTAATCTTATTAATAGAACACAAATATATACACATCCACCACTCACCGTTCTTTTTTGGTGTCAAAACTATTGGTGTTGTGCAAGGAATCAAACTTTATCAAATTAATCCTCTGCCAAGTAACTCCTATACTTCTCTATTCACCTCTTCACTCTCTACTAGAGTCATTCGATAAGGTTATTTATTTGGAAAAATTGATCCTGGTATTAAGTCGATCTGGTGCAATATACTTCTCAATGGAGGTAAACCTGTTGGGAAATTATCGACTACAGTTTCCTTAAATTCTTTCAACAAGTGTTGAATCTAGACTGATATAAAATTCATTTTTTTAGTCTCTTCCCTTTTATAATAATGGACAAACAACAACCACTTTGTTTTTTCTCTCTTAGAAACTCTTTAGCAGAACATAACGTGACTTGATTATTACTATTATGCATATTCTTGTTGTTACTTCTGTCCATAACTTTGTTGTTACTGTTGTCCATACCTTTGTTGTCATTGTTGTCCATGTTCTTTTGCAACATTGGCACCAACTTATAACACTGTCCATCCTTGAAAAATTCATATGAATTCTCTCTTCCATCGTGGAACACCTTTCTTTCAAACATCAATAGTCTCCCAAGAAATACATGGCATGCATCCATCTCTATTATGTCACATAAAACTTGTTCACCGAAACCCCCAATCAGGAAACTCAATAAACATTGCTCCATGACAGTCACTTGCTGTCCTTTTTGCAACCATGAAATTCGGTACGGATTAGGATGAGGAATGATTTTCAACTTCAATTTCTCCATTACTTATTTGGATACCAATTTTTTTGTACTTCCGCCATCTATGACAAGGTGACAACACTTATCCCGAATTTTACATTTGGTTTTGAACACTCTCTTTCTCTTCTCAGGTTCTTCTGCTTCCTTTGTCTCAGGCTCGAGTAATACTCTTCTCAACATCATGTTTTCTCCTTGTTCTTGCTGAAGTACTTCCACATTCCCACCAACAATTGTTGTCTCATATTCCTGGGTGACTTGTTTCCTAGCCTCAAGTCTTCTCGCTATCTTATGACTCTCCAAATTTTTTGATGCTTTGTGACCCTATACTCCACAACTATAACATGTAATTACATACTTACCTTGGCTAAAAAATATCCCTCTACCAAAGCTTATTCCTCCTCTTGTATTTTTTTTGTTGGTTGCTTTATCCTCCTTCTCATTGTATTTAGTCACACTTCTTTTTCCTCTCCCTCTTGTTCCTTTTCCCTGAAACTTCTATCGCAATCTTCTGTCAATATTTTCTTTCGCTTTCAAAGAAACCTGGTAGGATTCATATACATTATAAAATTTATGCGTACTCATCTCATCCTAAATATGGTACTTCATTCCATTCATGTACCTTGCCACTCTTTGATACTTTGGTTCTTTTATCCCTGACCTGAGTGATAGCTTGAAGAATTCTTCAGTATATTCACACATATATGTCTTTTTTGCCTCAGATTATGTACTTGTCTACACAAATTCTGTTGGTATTAAACACATAAAAAATTCTCTTTGATTTTACTAACCATCTTCTTCCAAGTTTTAATATTTTCTAATCTATTATCTATTATGTCCTTCTACACCATATCCCACCAAAGTGAAACATGTCCTTTCAACTTCATAATGAAAAAACAAACACAATTGGGATCTTGAACATTCTCATAATAGAAGTATCTTTCAATCTCTTCTATCCAATCTATTATCACATAAACTTGTCACAGTCTTATGAATCTGGGTTTTTTGCCTAAGTCTATAATTTTTCCTGTCTCTCCTCCTTTTGCAGACCCAATCATAAGGTTTTTCCTTTCATCTTATAGTTTTCTTCTTTTGCTTGCTTGAGAGGTGTCGACCCTAAGCCTTTCTGTTTTCTCTGAGTTCGGTCACTTCTCTCTCCTTGTCTCTGTCATTGATCCTTTTTCCTTCCCGAGCCCTCAGCCAGTCATCCAAGTATTTGTTTACATAGGTCGTAACCATAAGCAAAAGCGCAACACTTAGAGCGGTCCGATATAGACTTGAATCAAGCGAGCGAGCAAGTTCAGTTTGACAGAGGAAATTTCATTTCAAATTTCAAGGATCAATGACAAATTATAAGCACAAGAATCAGGAGTTTGGAACGTTGCTGAGGTTATTTGTAAAAAAGCCGAACCCTTGAAACTCAAAATCAACATGAGCCATCAGATCTAATAGGACACGGGGCACCAGATTATAACCATGGAGAAAGTCATTTTGGGAAAGCCGAAGTAAGGAGTGTGCATGGTTTCCCGAGTCCCGAAATGCCAAGGTCCCAAATTGACGATATTCATGATTCATCTACGTCATCCAATCCAGCAGGTACACATGGCACCTGATCCGAGAGATCCCGACTCAAAGGTTCGGGCATGAAGCATGACACGAATTCGTGAACCATGAAATCGCGAAGTGCTTGGGAATTGGGCTCATGGTCACAACCCATAGTCATATGGAAAGCGAGGCTATAAATAAGGGCATGCACCTATTGGGCGATTGGAGACTAAGGTTATTTGGAGAGATGATCGTGGCTGTCAAAATCAAAGTAGGTCCGACCATCTATCTGATTGGGCCATTTTTCAAGTTCGAGTATCGAGATATTTGGAATCAAGTGGAGCGAAGATTCTCGAAATGTGAAGTCCTAAAATTTCGTGAAAAGAATCCCCAGGTCATGACCCGAGGTCACATGAAGAGATGAAGAGGAGCCACTCCAGAAGCCAATGGTGCTCGTATTTTCATAAGGGAAGATCTACGTGGTCTCAAGGTGTCGGGATTGACTTGAAGGAGTTGTGAGCATCTCCTAGAGCATTCATGGGTGTCAGGTTTCATCCCGATCCCGGTGAAAGTAGTTAATGGAAATGGGGGAGGTTGTTGAAACCTTGTCTCACCCCATAAATGGATAGGATGGAAAGACGACCGTGTAGGCAGACTGTTAGCCGAGAGTTCCCTTGTCAACAAATTCTCTTACAAAGCCCATATTGATCTAAGATCGCGTCTGATAGAAGAATGCAAGTGTAGAATGACAGAAGAAGATACAGATGTAAAGTTTTGAATGTAATAGCCATGTCACATCTCTCATGGTGGCGATTTGTTCTGAGTATAAATACTCGGTTTTGATATTTTTTATGGTCGATGGTTGACCTAAGCTCCCATATTGTAAAGTTTTAATGAAGCCTATGGTTCTCTGGTTATTTGAGACTTCTTGTTTAATGACAGTCAACTTTCTTATCATCTCTTTTGCTTCTGATATTGAAGACTCAGGCATGGGTGATCCAGTCGAGTTGTTGTGATTGTATTGTAACGTATGTTTGATTGCAATATTGTTATGAGGTTTTCAGTTTCCTGAAGTTTTGGGTTCAACAGGATCTCGTATTCAAAGATTTTCCTCCTTAGGTTGTTGGAAGACTCGATTTCCCTAACAGACCTCTACATTTCCTCACCAGTTCTCCCCCCTACTCACCCTTTACTACAGCTAATTGACTAAAGTTAAATCAAGACCTCACTTGCTCATGCATTTCCTGGTCCACATTTATGAGTTAAAGCAATATTTTCTTGAGTCTATGCCCATTTGACCCCCTTTAATTTATTCATTGTGACATACAAACTAATGGGTACTGGGCTTACCTCTGCTGCAATCCATAGGTGACTTCTAGTGCTAACATTTCTGGCACCGTTGCCGGGGACGAATTGAATATTTTCCCTGGGATTGAACCACAAAGATTATTGGTTTTGAAGGTGCATTAGAACTAAGAACATTGAAGATTGCAACTGTGCACCTGGCAACTCCACTGTTACGACTCCATGGTTTCAGCTGTGGCTTCCAGAGGCAGACACATGAGGTCTACCCCACAACTTCCTTTAGAAACACCTGAAGTTGACCCAGATAAAATTATCAAAAGACGACAGACCCTTTAGGAAGGTACTTGTACTGTTGAACTAGGTATTTCTGATGATTTTCACTATCCTCCTATAGCAACTCCAATAGTTGTTTCTCATTTTCCTATTACACCATCTATTGGAGCTTATAGAAGTTTAAATTTTGGGAGCTTTCCTGCTGATTTCCCCTCTCCCATTTTCACTACTCCTCCTCCTATTACATTTGTTTCTTTGACAGGGAGGGAAACCTCTGCTCCCTTGAGCCCTAAGGCCTTTTCTCAATATCCTCAATTGTTTCCCTTTGTTCCCAGAATCACACCTCCAATTTCCCTTGCCCGAACTCGATCTCCTCCTGGTTCTCTTCCAGTTCATGTCCAAATGGCAGGTGCTAATCCTCCTAGGAACAAGATGGTTGAGATATTAGCTGCTAGATACACCCCCCTAGTTTTAACTCAGCCTATGAATTCTCTCCTAGACACATATTACCTTAAGTACATGCCCCAATTCACAGGAGAGGGAGACATGACTGTAGAAGAGCACCTTTCATCCTTTTATAGATTTGCAGAGATTTAGGCCATCGAAAATGAAGATGCATGGATGAGATTTTTTGTGCAGAGTCTTGATGGCGATGCCAGGGATTGGTTTAAGGACTTGCCTCCCAGATCTATTGATAGGATTTCTTCTCTAGATGATTCCTTCTTAAGACATTGGGGGAATAAAAAAGATCTCCTTTATTATATTACATAATTTGGGGCTCTTAAAAGAGAAGAGGGGGCATCTGTCTCAGACTTCTCGAATAGATTTAATAAGATGTATAAGAATATTCCTGTTGAAGTTAAGCCTACCAAAACCTATGCCAATATGACTTATGCTAGTGCTTTCAACCCTAATTTTTTCCTCCTGTTGAGAGAAAGGAGAGATACCTCCTTGGTTCATATGCAAGATGCGGCCCTTGAAGTAGAATCCAATATATTGGCAGCTGACAAACTTAGGGGTAAAACTGATAGAGACAGAGGAAAGGGTAGGTATGAAACTCCAACTTCAAGTTCCTCTTCTACCCCCCCTCAAACGGATGAAATGACCAAGCTACTAAATTCACTCTCTGCTAGAATGGAAAAAATCAAATTAGAAGGAAGGCAGGGCTATAGAAATTCCCAAAATACTAAGAATAGGGGTAGTTTCAAAATACCAACTAACACCCCCCAAATCATGCAAAGAGATCAAAGAAACAGAGATAGTGATGACCAGAAAGTTCAGGATCCCCTCCAAAATAACCTTGTTACTGACGAAGAAGGAGATGAGGAAGAGCTTGACCCCGAAATTCATTGTCTTGGGGACAACTCCTCATTTCCTCATTTAACCCAAACTGCATATGAAGAGTCTCTCGTGGATAGTCAATTAAATGAGTTGAGCAAGGGGGAAAAGACCATCAACAACCCAAACAGGTATAACCTTAGGTACAAGAAGAAAGAAGGAAAGCCTGATGTTCATGATCAGGCTACTAGAGTAGAGAAGCTCACCAAAAATGTGGCGGATAGTAGTATAGAAAAGGAGGTACAAAAACGCTCAACAATGGTCAAAGGTCTCGTCCCAAAAGTGAAGGATATTTTGAAGCCCTCTCCCTTTTTCAATTTTGACCATGAAATCCAAAAGCTTAGAATCCCTGTACAACTTTCTGAATTCGTGAAGCATGAAGATTTCAAAAGGAGCCTCTATAAACTATTGCAGTCTGAACCTACGTCTCAGTCCACAGACTCAGTCAATTTGAAAGATGAAAATCCAGCTGTCATATTAAGACCTTTGGTAGAAGATAGACATGATTCCTCCCCTACCTTCTACACTTCATTGAACATCCATGATAAGGTGTTGCATAAATTCTTAATGGATTCAAGAGCATCCCACAATCTTATGCCTAAGATTGTTATGGAAGAACTCGGGTTGGAAGTCACAAAAACCTACCACGACCTATATTCTTTCGATTCTAGGAAGGTGAAGTGCCTTGGGGTTATCAAAGACCTAGTCGTGTCCCTATTATAGCTTCCAATGAAGAGTGTAGTCATGGATATCATAGTGGTTGATGTTCCCCCTAAGTTCAGAATGCTCCTATCTAGATCTTGGATAAAGAGAATGGGGGAAACCTTGCAGATGGAACTTTCATACGCCACCATTCCTATGTTTGGGGGTGAACAAAGGAGGCTTTACAGGGAAGCACAAATTGCATACATCATTAGTGATGAAGAAAACCCCATCAACCATCCTATTTTTTCTTTGAACACTGACTTAGGATCCAACATATTGCAGCTCGCAGATGCTTTTGAAGATCCTCTTGAAATCAGAAAGCAACCCATTTCTTTTCGTGAAATACCTCCCCCAACTACTTGTGTGTGGAAGATGTTCTTTGACAGAGCCTCTTTTAAGGAAGGGGTTGGTGTTGGAGTTTTTTTTGTGTCACCTTGTCAAGAGGTTGTACCTTTGTCCTATAAACTAGAATTTGAAGCTACCAACAATGTGGAAGAGAACGAGGCTCTTGTTTCGGGCTTAAGGGTTGCGAAAGACATGGGGATTGAACAACTAGCAGTATTTGGAGATGCTGAACTAATTGTTCATCAGGTCAAAAATATTTATCAAGCCAAGCAACCTAGGCTTAATACTTACATAAATGAGGCATGGGAACTAATTGACAATATCTTCTTAGCTTTCAACATTTCATTTATTCCAAGAGAGGAGAATACTATGGCTAATTCTTTGGTTGTCTCAGCGAGCCATTTCAAAATCCCACTGACACCTAAGCTCTGGTATGATGTTGAGGTAAGATATAGGCCCTCTGTACCTGACAATATCAAGCATTGGAAGGTGTTCGAGGATGATCTTGAGATCAAAAAATTTCTTGAGTCTGTTGATGAGTTCTCTGCATTACACATTGATCAGGATCATGATTCCGAAGGTGACCCTCACATTGATGTATTTTTAAATAAAATTGCTAATCACCATATTGTTTAGCTGCCTAGCAACCACATTCCAAAAGGACTAGTTCCTTTAGAAAGATTGTTCGATGGGAACGATGTGGCAGTAAATTTTAAAGGCCCAACTGAGGATGCTGATGTAGTTGAATGAAATATTTCTACAAAGGAGGATCCAAAGTATGTCAAGTTTTCAAGCAACCTGTCAAGGGAGCCGAGAGTCGAGTATACTGTGCTATTAAAATAATTTTCTGATGTGTTTTCCTGGACCTATGAAGACCTTAGAACATACGACACAACTGTCATTGAGCATAAGATCCCATTGAAAGAGGAGGCCACACCATTTAGGCAGAAATTAAAACAAATAAATCCTATGCTTCTGCCTATTATGGAAAGGGAGGTAAAGATGATGCTGGATGCCTAAATCATTGTCCCTTTGAGATATTCTGAATGGGTGGCCAACTTGGTTCTAGTAAAGAAAAAGAGCAGTGAATTCAGACTCTGTGTTGATTTCAGGAATCTAAACAGAAGCTCTAAGAAGGACAATTACCCTTTGCCAAAGATGGAACACATATTGCATAGGGTGACAGGCGCATCCAGGATCTCCATGATTGATGGATTTTATGGCTACAATCATATCTCTGTCCTACCTAAAGACAGAGAAAATAGAACCTTCACCACTCCTTGGGGAACAATCATGTATGCCAAAATGCCCTTTGGATTAATGAACGCATGAGCAACCTTCCAACGATCCATGGACATTGCCTTCATTGGAGAAAGATACAAATTTGTGTTCATCTATCTGGACGACATAATAGTCTTCTCCAAATATGATAAAGAACATTGTCACCATCTGAGAAAAGTCTTCTCAAAATGCAGAAGGTTTGGTGTCTCCCTAAATCCTAAGAAGTATTTATTTTCCATCCAGGAAGGAAAATTGTTGGGACACATTGTATCAATTGAGGGGGTTAGGATTGATTCAAGTAGGGTAGAATCTATTCAAGCCTTATCACTTCCCAAATCCAAGAAAGAAGTTCAATCCTTCCTGAGAAAAATCAATTTTCTGAGAAGGTTTGTTTCAAATTTTGTTGAATTGGTGAAGCATATCACAACCATGGTCAAGAAAAGGAACGAAGTAAAATGTACTGCCGAGTCTAGAGAATCCTTCAACCAAATAAAGAAGTCACTGAATGAGGCACCTATGCTTATTAGTCTCAATTATTCCAAGGATTTTCTGATTTTCGCCTTTGCTTCATTTGATACATTGGTCGTTGTTTTATTACAAAAGAATGATGTAGGGCTGGAGCAACCTATTTCTTTTTTCAACAGAGCACTAAGAGACGCAAAGGTTAGATATGACATCATGGAGAAGAAGGCCTATGCCTTGGTGAAAGCTCTTAAAGATTTCAGAGTCTATGTTCTGCATTCGAAGATCATTGCATATGTTCCTTCAGCTATTGTGAAGGACATCCTCATCCATCCTGACATAGACAGGAGGAGGAGCAAGTGGATTTCCAAAATCCTTGAATTTGATCTAGAAATAAAACCTACCAAGCTAGTTAAAGGCCAAGGTTTATCCAATTTGTTGGTTGAATCTAATTGTAAATCTTTGGAGGTTAAATTCATCAACACTTGCTCATAAAATCAATAGGCTAAAGTGTCTGATAGGAGCCCTCAGGACAACACCCCATTGGCAGAATGTGCTTGGTACAAAGATATCATATGTTTTCTACAAATTTTGCGACCTCCAGATTGAATGGGGAAGAGAAAGGAAAGATATTTAAAGCTCAAAGTGATTAGATATTGCCTTATTGACCAGACTTTGTATTGGAAAGAACATCTAGGAGTGCTTTTGAGATGTTTAGACCCACAAGAGGCCCAAAATATTATGTTTGATTTTCATGACAACCTATGTTGGGGACATCACTTCTGGAGAACCACAGCCTACAAAGTTATCAGGGTTGGGTACTTCTGGCTTACTCTGTTCACTGGTGTTTGTGTGAAAATCATGGATTGCATCAAATGTCAGAAATTCTCTAGGAAGAAACAACTCAAGCCTCTGCCATTGAAGCTCGTAGAATCTTTAGGACCCTTTCAGCACTGGGGCCTAGAATTTATTGGGGAGATTCATCCTCCTTCGAGTGGTCAACATAGATGGATCTTAACTGCCACTGATTAATTCACCAAATGTATAGAATCTATCCCCACAAAGAGTGCTTCTCACAAAGTAATCATTGGTTTTATTTAAGATATTATAGCAAGGTTTGGTTGTCCAAAAAGGATTTTCACTGATAATGCTACATCCTTCAAGGCCAAGCCATTAATCTAGTTTTGTGAGCAGTTTGGTATTTCGTTGATTCACTCAACTCCTTACTACCCTCAAGGGATTTAACTGGCAGAGTCCTCTAACAAGAGTCTCATAAAAATTATCAAAAGACTACTAGAAGACAACAAGAAGGCATGGGATTGAAAGCTCAAGTTTTCTCTGTGGGCTGATAAAGTGACAACAAAGAGGTCTCGTGGCGCCTCTCCTTTTCAGCTTGTGTATGGATTTAAGGCCATATTTCCTTCTCAGCTCGCCTTGTCGGTGGAAAAATTCTTCCAAGACTGCCAGAGAGAACCTTATGACATGGTTAGGAGAATATTACAACTGGACAAAGTGCAGGAAACCAGAGAGAAGCTACTGGACAGGGCACATGACCATCAACAGATGATCAAACAATCGTTTGACAAGAAAATAAGTAAGGATGATTTCCAGTTGGGGGATCTAGTACTCAAATGGTATGCACCAAGACAAGACAAGGGAAAGCATGGTAAATTTGAAACCCTTTGGATTAGACCCTTCAAAATTTCTGAGACACTTTTAAATAATACTTACATGTTGCAGAATTTGGAAGGTGACGGAGTTTTTAGTGGCCCTGTAAATGGGCACTTCCTGAATTTTTTTGTTTGTTTAAAGCTGCAGTCGACATCCCACCATTGTAAATACCGTTCCTATTTTATGTTTATTTTGTTTTTAATAGGAGACTCCATAGCCCAAATCTAAGGCACTGGAACTACTTTTTCTTGGCAGCTCGCAGGGAGCATGCCATCCCCTGTGGAGCAAATTGTTATCACATAAACTTGTCAGAGTCTTGTGAATTTGGGGGTTTTTGCCTAAGTTTGTAATTTTGCCTATCTCTCCTCCTTTTTGAGACCCAATCGTAAGGTTTTTCCTTTCGAATTATAGTTTTCTTCTTTCACCTGCTTGAGAGGTGTCGGCCCTAAGCCTTTCTATTTTCTCTAAGGTTGATCACTTCTCTCTCCTTGTCTCTGTCATTGATCCTTTTGCCTTCCTGAGCCCTCAACCAATCATCCAAGTATTTGTTTACAGAGGCCACAACCATAAGCACAAGCGCAACACTTAGAGCGGCTTGATATAGACTTGAATCAAGCGAGCGAGAAAGTTCAGTTTGGTGGAGGAAATTTCATTTCAAAGTTCAAGGATCAAAGACAAATTATAAATGCAGGAATAGGGAGTTCAAAATGTTGTTGAAGTTATTTTTAAAAGAGCCGAACCCCCGAAAATTGAAATCAACAGGAGCCATCCGATCCAGCAGGACGTGTGACTCTAGATCCAAACCATGGAGAAAGTCATTTCGGGAAAGCCGAAGTATGGAGTGCGCATGGTTTCTCGAGTTTCGAAATGACAAGGTCCCAAAATGTTGATATTAATCTAGGCCATCCGATCTAGCAGGGATGCTTGGCACCTGATCCGAGAGATCGCAATTTCACGACTTAGAGGTTTGAGCACGGAGCAGGACAGGAAGTTGTGAAACATGAAATCACTAAGCGCCTGGGAATTGGGCTCGTGGTCACAACCCATAGTCATATGGAAAGCAGGGATATAAATAAGGGCATGCACCTATTGGGTGGCTGGTGACTAAGGTTATTTGGGGAGACGATCGTGGTCGTCAAAATCGAAGTAGGTTTGACCGTCGATCTGAATGGCACATTTCGTAAGTTCCAGTATCAGGATATTGGGAATCAAGTGGAGTGAAAATTCCTGAAAATAAAAGTCTTGAAATTTCATGAAAAGAAGCCCTAGGTCATGACCCGAGGTCACATGAAGTGATGGAGAGGAGCCACTCCAGAAGCCGAGGGAACCCATATTTTCATAGGGGAATATCTACGTTGTCTCAAGGTGCCAGGATTGACTTGAAGGAGTCATGAGCGTCTCCTGGAGCATTCATGGGTGTCAGGTTTCATCATGATCCCGATGAAAGTAGTTAATGGAAATGGGGGAGGTTGTTGAAACCTCGTCTCACCCCATAAATGGAAAGCATGTAAAGACAACTGTGTAGGCAGACTGTCAGCTGAGAGTTCCCCTATCATTGAATTCCCCTACAAAGCCCATACTTATATAAGATTGTGTTTGACATAAGAATGCAAGTGCAGACTGACAGAAGAAGATGCATATGCAAAGTTTTGAATGTAATAGCCATGTCACATCTCTCATGGTGGTGAATTGTTCTGAGTATAAATACTTGGTTTTGATATTTTGTTATGGTCGATGGTTGAGCTAAGCTCTCATATTGTAAAGTTTTAATGAAGCCTCTGGTTCTCTGGTTATGTGTTACCATTTGAGACTTCTTGTTTAATGACAGTCAGCTTTCTTATCATCTCTTTTGCTTATGATATTGAAGACTTAGGCATGGGTTATCCACTCGAGTTGTTGTGACTGTATTGTAATGTATGTTTGGTTGTAATATTGTTATGACGTTTTTAGTTTCCTGAAGTTTTGGGTTCAAGAGGATCTTGTATTCAAATCTTTTCCTCCTTAGGTTGCTGGAAGACCTGATGTCCCTAGCAGACCTCTCCATTTCCTCATCATTTATCCCCCATACTCACCCTTTACTACAACTTACCGACTGAAGTTAAATCAAGAACTCACTTGATCATGCATTGGCTAGTCTGTATTTCTGAGTTAAAGCAATATTTTCTTGAGTCTGTGCCCATTTGACGCTCTTTAATTTATTCATTGTGACATACAAACTGATGGGTACTGGGCTTAGCTCTGCTACAATCCAGAGGTGACTTCTAATGCTAAAACAATTTATAAGAGTTTCAATCCTCATATTTTTATCATAGCACAAAACTTCAACCCTCGTTCTACCTCTGTTACTCAAGAAGGATATCAAACACACTACTAGGTCTCCTTCCTCAACATTTTGTTCAACTTCAATCTCTTCCTTCGACTCTGAATCTAACTCAAATTATTCATTTCTTCTATTTTCCAACTCTTTTATTCTTCTTCTTAATTCTTTGAGTTCTCTATTCCTCTCACCTCCTCGTGTCGATCCTTCTCTTCGCAGTGACATCCTTATGAGTTTTCTTGCAGCCCTCACTCAAACCAACATTTACAAGCCTTACCTCTGGGCACTGTTCTCTCACAACTCAAGAACTGAAACCACTCTGATACCACTTGATGCAACAACAACGCACTGCAAAAATTCTAGCACCTATAGGACTATTCTCTGCCTTTAAAATGGACAATGGAACTCATGTTTTGAACATGCAACACAAATTTCATTTATTGTTATCAAAGATTGAAATAGAAGAATTTTAATTACAATCACAAGAACACAAATTGACTATGAATCCTTCCTGGATCATTTATTTTAGAACTCCTCTTATTACAATGTGGTTAATAGATACAATCCTTCATCGCTTGATACAATCTTTTTTGGACCCTGTTTTTTTATGGTGATCTCAGTAAATTTAATTGAACCTGAGAGAAACTCCTCTTTTACTCTTAACTGAATGACCCCAACCCTTCATCTCTTTTCCTCTCCCCATTATCCCCATTTCTTCTCTTGTTGATCTATTTCCATCCGCTAAAGGAGATGAACAATCATGACTATTCGTACCCAACTATTTTCCAATTTGAATTTCGTTCCCTCTTCCTTCACCAATGATTGTCACTTAGAATTTTATCTTCCTGGGATGTGTGGAGTGGAATTCCAACATAATTTTTGTAGTGTGGAGTTGCAACAGAGAATCCTATAGCGTGGAGTTGCATCATATTCCCTCTAGCATGGATTTTCAGTGTAGGATTCACAGGACTGTCATTCGTCATTTGGGTATGAGTCGTAGCACTGTTATTTGTAACAATGAGTTGCAAGACAAGATGAAACATAGAGTTGCAACCATATTTATTCATCATAATTGAACTTGTACATAGTTGAAATTTTTTTAGGTGATGCATATTTCCCGTAACCGAATATGCTCCTACATGATGTTGGACAACTGAGAGGGGGGTGAATGAATTGTTACCGTGCTTAAACAATTATGCCCATTTTAAACTCTTTAGAAAACACTCAATGACGATCAAAATAAATCAGGGAAGTAAGTAATAGAATATTCAGCATCAATCACACACATGAAATATACAGAGAGATATATTTCTCGAGGAAACCCATAAAGTGAAAAACCTCTTCTTCTTGATACGATAAGTAATCTTTATTTTCTGTACATTATCATTCTTATGAGCTCCAATTCTTTTGAGGCTACAACCTCCGTTTTACAAGAAACAACTTGCTGAGAGCACCAACTCTCTAGTTTCTTTAGCACTCACTAGAAGGAAGCACCAACTCCCTGAGTGTTCTAGCACCAACTAGATGGAAGCACCAACTTCCAGTCACACAGGCACCAACCTGTATAACATAGAACAATAGTTCTCCCTCACACCACCCTGCCACCCTGGTTTTTCTGGCTGCAACCAGATGGAAGCTACAACTCCCTGTGTTCAAGCACCCACTTGAAACTCCGAGGACACTAGTCCTCCCTAGCACCTCCCTACCACCCTGAAATACACATCTTTTCTTTTCTTGAATTTATCACAATGATAAAACATTTATCTATGGATTACCAATCTCATCACTGTTCTTCTACACTGCTATGCTCTGCCTGCATCAATGCCTCTCTGCTCCCATCTTCTACACTTTCTATTCTTCTGCATTTTATGCTTTGTGCGCCATCTCACCTCTATGCGCTATGCCTCTGCATGCTCTTCACTGTGTCACTGTTCTTCCCTACAGGTTGTTCACTGCGTCTCATCCTCACAACTGCATAGCTAACCAACATAATCACCTCACTTCTTTGTTCTGCATCTCTTTCTCATATTGAGTCCTTTGCCTGATTATCATGGAAACTCTTCGTCCTCTCTAGCAGTTCAATCCATGTGTTCATCGTCAGTGGGTGTTATGGTGAGATTCCCTATCTTCTCTGGTAGTCGAAACTCTTAGTCGTCTCTATCAGTTACAACCAGTCAATTACAACTTCTTTGGCTTCTAAGCCCCTTCCTTCACGTGATCACTGGAGGTGACCATATGCCTGGGTTTAATGATCGCTTGAGCACTTATCAATTCAACGAACACAATTCATTCTCCTCAAATGGACGACTGTCGTAACTTTGATACTTTTCCTTTCAGAACTTTTGGGTTTCAAACCTTTGAAACATCCGAATCAGAATTTCAGAATAGATCTGACGGTTCACATTACATATCAGAACCAGATCAATGGTTAGCGTTAATCCTTACAGTCATCCTTCATTGCTTAATCCAATGACTAGGACTTAATCAAGTAATGATATGTATGGCCACCTTTTACTCCACGACTTTGTCTATTATTCTTACGCTATCCTTCCACTATATTTTGATCAATGGTTGATAATACACCCGACATCAGATCGATGATCAAGATCTCCTTTGGGTCTTCGGACTTCAGAGATTTCAAGTGTCAAACATTTATTTCCTCCATACGTCAATCCTCCGAAGCTGACAAGCCTTTGATGTGTGTCCCTCTCAGATTAATGGTAGAGATCTCCTCGGGTCTTCGGACTTCGGAGATTTCAAATCTCAACCCGTTCTTCCTCCAGAGTGAAAACCTACTGAGTCAGTCATAATACAGTGTAGACCTTTTGTTATTTGTTAACATTTTCACTTAGATTATCCTTCCACTATAGTAGATCGATGGATGATATTGCTCCCGAAGTGATATTCAGATTGGATGTCTCGTGTCCACTTCGGGTCTTCGACATTCAAGACTTCGGATCTTTGGGTGAGTGATGGTGATAAAACTCCTAAAGAAAAACTCCCGGAGTGGCGTAACTCTTGTGTCACTTGATGATGTGTCACGAGCCGAGAAACTATCACGTGTCACTCTGATTCATGATTTTCACGTACCTTAAATGATGATTTCAACTTAACACTTGCCATTCTCTGACTGTGCCACATGTCCTTGACATGGCATTCAGGATAGTATCTTAGATCGACGGCTGAGAGTGCCTTCAGACCTTCGTCCTTTGGGACTTCAAGACTTTTGACATTTCTTGGCGGTGAAACTCCCAAAGAAATTCTCTCATAGTGACGTAACTTTCTTATGTCAATTGTTGACATGGCATGAGCCAATTTCCTCTTGATGCTTGTCATCACTTGATTATGCCATGTGTATTTTCTGATGTGGTATGCTGACATGGTCTACCGACGTGGTCTTCTGATGAGGTCTGGCACTATGTCCTTTTGCTGACGTGGTCTGCTGACCAACAACCCTGAACCAACAATCCTCATTTTTCCTCCAAATCTGACAGTCCTTATTCATTTCGGATTTTCGGGCTTCAGGTATTTCATATCTCAAACATTCCAGAGCATAACCTCTTCGGGACTTTAAACCCGAACTAAATTTTGTTCGTCGATTAGGATCTTAGATCAATGGCTTGATCTGTCAGCGTTGCAGCTCTTCTAGCTTATCCTATCCTTCCACTTGAAAGTGATCCGATGGCTGATGGGAATTCGCATAATCGAATTCTCAAACATTTTTCTCGCTTATCCTGTCCTTCTACTCAAAAGTGATCCTACGGTTGTGAAGTTTCTTAAAACAGATCCACGATCGAGAATTATTGTGCAACCACAATCTGGGAGTGTTTTAACTTGTCACCTAAATCCACAATGGGAAGATGTGCACTATTTGTGAGTTAACCACAATCGTTGATCTTCGAAGCTATCATATTAGACGGTCCTGACTAATTGCAGGATGAGAACAAGCGCGATGTTTAATACTCCTTTCAATCTTTGCAATTCATCCATGTCGTAGATTTGGCAATTGCGCATCCAACGGACATGATTTAATCTAACTTAAACTCATTGTTTGTTGGATCAATCGCAGTAGTAGATCTTTGAAGCTATGAGATATGACGATCTAGACAAATTGCGGGATTGTAGCTGACGAGTAGTTTAATTCATCTTTTTCTCCCCATAATTCCTCCCTGTCATTGATTTGGCTTACAGATCCGACGGTGTTGATTTGACATGAGTTTTATAGTGCCATCTCTTATGATATTTAATCTCCAGTCTCTTTTGTACTGCGCTTTCCTTTCTGAGCTGTGATCTCTGCTTGTTTTTCTCTCCTCCTCTTGAGCTTACACTTCCTTTTGCTCCACCGTCTGTTCTTGCCATCAATGCCAAGCATACTCTTTCCTGCAAAACATGCCAACAATCTCCCCCTTTTTCATTGATGGAAACCCTCAAAGGTTGTGCTAGATTGCTTGGACCTCCAACTGTAGCATCCAAACTACTCCTTTTCTCCACCTTTGACATCAATGTCAAAGAAAACATGCTCCCCCTGAGCTGTTGTAGTACATTTCGAAGGTATAAGATATTCAACCAATACATACTCCCCCTCATAGGATGGACTCTCTTAGGTTGATAATGGGGTCACGACCAACTTCTAGCGTAGATACTCAAACTGAGATTTTGCAAGAGGTTTAGCGAAGATATCAACAATCTGGTCTTTGGATGGAATATAATGCAAAGAAACAACAATGTTGGTCACCTGTTCCCTCAAGAAGTGATACTTGATGGGTATATGCTTGGTCTTGGAGTGAAATACAGGGTTCTTTGACACACTGATTGCACTAGTATTATCACAATGAATTGCAATCGATGCAATATATTTTACCTCCAAATCTGCAAGTGTCTGAATCATCCACAATACTTGGGTACAACAAGTGGCAGCTGCAATGTATTCAACTTCTGTAGTTGATAAGGAAATGGAACCTTGCTTCTTTCTCAACCATGATACAAGAGAATCTCCTAAGAAGAATGCACCTCCACTCATGATTTTCCTTTCATCCACGCAGTTAGCCCAATCAACATCTGAATAGACTGATAGTTGAAAATTTTGATTCCTAGGATACCATAGGCCATA
>SNQJ01S0005389.1:234867-250285 GCA_010110895.2 Picea sitchensis | reverse complement strand
TTTGACAGCTAACAAATGACTCTGTTTAGGCGCAGCCTGATACCTTCCTACCATTCCAACAACATGCATTATGTCTGGTTCGAATGTTGTGATATACTATAGGCTACCTATCATTAACCTATAAGAACTCTAATCAACATCAGGTGACTCATCACCCTTTATTAACTTGCATCCAGTGACCATAGGTGTGCTCATAGGTGTAGAATCTTCCATTTGAAACCTTTTCAACATTTCTCTTAGATATTTCTCCTGAGAAAGAAATAATCCTTTAGGGCTCTCAGTAATTTCCAGACCAATAAAAAATGATAGTTCCCCTATCATAAACTTTTCAAATCCAGAGTGCATAGCAGAGGCAAACCATTGTAACGACGAAGCATTATTGCTTCTGAAGATGATGTCATCTACATAGACCAACACGATGAGCAAATCATTACCCTATGTTTTGATATATAGATTGTTGTCAACTATTACTCTCTTGAACCCTTTGTCTTGAAGATACTTATCTAGTCTGTAGTACGAGGCATGAGGAGCTTGTTTCAACCCATATAAGGCTTTCTTCAGCTTGCAGACAAAGTCATGGTTATCTGACAGTTGGAAACCCTCTAGTTGTTCCATATAGACTTCTTCTTTTAGATCTCCATTTAGAAAATATGACTTGACATCCATTTGATATACTTTAAACTGTTTATGAAATGCATAGGCACGAAACATTCTAATAAATTCTAATCTTGCTACACGCGCAAATGTTTCATCAAATGTTTGAGCATATCATTTGCAAACCAATCTAGCCTTATTTCTTACAATATTTCCTTGCTCATTCATCTTATTTTTGTAGAACCATTTGGATCCTATTACATTTTTATTTGTTGGCCTAGGAACGAGTTCCCAAGTGTCATTCTTTTCAATCTGGTACAGTTCCTCATTCATTGATTTTAACCAATTTACATCTTCACTAGCTTCATTGAATTTCTTGGGTTCCACCATGGATATGAAGGCCGTATGTGATTGCTCGGTGTCTTTGGTTATCCTTCTCCTAGTTTGTACACCTTTGTCTTTCTCACCAATTATCTGACTTTCAAGATGATTCTTTTGAGTAATTCTGGAGGAAGGATTTGATGTTGATTGTTGTCCCGACTCTTCTTGTATGGGTGTCTCTTCTCCATGTGATTCTTGGACTCATTCATCTTCAGTTTCAGCTGTTTCCTCTGTAGTAGACTCAATATTTCTCGCCTCTCTTACTGGAACTTCTTCATCAACCTTTAAATCAATGCAATCAACTAATTTATGCAATCTTTTATTAAAGCATCTATATCCTTTACTATTGGTAGCATATCCTAAGAAGATGCCTTCATCATCCATGTCATCATACTTGCCAAGGTTTTCATTATTATTCTTTATGTATCACTTACTCCAAAAGAATTTCAAGTGTTTGATTGAAGCAGGTCTTCCATACCACAGTTCATAAGGTGTCTTGTCACTATGTTGTCTGAGGTGGGGTTTGTTAAGAATATGGGATGCTGTGTGTATTGCTTCTACCTAGTAAGTTTGATCAATGTTCTTCTCATTCATCATTGATCTGGCCATTTGATGAATTGTTCTATTTTTCCTCTCAACTACTCCATTTTGTTGTGGAGTTCCTAGGATTGTGTATTCTCTCTTGATCCCATGTTTTTCACATAATTCCTTGAAATCACTTGACATAAATTCTCTTCCTTTGTTTGATCTTACTGCCCTTAACCTCTTTCCTGTTTGATTCTTAGTTAAAGCCTTAAGTATTTTAAATTTCTCAAATGCTTCATCTTTTTCTTTGAGAAAAGCAACCCAAGTAAGTCTGGAGTAATCATCAATGATCATCATAAACTTGTTTTCCTTCCCTGTGCCTTCTTGTCTTGATGGTCCACATAAATCCATGTGAACTAATTGGAGTGGTTTCTCTGTTGAAGAAGAGCTCTTGGATTTAAAATATGTCCTGGTTAGATTTCCTACTTGGCAGGGTTTACACATAGAGTCTTGTGGCTTTGATATTCTTGGAAGATCTTTTACTGCCTCAATATTTTTGAGCTTAATTAAGTGGTCAAATTTTAGATGTCCAAGTCTCCTATGCCATAACCAGCTTTCATCATGTTTTCTTATATGACACTCTTATTTATCTTCTTTCAGTACATATACATTATTTTATGTTCTTATGCCTTTAGCCACCACTTGACCCGAATTTACAGATTTTATCTTACAATCCTTGGAAGTGAACACCACTTCACATCCTCTGTCACAGATTTGAATTACACTGAGAAAATCATGTTTCAACCAATATACAAGTAGAACATCTTAAGGTTTTCCTTTACCATTACTCAAACTCACCATCCCTTTACCCTTGATTTTACCTGGTTCATCATTTCCAAAGGTTACATTTCCTATTTTGCTTTTACTTATAGACATAAACTTATCCTTTTCTCCAGTCATGTGCTTGGAACATCCACTGCCTATATACCAGGGGTATTTTTGTTTTTGAGCTGAAAGTACTAGCCACATTTTTCACTATCTTTCTTTTTCCATGTACTAGCATTTCTAGCTAAAGGATTTATCCTTGGATCTGCCTTGTACTTCTTCAGATGGCAATTTTCAGCTTTGTGGTTGAAGTTATGACAATTATAACATTCGAGCTCATTGTTCAGTAGGTCAAAGTGATTGGTGATACGTTGTCTATTCATTGGCTTCTTAGTTCTATGTTGTAAAGATTGTTTATTTCTTGACCTCCTCAGTTGCATGTCTCTAAATTTAATTTGACAATTTACAATCTTATGACCAAAATTAGAACAGTAAAAACAGTAGCCATGGAAGAAATTTTGGTACCTGAAGGATGGCCTTCTTCTTGGAATTTGTTGCTCCATCTTCTGATCTCTTTGTTTTTTATCAGGGATCATCTTGTCCTTATTAGCTTTTGGTGACAGAGTACTCTCATGGTCTGATTGTCTGCTAACTTGGAACTTGATCATCTTTACTGGCTCTTTGCTTTCTGGATGTTTGTTGCTTGAACCATTTACATAACCTAAAACATTCTTCAACAAAGGAGATCTTTGTTTTCTAAGAATTTCATTAAGTTTTGTTGTGGCTTTAATGCTTGGAAGATTTTGGAGATACAATGTTTTAAACTTCTCCATCTCTTTTTTGTTTTTTACTACCTCTTCTTCCAAGGTTTCACATCTTGCCTTCTTTTCTGATAGATGTTGTTTCAGAATGTCATCTATTTTCTTTGCCTCTTCTAATTCCACTTTTAGCAGGGCAAAGTCTTCATTAGGTCCTTTATCATATTTCTCCAACTGTATCAACAATTGTTTTTTCTTTTTCTTCTTAGATCCGAGTCTAGCAATTTCTTCTAGAGCACTGATCAATTCTCCTTCCAAGTCAACCACAACTTCTTCATCATCAACATCACTTCCTGTTCCTTTATTATCATAATCCTCTTTGTTCATAAGCATAAAGTCATTAATCTTATCTTGACAGGAAGAGTCACTATCTGTGTCTTCTGAAGAGTCATCATTGTTTACACATAGACTTTTCTTTTTACCAAATATCTTGGGTTTGTACTTCTTTTCACCTTCAGAATTATGATCTTGTTTCTTGTCTAGACACTTAGATGAAAAGTGACCTATCTTTCCACAGTTAAAACATTTGAAGGGAAATTTTCCTTGGTACTTGCCTGATCCTTTCTTTAGTCTTCTCACAAATTTTTCTTTGATTTCATCAGGATCAAAATCCTCATTCTTATCTACTATAAATGATGCTTCTTTAGAGGTGGGTTTATCTTTACCTATCTTCATTTCATAGGCAGTCAGATTTCATAGAAGTTGGTCAATAGAAAAATATTTTAGATCATTAAGTTCTTATATAGTAGAGACCTTTGGGTTGAATCTATCTGGCATAGATCATAACATTTTCTGAACTAAAGAGACATCCTCAATTTTTTCACCAAGTCCTATCATTACATTTACTTGTTCTTCAACTCTCTGAAAGTACTTCCCAACAATTTCATCCTATTTCATCTTTATCTATTCAAACTATAATCTATAGGTTTGAAGCTTGGCATCCTTTACCTTCTCATTACCTTCATAACTACTGATGAATTTGTCCCACATTTCTTTGGCAGATTCTAAGTGCATAACTTTTACAAATTTTGTTTCTGCAAGCCCACTCAGAATAGCATTCATAGCCTTAGCGTTGAATCTGAATTCTACCTTGTCATCCTTAGAATCTAGTACAACTGGTTTGACATAACCAGTATCTACCACATCCCAAACATCTGCACCTAGGGCCATTATGTAGGTTCTTATCCTAACTTTCCAGAAGGCAAAGTTTGTTCCATTGAATAGGGGGGCTTATCGATTGAAGTTCCTTCATGGCTAGTCATGTTTAAGCTCTAGGATCTACCCTTAGATAAAAGAAACCGTATCTGATACCAATTGTTGGACAACTGAGAGGGGGGGTTAATCAGTTGTTACTGTGCTTAAACAATTATGCCCATTTTAAACTCTTCACAGAACACTCAATGACGATAACAATAAATCATAGAAGTAAGCAATAGAATATTCAACATCAATCACACACATGAAATATAAAGAGATAGATATTTCTTGAGGAAACCCATAAAGGGAAAAACATCTTCTTCTTGGTATGATAATTAATCTTTATTTTCTTGATAGATATTTCTTATGAGCTCCAACTCTTCTTGAGGCTACAACCTCTGTTTTACAAGCAACAACTTGCTCAGAGCACCAACTCTCTTGTTTCTCTAGCACCCACTAGAAGGAAGCACCAACTCCATGAGTGTTCTAGCACCAATTGGATGGAAGCACCAACTTCCATTCACACAGGAACCAACCAGTATAACAGAGAACAATAGTTCTCCCTTGCCCCACCCTGCCACCCTGGCTTTTCTGGCTGCAACCAGATGGAAGCTACAACTCCCTGTGTTCAAGCACCCACTTGAAACTCTAAGGACACCAGTCCTCCCTACCACCTCCCTACCACCCCGAAATATAAATGTTTTCTTTTCTTGAATTTATCATAATGATACAACATTTATCTATGGCTTACTAGTCTCATCACTATTCTGCTACACTGCTCTGCTCTGCCTGCATCAACGTCTCTTTGATTGCATCTTATGTGATTTCTGTTCTTCTGCATTTTATTCTCTGTGTTCCATCTCACCTCTATGCTCTATGCCTCTGCATGCTCTTCACTGTGTCACTGTTCTTCGCTACAAGTTGTTCACTATGTATCTTCCTCACAACTGCATAACTAACCAACATAATTACCTCACTTCTCTGTTCTGCATCTCTTTCTCACGTCGAGTCCTCTGTCTGATCATCATGGAAACTCTTCATCCTCTCTGGCGGTTCACTCCACGTGTTCATCATCAGTGGGATTTATGTTGCGATTCTTTAGCTTCTCTCGAAGTCAAAACTCTTTGTCTTCTCTGTCAGTTACAACCAGTCAATTATGGCTTCTTTGGCTTCCAATCCCCTTCCTTCATGTGATCGCTGGCGATGACCATATGTCTGGGCATAATGATTGCTTGAGTGCTTATCAATTCAATGACCACAATTCATTCTCTTGAAATGGATGATTGTCGTAACTTAGACACTTTTCCCTTCAAAACTTTTGGGTTTCAAACCTTTCGAAATTTCCGAATTAGAATTTCCGAACAGATCGAACGGTTCACATTACATCTCAGAACTAGATCAATGGTTAGCGTTAATCCTTAAAATCATCCTTCATTGCTTAATCCAAGGGCCATGAATTAATCAATAAATGAGATGCATGGCCACATTTTTACTCTACGACTTTGTCTATTATGCTTACACTATCCTTCCACTGTATTTTGATCAACGGTTGATAGTACACCTGACATCAAATCAATGGTCGTGATCTCCTTCGGGTATTCAAACTTCAGATATTTTGAGTCTAAAACCTTTCTTTCCTTCGTATGTCAATATTCCGGAATTGACAAGCCTCTGACATGTGTCCCTCTTGGATTAACGGTCGAGATCTCCTCAGGTCTCCAGACTTCGAAGATTTCAAATATCAACCCATTCTTTCCTCCTGAGTGATCACCCACTAAGTCAATCATAATACGGTGGAGACCACTTGCTGTTGGTTAATGTTTTCACTTACACTATCCTTCCACTGTAGTAGGTCGATGGATGAGACTGCTCCCAATGTGATCTTCAGATCGGATGTCTCGTGTCCACTTCGGGTCTTTGGCATTTGGGACTTCAGGTCTTTGGGCAAGTGCTGGTGATAAAACTCCCAAAGAAAAACTCTCAGAGTGATGTAACTCTTGCGTGAAGTGATGATGTGTCATGAGCTGAGAAACTCCCACGTGTCACTTTGATTCATGATTTGCACGTACCTGGAATGCTGATTTCAACTTGACAATTGTCGTTCTTTGACTGTGACACATGCCCTTGATCCGACGGTCAAGATAATATCTTAGATCAACGGTTAAGAGTGCCTTCAGACCTTTGTCCTTAGGGACTTCGAGACTTTTGACATTTCTTGGTGGTGAAACTCCCGAAGAAATTCTCCTGGAGTGACGTAACTTTCTTACATCACTTGTTGACATGGCATGAGCCAATTTCCTCTTGATGCTTGTCATCACCTGATTATGCCATGCATATTTTCTGACATGGTCTGCTGACATGGTCTGTCGACGTGGTCTTCTTACGAGGTCTGCCACTATGCCCTTTTGCTGACGTGGTCTGCTGACCAACATCCTTGAACCAACAATCCTCGTTTGTCCTCCAAATACAACGGTCCTTATTCATTTTAGATTTCCATACTTCGGGTATTTCATATCTCAAACATTTCAGAGCGTAACCTCTTTGCGACTTTAAATCCGAACTAAATGTTGTTCGTCGATTAGGATCTTAGATCAACGACTTGATCTGTCAATGTTGCGACTCTGCTAGCTTATCCTGTCCTTCCACTAGAAAGTGATCTGACGGTGAAAAGAATTCACATAATAGAATTCTTCGTTTTTCTGTCTTATCTTGTCCTTCCACTCAAAAGTGATCCAACGGTTGTGAATTTTCTTAAAACATATCCACGATTGAGGATGATT
The DNA here is from genome assembly GCA_010110895.2 of Picea sitchensis. NCBI lineage: Eukaryota > Viridiplantae > Streptophyta > Pinopsida > Pinales > Pinaceae > Picea > Picea sitchensis. Next base: position 243,165 of record SNQJ01S0005389.1, on the reverse strand, counting down.
TCGCAACCACAATCTGCGAGTGTTTTAACTCGTCACCCAACTCTGCAATGGGAATATGTGCGCTATTGGTGATTTAACCACAATTGTTGATATTCGAAGTTATCAGATCAGATGGTCTTGATTAATTGCAGGATGGGAACAAGCGCGATGTTTAATCCTCCTTTCAATCTTCGCAATTCATCCATGTTGTAGATTTGGCGATTGCGCATCCGACATACATGATTTGATCTGACTTAAACTCATTGTTTGTTGGATCAACCGCAGTCGTAGATCTTTGAAGCTATGAGATCTGATGATCTAGACAGATTATGGGATTGTAACTGGTGAGTAGTTTAATTCATCTTTCGTTCCTCGCAATTCCTCCCTGCCGTTGATCTGGCTTGCAGATCGGACTGTCTTGATTTGATCTGATTTTTATCGCGAAATCTCTTCTGAGCTTTAATCTCCAGTCGCTTCATTACTGTGCTTTCCTTTTTGAGCTGTGATCTCTTTTTGATGTTCGCTCCTCCTCCTGAGATTATGCTTCCTTTTTCTCCACCTTTTGTTCTTTCCATCAGTGAAAAGCATAGTCTTTCCTGCAAAACATGCCAACACATGAATCCTCCTCTATTAACATTCACCTTAAGGATTTTCATCTCAAATAACATACTAGTTGGGAATCAACCATACCTTTGGGATGAATATTGAGTCGACATAGATTAGCTAGGAACTTGTTGACTCCAGGGCCTACCTTCAACCCAACTATAAATATTGAACAACTAGCCATCCAATGGACATATTTCCATATACCAAGACACTTAGGTACCCAACCATGGTGGTCACTAGTTATTTGTAAAAATAGTCTAGATACAGAGTGTATCCAAGTCAATCTTACACTCTATGCACCTACCAATCTTAGGTCTTATGCTGCCACATTCGTCAAACAACCTCTCATCAAGGAATGACTATTGGAAAAAAAACATGCACCTATATTTCCCTTTCAGCTACAACACACCTCATCATGCAAATTCATGAAATATTTTTACATTACAAAGAAATGCCATGCATAGCTACAAATCTTTTTAAAAAGATAATGAAACATATGGCCAAATGATTCTACCTATGTATTTCTCTATAAACATGAACATACTTGGTTTTGTCACCTGCATCTTTGGAGTCTTAGTTCAAACTTCATCTTGGATTTCCATACTTCTATTATTTGTTAGAGTAGCTATTTCTAGCAAAACAATTGTACCCCCATATTGAGTTAGCTAAACTCAATATGTGTATTAACTTTATCAAATCCAAAACATTTTCACCACAACCACCATTAAATATTGAGAACTAGATAGCACTTAATGTAACTAAACATGCTCTCATTCATTCATTACTCTCATATTCAAAACAAATTGAGTGATCAATTCAACTCATATGTTAAAAAATGAGGATGCACTTTCTCCCATGCTAAATTCAATTCAAGCCAAAGCCACTTGAACATGCATACTTTATCCAAACATTATCCATATCTTAGTAGGAACACATACCATGCATTCCCATCACATACCAAGAAATATCTATAGTACATAAATTACTATTGCTAACTTCAACTTAGTTTATTCTCTCTTAAGCATATCATGCATCAGAAAATTCAACACGCATATGAGAAAAAAATCAAGAGAATTTCCTCCACCAATAATGGCCTCTACATGAGTTCTCTTGAAATGCCTTTAGAGGAATTGACTGATTTCACCTTAGATTCGCCCATAGAAAATTTGCATGAGCAAAAAATAGATGATTTGATTCCTCACAATCCACATGTAAAATATGTCATGAACAACTCAAAATTACACTAAATTAAAGTTCTATCAATTTGAAGCATAGAAAAGAGCTACCAATGGTCCTCATCCATGTGCTCAATCCATCCTCCATGCGCTACATTATTTTTGGCTTGACATTTTGATTTCCTTCTCCTTAGGGATGTTGCACGTACAAATACTTGTAGGCTCAATGCTTGATCTTAAAATCACCATCATGTTTCAATCACACTACAAATATTTCGTAGATATATGCTTGTCTTCACTAAAGTTACATGCTTAATTTTCAAAGTAGATTAATCAAATATTTATCAGTCTCTTCTCATAAACTCCCACTATCATAAATGGCCACCCAATTTCCTTAAAAAGGGAGAAGCAAAAAAGGATATACATGATTTGTACATAATAAAAAAATTCACCAACATTAACTTCAGATCATAGATATAGTTTCATGATAAATATGGATGTAGTGAAATCCCAATGATTGTATTTAAACCAAGAACAACATGATTACACCACATATCAATATCACGTTTCATCTCAACACAAATGAAACCAACTGAATTAGCATTCAATCTACAACTATAGATTTATCAAGTGAGTAGATATGTTAACAATCATTACATAACACAATTTTTATAGGACTTTTACACAACAAACCAATTGACCATGAGCAATCCAAGCAAGCAATTCACATTTTATAAGGATAAGGAAAAACATGTCTATCTCGTAGAGAATCTATAATTTATCATATTTTGAGCTCCTTTTCCGTAGTGGCTACTCCATTGTTCCTTTACATGACTATACGTAACAATCTATGCTCAATAGAACCACTAAGACATAACTATGAGATCAAATAATTTGCATTAAACATTTTGGAGTTATTTAAATATTTTATCTATTGGACGTAGTATTTTAGCAACATTTAGGAGCGGTCATACCCTACAGATGATGTGCCTTCCTCTATGACAAACACATATCCATCATGTACCTTATCACACACAACTGATTATGATTCTCTCACATGTTCTACATGCAATGGTATCACTTCCAAAAGTTACACAACTTCCACTAATATCCTACATATCTCATGAAATGGTGGAAAAATAACATACCACCATAAACTAACCGAGGCCATAGAAAAATCGTAGAAAAAATCCATAGATAAACTATATTCCAATCATTTTTTTATGCACATGTGGTACATATAAAAAATAATATATAAATAATAAACTACAATATACATCAAAACTATGAGTATAATATGAATTAAGGTTGTGTGTTTAAAAGTTACCATATTTCCCTCAATTAGATATCTTGAAGACTCTCCAATTAGATGAATTGAAGGTTGGGAAATGGGTTTACCTACATAATTTTCTTTGGAGTGTTATGTGAATTATGCTCATTTTCATCTCATCATTTCTATAGCCTTCTCTCACATTTCATTGTTAACTCATTGGCAATTATATATCCTTTTATGGTTTTTCAAATTCTCCATCGTGATTTAGTTGACTTTTGATATTAGATTTGACACAATTGTATCTTTTTTGTTTTTTCCACACACAATAACTAGGTGAGTTGACAACTAGGTCATGAAAGGGTGTTTTTATTTTTATTTTATTTCATGTGAAAATTCAACACTCGTTGGATTTTTGGTGTTTTTAAGTTAGAGAAATAACTCGATCGAGGTACTTTTTAAATTTTATCATAAAACCTCAATCAAGGTATTTCCTCAATTAAGGTATCTTTTTATATTTTTTTCATAGAACCTTGATTGAGCAATTAAATTTAACCCAATAAAATCTTGATTGAGGGTTTATTAAAAATTCAATCGAGGTATTTTTAAAAAGCCTATTTAATCACTCGATCAAACATTCAATAACCCTTGATTGAGCTCTATATCTTGATGGAGGGTTTGAAAACTTAAAATCCTAACCCCACTCAACAAATTTTTTTGTAAATGAAATTTGCAGGGGATGAAACCCCTTCATTTCTATTATGTCAAGGGGTGGAGTTGATGTCGGTGGATTTGTCATTGAATCCTCTATTTGATGATGTGTGATTTTCATAGTTTTTATTTCATATTATGTTATTATGTTGTTAATTTATTTTCTTCTATAACTTATACTTAATTTTTCCACAATTCCTAAGGGGCTGAAAGAAAAATTGAATCAATAGCATAAAATCTACACAAGAAAAAAATACTACTAAAAACAAATATACACAATAAAAAAACATTACACAACAAAAAATTATAAAAAACATGTGCACAGATCTTTCTTCTTCAAAAAGGTATTTATGGTTTTCATTTTAAGTAAACAAGTGAAAAAAATGTTGGGAACACAAATGTGTATAAAATACAACTCAAATATGAATTTCTTATGTTTGAAAAAGAACAAAGAGTATAATTTAAAAATAAAATAAAATAAAAACCCATTACTACATTTTGTGTAGATTGTGGTCATGTAGTTTTTTTTTTTGAAAATCACACATTGAACACTTAATTAAATGATGGGAAAAAATTGATTTGTTAACTTTTCTTGAAATTTATAAGGTGTTACACACCTATTTTTCGCACTACCAAGTGTCTCACTTAAGTGTCACACTTTAGAAAGTGTCACACTTTAGCAAGTGTCACACTTTAGCAAGTGTCACACTTTAGCAAGTGTCACACTTTAGCAAGTGTCACAATTTCATCTGCAATGAATACATACAATGGTGAATATATGTCTCTGATGAATATTATATCTACAGTGAATACATATGGCGGTGAATATTATCTCTGCACTCAATACATATGGTGGTGAATACTATCTCTATGGTGAACATATCTTGGTGAATATTATCTCTACGATGGTGAATATTATCTTTGTGGTGATATTGCATGAATACTTATTGGGTTTATGGTGAATCTCATTTGTGGTAAATACAATCTACAGTAAATCTGTTATTCAAACCCTTCCTTGAATTAGGTGCACACATTTCTTATTTATTTATTTTTCTTTTTAATATGAGTAATTCACAGTTGATGCCTAAACATAATAGAGGAATGCCTAGCAAAGTAACCCTAGCAAGTTTGTATGAATCTATACAATCAATAGAAAAACATAGAGAAGACACATAAGCCAAACTTAAAAGTGAATTAGTAGCAATGGTTCGAAGTGATTTACTAGAAATGCTTGATAATAAATTTAGATCCTTTGAAGATAATATTCAGATACAGATGGACAATAAAATACTAGGGTTTCAGACTTAGTTACACAATATGGAGTCTAGATTACAAGAAATAGAAAAAAACAACCAAGAACAAAAACAATCAACTAAGGAAGAAGAGGTGGATGAAAATAGAAATCTTAGGGACAAAATTAAAGAGTTAGAAGACAAGCTAATAAATAATTTGGCCCTAAATAGCGTTGAACACAATTGGATATGAAACCTATCAAAGAGGAAATGAATACTTGCTCATAGAGTTAGACCATGAACGTAACAAAAGAGCCTTGAACCTCATAATTTTTGGTATAAAAGAACAAAAAGATGAGGACGCATTAGCAATAGTCAAGGAAGAATTAAAAAATAAATCACAAATTGAAACAATTGGCCTTATATAAGAGAAAATGTTGGGAAAAACAATTGAACATAAAGATAGGTTAATTTGGGTTATGGTAAGCTCTAATTCCCATAAATATGACAGACTTAGTAAAACTCCGAGCTTAAAAGGGTTTGGAATATTTATAAATGAAAACCTCATTCCAAAAGATCAAGCTAAATTAAGGAAGGAAGTTCAAAAGGAAAAGGAAGCTAGAAAGGAAGGAAAATGGGAAATAATTAGGAACCAAAAAGCTATTATTAGGGATAAAGACCAAAAGGACAATGATAAATATCAATTCGAGACACTCCAGATGCTCTTTTCGAACTATCGTGGTTTTCCATGGAGTAAAGGGCCTATTCTAAGTTGGATCTCGAGTGACATTAACATTGTTCTCTTGGTTGAAACTTGGGAGCATGAAGAATGGAAGGCCCTAATATCGAAGGATTTGTTTTGTGGTCCACATGGAACAAGAAGCTCCCCCGTGGAGGGATTGGATGCATAACATGTTACATAAAAACAAACATGTCTCTTCACATCTGACTTCATAAGAAATATTATCTTAATCAATACATATGGATGGAGATATCTGATATTAACGCTAAGAATATTTATATAGAAATTTGTTGTTTCACACCTATTAACTCTACTTTTTATACAAAAAATTTCTAGATAAGAATTGTCCCTACAAAATCTTAGAGAAAGATATATGCAATATGAAAAATGAAGACAATATTCTCATGTTAGTAGACTTTAATGCTAGAAATGCAACCAATCAAGCTATTGTTTTAAGTAATGACTTCAACCCTAATCCTATTTGGCTAGATGAGGACCTTGTCTTAGCTAAGAGTTACACAATAAACTCTGAAGACCTGATCGAGAATTTGTTTGGTATTGAGTTAATCAATCTTTGTATTTCTCAAGATTTAATAATTTTCAATGGTGTAAAGAAGTGGCCAAATTCTAACATGATGAATTGTATCCATGGGTTGGGTAGAATTGTTGTTGATTATGTAATATCAAATATCACCATATATAACCAAATAGTACACTTTGATCTTTTAGATGATCACGAACCTTACTCTGATCATAAACCTCTAACCCTAACTCTTAACTTTTCCACGCAAGAAATCTCTATAGAGGAGCACTCTAGCAGCCAAAGGAACTTACTTTTTGACAAACAAAAAGTTGATCTCTTATTAAAAGACTTAAGCAATTCTTTAAAACTCATATCATATCAGAACAATATTGAAGCTAACTATTATAATTTTACATCAACCCTCTCTCTTCAATTAAAATTTCTCTATTGAGGTACTACATAAAAAGAAAAACAATACAACTAATCCTTGGTACGATAATGAATGTAAATGTTTTTAGAAAATCCATTAGGGATGCTTCCAATGCATCTTTAAAAACTGATAAGATAAATAGATACAAAACCTTAATTAAACGAAAAAAAATGACTATATACATAGAAAGAAAGAGAATATTTTTCACCTATTTAAGATATATACTAAGAAATTCTGGAGGAAATTTTTGACTCATAAAACTAAAGAAAATAATAAGTTTCCCTTGAAGGATTGTAATTTCTACTTAAAAATGTGTATGAATCCCCTAACGCCATGGAAAACATGTCAAGAAACTCTACAAAGGAATAATGTTTTTCTATAGAAGAAATTAAGTTTGGGGTTAAGCGACTCTCAAAAGGAAAATCTAATGACATCAAAGGTTACCAAGATGAAATATTAACAATTGGAGGACCTATCCTCATCCCTCACATACATAAGCTCTTCAATTTAGTTATCCAACAAGGATTCCCGAAACCTTGGAATCAAAGCTTCATTGTACCTATTTTTAAAAGTGGGGATAAAGAAAATCCCTCTAATTATAGGACCATTATGATAGACCCCATTTTAGCTAAGCTATATGGAAGTATTTTGGAAAAGAAGATTCACACATGGTTAGAAATCCATTGAAAAAGAGCTAGAGGCCAAGCTGATTTTAGAGACTACCATTTCACTGTGGGTCCTTGTTACATTTAGGACCATTGTAGAGGAGTGTCTTAATGATAAAATCGATCTCCTTTGTTGTTTCGTTGATTTTATAAAATCTTTTGACACTGTGCCTAGAAATAACCTCTGGAATAGGTTATAATAGCTCAAAGTCCCTTTCGAGTTAAGAGATGACGCAATAAGGCTATATGAGAACATTATTTCCAAGTTTAGGAACACTGAGGGCTGGTCGGAAGAAATTAATTTTAATATAGGAGTCAAGCAAGGTTGTCCCCTATCCACTACCCTTTTCAATATCTATATTGATAAGCTAGAACATTTTTTGGAGGATGCATGCTATTTTGGCCGATGATGATATTGTTCTTATGTCGAAGAGTCCCTATGACCCAAGTAAGCAACTAATAACCCTCAAGGACTTCTTCTCTAGCATGGGTATGACTATAAACACTGAAAAAATAAAGGTTATGATAGTTAAATCCAAAAGGATCACCTACACTACTTTTTTTTAAGACAACAATAACTTGGAGGAGGTTTCTTCATACAAGTATCTTGGAATCAATATCCACCACAAGCTTAATTGGAACCACAGAATTGAAAAAAATGATAAATGGAGGTTGGAAAGCTTATTATAGGCTAGAAAACAATTGTAAATTAGCTTACCTTTGACTTTTGGATTAAAAAACTCCTCTTTCACACTCTCATCACTCACTCCAGTTATCTTATATGGATGTGAAGTCTGGGGTTGCAATATATCTACTGAATGTTTGTTAAGGTCCTAACCCGCACATAGGTAGATCAATGTATTCGGATGTAATAAAGGTCAATATTAATAAGACCTTTCAATAAATTAGAATAAGGCGGATGTAAGAAGACCTAATAGAAGCTTCCGCTTCTAGAAGGATCTTCC
>SNQJ01S0005389.1:216381-234857 GCA_010110895.2 Picea sitchensis | reverse complement strand
TTCAAATCCAGAGGGGGGTAGGGTATGTATACCTCAATAGAATTTACTAGTAAAATCACTGGGCAGAGGAGGTTTCATACACCAATTTGGTGTCTGGCTTGGTCGTGACCTTAAAAATAGATTAATTTGTGATAGTTAAATTTTTATAGCATCTAAAATGTCAAGGAACTGTTTGTGCTGAATTTCCTTGAAGGGAAACAGATTAATCCTGTCTCTCAAAAATAAAAGAACCCAAAAATAAACTACATGAATTGAATCGTCGTGGAGGAAAACCGATTTAGCCGGACCTTCCATGCTAACTAGAAGATCACAAAATACTAAATATTGACCAACAAAGTGGAAAAATTGTGCTAGGTGTCGTATACGGCCTGAGAGGATGCTTCGAGAAACATAAACAATTAATAAAACTAGGCATGCAAGATGACACCTTTGTGCATGTCGACGTTCATGCAATTTGATGACCGCTTTTTCCCACGTCGCACTCTGCATCCACCTGGATAGCAGGAGAAAAGATTGCCTTTGAAGTTGTCAAGGCCCTGGTAGCCAGTTCTGGAGAGTGCAGGGAGTTGAGCAAGGTCGTGAGAAAATATTCAATTTTCTCCTCTCGCTTGTCCTCATGTTCCAACCGAAAGTACAGGTCATCCACATCTTTTCTGACAACAAAAACCAGGTCATGTAATATTGCCACTGAGTCACGAATTCTTGAGCATGAATTGCAATCTAAGAATGAATGGAGTTGGCTCGAAGGATCTTCCAAGTGAGCGAGGGTTTTGTCCAAAGGATCCAGGAAAGAGGGTGGTGGAAAGGGGACAGAGGGTAGTGGCAAGGGAACAAAATGCTCAGGAGAATTCGTCGAGTGGAGCATACATGGTTTTGAAGAAGAGGCCAAATCTTGGATTGGGCCAGGAGCAAATACCAAATAATTGTCGTGGAGGTTAAGCCAATCCACACGAAAATCCCAAGGAGAAGATGAAGGTGGAAGGCAAATCTGACCCAGAGAGGAATGGGAAGAGGATGAAGGCGAGGTGCTAGGTGACAGAGAAAGGATAGATGAGGCCAGCTGGCCATACTCTCTTATTCTGATACCGACCAGGGCCTCATTTTGGCTTCCCACGAAGTCGAGGCATAACTAACATGAATAAAGAGGAAGGCAATGCAGCAAGGGATGGAAAGGAAGAGAGAAAGAATGAAGGAGTAGAGAACAACCCGACGAGCCACCAGAGGGAGGTGAATACTAGAGAGGGATGCAAACTAGAGAGTTGTTCGATAGGAAGTGAGGAGGCATGATGGTCTAGTTGAGGAGAAACAACATGATATGAAAATTGGAGTGGATGTTCACATGTGCACAGAGGTGATGTATAGAGTCATTCCTCCATCGCCCAGATGAAAATACAAAGGAGGGAAAATGTGAGCATTTATTCAAGGGCTCACATAAATGAATGTTTTAATCACTCATCGGGGGGAATAAAAGTGGAGGGGTGTTGCATGTGCTGATCATGTGGCTGGTGTAGGGATGGAAGGTGCCACCCTCTCCAATAGACACATGGCACCTGATGATACCCCATCTGGGGGAATATTTGTGCTGAGAGTGCAAGCAATGCAGTCCTGGAGGATCAGATGATCCTTGTGGGTGGAGGACATGCTGAGAAGATATGGTCCGTCAAGTGCCACCCTTATATTGGATAAATTGTTAGCTATCTGATTTTATCTCCTTTGAGTATGCGAGGGGATGAGATCTAAGTGAGGATGAGTAAGAGATGCGATGGCATTGAGTCCAGAGGTGAGTTGCCAACATGGGGAAATTTTGTCTGGGTTCGCTCTGTTAAGAATTCTTGCTAAGAGGCTGAGAATTATTTGTGAGCCCCCCTTGAAAACCAAATAATGGTAACCATAATATTGAGTGAGCTGTAGAACTTTCATAAGACCCCATATCTCTTCTGAATTATTAGAATTATGTCCAATTCTACCTACAAAGATAAGCGTGATGCTTCCCTGGCTATTGCAGAAAACCACTCTGAATCTAACCATGCCTAGATTTCCTTTGGAGGCGCCATCAAATTTTCACTTGATAAATCTAGGAGGAGGAGGACACCAATGAGAAGGGTTTCCCTTGGTCTAGGATCTCTAAGGGTTCCTGGAAGGAGAGGGGTTGAAGTTGATATTCCAGCTGTCAAGCATGCGTTGTTCATGAGGAGGACATATCAAGACATCGCCTTTCTAAGGATGCAGGTGGGTAGTTTCTCTGATGTTGTCATGAATTTTTTTCCATACTAACCACCAATCAAGATGAGTGGAATGGAAGATGCACATGTTCTTCTCTTTCCAAAGATACCAAAGGATGAAACCATGAAGTAGATTCCAAATGCAGTTGAGGATGGGAGAGTGAAAATCTAAGTCTCTCCATCCTTCTATGGTTTCCTTTAGGCCTTCTTGAGTGTGATCTATTGTGTGCATGACTATGGCACATTGGTCTCATATTTGAGAATTGTAGGAGCAGAGGTTGAGAAGGTGATTTTGAGTTTAGGGATCCCCTAGGTAAAGAGGGAAGATGAAAGTCCCTATGAAGCCTCTCTTCATAATATTATCCTAGGTAAGGATACTTTTGTGTGCTACAAGCCAAAGGAAAGTGATGATTTTAGGCCAATGCTTAGTCAACCAAATTTTTCGTCCACACTTTCTCTTGGGGGATAAGGTGGAAGGAAACCTTCATACTGTAGGCTTCTTGAATAGTAAAGGTGCCCCGCGAGGAATTCCCCCATCTTAAAATGTCCTCTCCCCGAAGAATTTGAATTTTTCTAGAGATGGTCAAATTGTGCCAAGGTGGAGTTCCATATGAGAGGATTTCCAACGATGCCAGGTGGCACCAGGGGGGTCCTCTTTCCAATAGTCCGCTACTATAACCAGAAATGCTTGAGTAGTGGGGGAAAGGAAATTTTCAGCTAGAGAATCATGCACCAAAGAAGACCATTGGTGGAAAGAGTCATTTCAAAACGAAGTTTTTCTTCCATTCTGCACTTCCCAGAAGGCATGATCGATAATTAGAGAGTGGCTTTGCTTAGAGACATTCCAAATCAAGGATCCCAGAGTGTTTTCATCCCATCTGATTAGATGCTTTTCTGCTATGTTTGGAGCGTATTTCTGTCTCCATACTAGCCCATAGATCATTGGGGTTCTTAAGCCACCTCCACCAAATTTTAGCACTGAGGACTTTTTTGAGAGTAGATGGGTCCCACAGTCCGAGACCTCCCTTTAATTTTGGTTTACAAATATTTTCTGAGCTGATCAGAGCTACTTTTAGACTGGTATTTTCCCCCTTCCAAAGAAAGTTCCTATGCAAAGTTTTGATGGCGGTTAAAATGAAGCCACGAGCCGCTAGAGCCAAGAAAGGGTAAATGGGTAAGGCTTGAAGGATATATTTGAGGAGGATGAGGCTACTAGGAAGGTTGAGCGAATGAAAATCCCAAGAGGAAAGTATTTTATGTAGGGAAGAGAGAAGTCCTTACCAAGAGTTGTTTCGAAGAGATTTGTCTATAAGGGGAATGACAAGGTATTTGGACGAAAAGGAGCTATGTGTGAAGCCCAGGATATTAATACTGTGAAGTTGGACAGGAAGCAGAGTGTTAAAAAAGAAGATCTGAGACTTATCTCGATTGAAGTCAATTCCTGAGGCGTCACATAAGGTTTGGAAAATAAAGAGGATATGATGTGCTTCTCGAACCATTGGGAAGCCCAACATTAAGGTATCATCAAAAAACTGGCTATGAGAGACTGAGGGATCAATGTCGTGTAGGGGTAGCCCAGCTAAAGATCTGTCAACAATGGGCGCTTTGATGAATCGACTTAGAAATTTTTCCATGATGATGAAAAGGAAAGGGGACATGGGATCCCCTTGTTGTATTCCACAAGAGGGCGAGAAGGGGCGGGAGGGAACACCATTGATTAGTATAGAGAAGAAAGTAGAGGAAGTGAGGTTGAGAATCCAGTCTACCCAGAAAGGCACAAAACTGAAAGAAAGAAAAATAGATTTCATGTAAGCCCGACTTATTTTGTCAAAATATTTAGAGAGATCTAAGTTCAGTAACATACCTGGGGTACACGTACTTTGAAGGGAGTGGATAACTTCATGGGAGAGGATGAAGCTGTCAAGATTTTTTCTTCCTTCAACATATCCTGATTGCTCGGGAGAAATGATGAAGGGAAGGAGGGGTTTAAGGCATCGGGAAATCACCTTCGTTAAAATATTATAGATTACGTTGTAGTGAGCAATTGACCTGAACTGATTAGGTTGAGTAACTCAATCTTCTTTAGGGATGAGAGTAAGGAAGGTTGCATTGAGCATAGGGATAACCTGACCAAAAATTCGAGAGTCCTCAATGATTTCCCATACTTCTTCCCGAATAATGGGTCAATAGTAGTGAACAAAATCCACTATGAATCTGCCAGGACCAGGATATTTCCCTTTGGGAGTGTCTTGAAGCGCCAGGTATAATTCTTCAATCATGATTGGTATTAATAAGGCTTCATTCTATTCATCAGTTATGTTGACTAGAATGTGCTCAACGATTTTTTCAATGGTAGAATATCTATCGCCTATGGGTTCTCGACATCAGATCTTGATAATAGGACACCGGTTCCTGCTCAAGGTCTTCATGATTTTGAAGCACTTGGACTTGCTCTGAGACAAGGTGCGAGATACAGTTGATATGCCTACATTGGATCGTCGATTTGTGGAATAACTTGGTGTTTATTTCTCCCTCTTGAAGTCATTGTATCCTGGAGTTTTTCCTCCACAAGATCTCCTCTTGGGAATGCCTTTCATCGAAGTGTTGTTTGATTAATGATTCCTACTCTTTGAGTTCCTCTGTGAGGCCTTGATTCCTGATTTGGACCTGAAGGATCTTCATCTGTTCATTCAAATTCCTTTGGGATTCAAAAATATTTCCGAAGTTTTGTTTGTTCTAGAGCTTGAGGCCTTGCTTAAAGTTTTTTAGTCTTTGATGAAACCGATACATTTTGGAATGATGAGGGATGGCCTCTTCTTTCCACCAGGTGGGGGCCATGGTTTGGAATTCAAGATGATTGATCCAAAATCTCTTGACTATGAAAGGCTTGCGGTCTGGAGAGCCAGAGATGTCCAACTAGATTTGAATGGGCCAGTGATCAGACCCAACGGTGTAAAGGATGCTAGATTACAACGAGAGACCATCCATCAATATGGATTATGATATGAGGAAGTGATCTAGATGACATGCAACCTGTTGGGACCCTATGTGCCGGTTCGACTAGGTAAAGAGGAAATTTTGGGTTTCAAGGTCAATGAATCATATCTTGTCGATTAAGGATTTAAAGTGCCCGCTTTTTGCCTCGAGTCTACGAATCCCTCCTCTTTTCTCTTCTAGGTTACAAACCATATTGAAATCACTTCCCAATATCCATATATGATCTTAAGTGAGGGTAGAAAGCTAGTCCATATTATGAATAAAGGTTATCTTGTCCCTTTGAGTGGCGAGGACATAAACATTTGTAAGAAAGCCTAGCCTATTGGAGCCAATGAGCCTGTATTCTTCCGAGATCGTCCATATGGTAGTGAAGAAGTTCTCCAGGAGCACATAGCTAGGGTTCCAGAGGATGGACAAACCACCGACCATGCCTATTTCATCAATTCTCATCATTTTCCCTTGCTTCCAACAACGAGAAAGAATTTGATCTGTCTCTTCACCTGCACATTTCATTTCTTGTAGAAACAAAATGTTAGGTTGTTCGGCTATGATGCAATCTCATAGAAGCCTTTGATTTCTTATGACCGTTGAGTTCCTGGATATTCCAAGAGATGAGCTTCATGATGAGGATGTGGGCAGAGAGGGGGAAAGTTGTTAGAGATAAGGTGTACCTGACCTGAGTTTACCATGAAATGACCGATTTCCTGTATGAGTTGCTGGGTGGATTTTATGCCTCTTTTATTTTCATCCTTATGAATATTGCACTACTCTTTCTATTGGTTGCACTGGATGTGCAATCCAGAACTGGATCTGGCCGCAGAACCCGCTGAGGAGTTGAGGAATACCTTATGAAATTTGCGCAACTGATCTGGAGGGATGGTATATAGTTCCTATTTGTGATAGGCTTGTTGTAGATGCACCAAGTCTATTCCCGCGAGATCATGTTCGTCTAATTCCATTTCGACATCTCCTTCTTCGAGGTCAAATGCTTCACCATCCTTGATGAGGGAAGGGGAAATGGGATGGACCTGCTCCAGGACCGGGATATTCATCGTTTTTCCTTTTGTGTTTCTTTGGGTTGCAACTTCTTGAGGAGGAATCTACAATTCGTTCATCTCCTCTGGAATTTGTTGAAGGATGTCGAAAGAGTTACTTGAGGGTGGTTCATTAGTTGCAGTTGTCACCGTTTTCTTGGTCACTTGACGACATCAACAAAGCACACGAATGAATCCATATTTTGATTTACTTGCTTCAAGGTTATTAACCTTGCTAGCGATGTTAAAAGACAATCTATGAAAAAATGTCCATGTTCATGAAATTTTATACAACAAAAAGGTATGTGCTCATAATCAATATTTTGAGACCAGTCCTCATCATGATATTCAAGGGCTATGGAGCCTGAGAGGGGATTTGAAATATTAATATCGACATAAATGTGAGTGTATGAAGTGTACCTTCTCTGCTTGGTTGCCTCTGAGGATTTGACATAAGTATACCTTGTTTGCTTGGTTTCATCTGAGGATTTGACATAGACCCCAATGGTATTTCCAATGCCATACAGGATCTCTTCTAACCAGAACTCTTGTGGAAAGGAATATAAACGGATCCAGAACGGTGCATGCGTGAAGTGTTCTTTTTCATGGTTGAACTTCTTCGTCCAGAAGTGCATAAATAGGTTGTCCAAGTTGAAGAAATATGGTCCCCCATCAAAGATGCAGTTTCGATCTTCAAGGAAAGATGATGGTGAAGAAACCCTTGGAGCCTAGCTATAGGTCATAATGACCTTTGGGTTTCCACCATTGGTGGATCCATTTAACGAGATCACGTTCAGAAGGCCATAGGCCTAAGAATTTTCCTACCAGAGCATAATCCTTCATGTATTGTTTTTTTTCTTTGATTTTGGGCGTGTTGATCACATATTTCGGTGCTAACAGTGCCCGAGGAATTAATTTCCTAGGTTCCCAAGGACGTGCCACCTTTTCCTGAACTGGTCATGTATCAATCTCCATATGTTAGGGACATAACCTCCCTAACCCCTCAGGTAGGTAGAATAATATAATTCCATGTAATAAAGGCCAATATTAATAATGCCTAGTAATAAGGAAGAATAAATCAAATGTAAGAAGACCTAATAGAAGCTTCCGCTTCTAGAAGGATCTTCCTCTAGATTGTTCTTTTAGATAGATAGAGTATAAATAGATTTAGAGGGTATGGGAAATATTGTCTTGGATATTATTGTAATAGAGCTCTGCTCTGTTGGAGGTTTCCCCCTCGAAGAGGCAAGTGAACATTGCTATCAGTAATCAAAGTGCTCTTTCTAGTGTTATTCTGGTATTATTTTGGTATTGTTTTGATTATATCATTGATTCTCTGCCATTTCTAGCTAAAATATTTTTGTTCTGCATACTGTTTTATATATGGAATACTACAAGTGGTATCATAGCACCTTTCTTACCAAAACATTGTGGGTTAATTTTTTTTTTTAGGGTAGAGACGTATTTCGATGTCTTAAAGATACATAGATCTGTCGTTACATGCATAAAACCGCAGTCGGGGTGTCATACAATAGGAAATAAAAGTGGTACCTAAGTGCACATTTGTTGGCCACCCTTGTAACCCATGTTGGTACCCCTTCGAGTGGTAGCGCATTAGACAAAACCTATATACAAATCGACATGGATCTCCTTAAGCCCTCCATAGATAAACTGATCGACCGCTTGATTTCTATAGTGCCATCGAGAACAACACTCGGGAAGATATTGTCTAGTACCTGGATAGTGATGTAGTATGGCTAAGGGCATTGTCTAGCCTCCTTAGTTGGTGCCCTAAGATATTGGGCCGATTACTACTGTTGGACCCTGCACGTATATCAGAGAGATATAGCACAGGGAAGATCCTTGTCTATAGAAACCTTGAATNCAACTGTGCCTTCTGCGTTATGTTTGTGAAATTACTACACATTTATTCCAATTAAGCATTTGGGTATTTCATCACTGCAGTATTATTTAGGCCAAAGTATAACTCTGTGGTAGTTAAAAAAAAATAGTGGTCTCTCCAACACACTTATTTGGGACATATCCCAATGGGTTCCTCTCTTCACCCCGATTCCAATGATACCTATCATTTTTAACACAATTGTTTTTATGGACTCGACCCGTCTTCGACACCCTTATTTGGATCCTATCCCTTTGGATCCCCCTTTTCGCCTTGATCGTGGTGGTACCTATCATTTGACACCCTTTTTCTCCATGGTCCCAGTTACCCCTCTAGACTCCTTTTGTTCCCCTTATACCATTTTCCTGGTCCTCTGTCCAAATGACTACCACAAGAGCCCAAGAACTCAATGCCTTGATTGCTGACAACCACCAGAACAAGGATGACATCAAGCATCTTAGTGCAACCATTAAATCCATCAATTCAACTATTGAGATCCTCAAGGAACAATGTTCCCACATCAAACACCTAAAGCAACAATGTTCCCACATCAAACACCTAAAGGAACAATGTTCCCACATCAAATACCTCAAAGAACACTTCCTGAACCGTTCCCAGAACCCTTCCTCTTCTGAACAACCATATTATCAGGATGACCATGACTCTTCCCATTACCAAGGCCCTCATACTACCCACTTTTCCCGAGACCTCCTCCCTCCTAGAATTGAATTGAACAAATTTGATGGATCAAATACTATAGGTTGGGTCACCCAAATGGAAAATTATTTCTCTTTGCATGGAATTACTAATGATTTAGCCAAGATTTGATATGGTGTCCTACATCTAGATTCATAACGATGGAAATGGTGGCAATGGTGAAAAAAGACACGCCAAGGATATCTTGCTTGGACATAGTTTGTTGCCAAACTTTATGACTGCTTTGACTTTGACAACCACCATTTAGGCTGTTTGACCAAGTTAAAGTAGTCTGAGATAGTGGAAGACTTTATTTCCACATTTGAGCACTTGGCTTTCAGAACGAAGGGCATGTTAGATGATTTCTTTAGGGAATTCTTTATCAGTGGCCTCAAAGAAGAAATTTGTGCCCATGTTCTCACGACACGCCCCCAGACTTGGGTAAAAGCTACTTAAGGAGCCAAGGAATACCAACAAATTGTTTCCTCTGAGACCTGCAAACCCTCCTTTCCTCCTCGGCCTAAACCCACCAATTTTGCCCCTCCTGCAACTCCCCTCAAGATCCAAAAATTAGCCAGGGATGAAATGGTTGAACATCAAATCAAGGGTCTTTGTTATAATTGTGATGGCAAATATTTTCCCGGGCACAAGTGTAAGGAACACAAGATTTTTATGGATGTGACTGAGGATCTTTATGAAGAAGATGTTGTTGTTCCACCTGTGGAGGAACTACCACTGCCTTCTGACCTCACCCCACCCTCTGACCAACTCAACTTTGACCTGGTCATTTCACTTAATGCCCTCAATGGCTTCTCTACTCCCTAGGCTCTCAAATTAATTGGTTACATCAAAAGTAGGAGAGTCATCATCCTTGTGGACTGTGGTAGCACCCATAACTTTATTCATTGTTGCATTGCCCAAGAAGTCAATTGTTACATCCTTGCCGTCAATAATTTTCAGATCATGATTGCCAATGGTGGTTCCATGAAATGTGGGGGACGATGTGAAAATGTGCGACTCCAAATTGGTCAGTATCACCTAAAATCCCATATGTTTGCTATAGACATGGGTGGTTGTGACATTGTTCTTGGTGTTGAATGGTTACACACTCTAGGTCCCATTTTCATGGATTTTAATGACTTGACCATGCAATTCCAACAAGAGGGACAACATTATAAGTTCCAAGGCATCACCGCAGGCTCCCCTGAGATCATCAGTTCCCATTGCATTGGAAATCTCCTCAAAAGGGTCATTCGTGAATTATAGCCCAACTCCACTCCATTCACGCTGTTGAGACACCTTCTGTGCATCCCGATGTCCAATCTATCCTCTCCCACCACCATGTTGTTTTTACCACCCCCCAAGACCTCCCCCCCTCCCATGGAGTCCATGGTCATTCCATCCCTCTCATCCCGGGAAGTCTTCCTCCCAATGTTCGACCTTATCGTCAACCCTTTGCCCAGAAGAATGAAATTGAGAAAATTGTTCATGAATTACTAGAAGTCGGTGTTATCCGTCCCAGTACTATCCCCTATTCTTCCCCTGTGGTCATGGTACTCAAGAAAAAAGGTACTTTTCACATGTGTCCTGATTTCTGCATCCTCAACAAACTCACAATCAAATACAAATTCCCCATTCCTATCATTGATGACCTCTTGGATGAATTGAGTGGTGCTCAATACTTCACCAAATTAGATCTATGTTCTAGCTACCACCAGATCCGTATCAAAGAAGAAGACATTCCCAAGACTGCATTTCGCACTCATGAGTGTCATTATGAATTCTTGGTAATGCCCTTTGGATTGTGTAATGCTCCTTCCACTTTCCAAAGTCTTATGAATCATGTATTCCATCCTTTTCTTCGTCATTTTGTCTTAGTTTTCTTTGATGATATTCTCATCTATAGTAAAAATTGACCATCCCATCTCTCCCATGTGAATCAAGTCCTCCATCTACTCTCTAAACATCAACTTTTCCTCAAACATTCTAAATGTGCCTTTGGTGCCTCAGAAGTGGAATACTTGGGTCATATTGTTGGCAAGGATGGTGTCTGCATGGATCCTAAGAAAATTGAATCTATGAAAGATTTTCCTCGCCCTAAAACTCTTAAGAGCTTGCGTGGTTTTCTGGGTTTAACGAGCTATTATAGGAAGTTTGTTCGAAATTATGGAAAGATTGCAACTCCTCTCACTTCCCTCCTTAAAAAGAATTCTTTCACTTGGACTTTAGCTGCAGATCATGCCTTCCAAGCCTTAAAAGATTCTATGTGCTCGACCCCTGTCCTAGCTCTCCCAGGATTCATAAATACATTTGTATTGGAATGTGATGCTTCCGGGAAAGGAATTGGAGCCATCCTCATGCAAGATGGCAGGCCCTTGGCCTTCACTAGAAAACAACTTTCAGAGCGACATTTGGGCCAATCCATTCATGAAAAGGAAATGTTAGTTATTCTTCATGCCGTGGATCTCTAGCGTCCTTATTTATTGGGTCAATGATTCCAAATCAAAACTGATCATTAGAGTCTCATGTATTTCTTGGAACAATGAATTTCCTCCCCAGTGTAGTAAAAATGGGTGACCAAGCTATTTGTCTATGATTATGAGATCATTTACAAGAAGGAAAAGGAAAATGTAGTGGCCGATGCTCTTTCCAGGAAATATGAAGAAGATGGGTCCCTTTTCTCCCGCTCCTTCATTGTACCAGATTGACTCCAAGCTGTTCGTCAGGAATGGTTGCAAGACCCCAAAATTTCTAGCATGCTCCACCAATTGCAACATAATTCTTCAGTTTCTCCAGGGTACTCTTGGCATAATGAAGAGATTTGCTACAAAGGATGTTTGTATTTATGTAAGCAATCTCAACTTAAATCCACAGTTCTTTATGAAC
This sequence comes from Picea sitchensis, assembly GCA_010110895.2. Classification (NCBI taxonomy): domain Eukaryota; kingdom Viridiplantae; phylum Streptophyta; class Pinopsida; order Pinales; family Pinaceae; genus Picea; species Picea sitchensis. The sequence continues at coordinate 223,122 of SNQJ01S0005389.1, read as the reverse complement.
TTCATGCCTCACCCACAACCGAGCATTCAGGGGTTACCAAAACGTATGAACGGGCCATGCATTCTTTTTTCTGGGAGGGTATGAAACATGGCATTCACAACTTTGTCGTTGAATGTGAGGTCTGTCAATGCAACAAGGGAGAAACTGTCAAAGCCCTAGGCACACTCCAACCAGTTCCAATTCCCCTTGCTATTTGGTGAGATATTTATATGGATTTCATTGTGGTCTTACCTAAATTGGGAAATAAGTCAGTCATCATGGTGGTAGTAGATCGTCTCTTCAAATATGCTCATTTTTTTTCTCTTCAACACCCATTCACAACCGCCACAATGGCTCAAATATTCATGGATAATATCTTCAAGCTTAATGGCATGCCTAATTCTATTGTCTCTGACAGAGACCCCACTTTCACCAACAATTTTTGGCAAGAATTGTTCAAACTACAAGGCACCCAATTGCATCTCAACACTACCTATCACCCCTAGATGGATGGCTAGACTGAAGTTGTCAACAAGTCTTTGGAAACATAGTTGAGGTGTTTTGCATCTGAGCGGGAAAATCAGTGGGCTCAATGGTTACCCCTAGTTGAATGGTGGTACAACACATCTTACCATACAACTACTCGCATGATTTGTTTTGAAGCAGTATATGGCCAAAATTCCCCATCAGTTCTCTCCTATATATCGGGGGTCTCGAAGGTTCAGGAGGTTGACAAAAATCTTACAGTCTGTGAGGCTATTCTTCGTGCCCTCAAAGAAAATTTGTTCATGGCTCAAAATTGCATGAAGCAACAAGGAGATCAAGGTCGTTCCAAACACCATTTTATTCAAGGGGACTAGGTATTTCTTCGACTGCAACCTTATAAGAAGACTTCACTAAAAGATCAACACTGTCAGAAACTTGCGCCCAAATGGTCCTTATATAGTGCTCAAGCGTGTGAGATCGATAGCCTATCAGTTAGCTCTACCCAGTCAATTGAAGCTCCATCCTGTTTTTCATATTTCCTACTTAAAGAAGTTGATTGGAACTAAGTGCCAAACTCAAACTAGTCTCCTTGAGTTGGATGAAGAAGGTTCCATATGGTTGTATCCACAAGCAGTATTGGCCCAGAGAGAGCGTCGTCTCCGTCAGCGCACCATCCAGGGAGTGTTAGTCCAATGGAAAGATACACATCCAGAAGATGCCACCTGGGAGCCGACCACTATTTTACAACAATTCCCTCATCTAAAGCCTTGAGGACAAGGATGTTCTTCAAGGGGGAGGGCATGTTAGGGACCTAACCTCCCTAACCCCTCACGTAGGTAGAATAATATAAGTCCATGCAATAAAGACCAATATTAATAAGGCCTAGCAATAAGGAAGAATAAGTCAAATGTAAGAAGACCTAATAGAAGCTTTCGCTTCTAGAAGGATCTTTCTCTAGATTGTACTTTTGGATAGATAGAGTACAAATAGAAGTAGAGGGTATGGGGAATCTTGTCTTGGATATTATTGTAATAGAGCTCTGCTCTGTTGGAAGTTGCCCCTCAAAACATTGCTATCAGTAATCAAAGTCCTCTTTCTGGTGTTATTCTGGTATTGTTTTGATTATATTATTGCTTCTCTGCCATTTCTAGCTTAAATATTTTTGTTCTGCATACTATTTTATATCTGGAATACTACACCATATCTTTGCCTTTAGCGACGCCTTCAAAGAAAAACTGAGAGCATAGGTCACGGGGTGGTTCAAATGACGACTGACAAAAGCCGTTGTCTAACTTTTCCTGTGTGACAACTTGACTGTATGAGGCGCCTCGCGACCCTCCCTCATCTAGAATCATGGCTTGCCTCGCCCGAGGCGATTGTAGCAGAGAGCCAAGTAGAAAACCATAGTTCCAAGTTTACAAGTTACACTTTCATATTTTTAATATATTCCTTAAAAGTTTATGTTTTATACTTTCTTCCACATGCATAATTTTTTCTCGAGGTGCATTTTGTCAAAATTATGCATAAGTGGAAAAAATAGATATGTAGATATTAATATATATATTTAAATTTCATTAACTTTTGTAATAAATTTTTGATTAATTAATAGTTTAACTTTTATAAAAATATTAATAGATGTTTTTAAAATTTTATTAACTTTTGCAATAAATTTTGGTTTATAGTTTAACTCTTAAAAAAAAAGGAAGACTATTATATATTTAATATTTCCTATATCAAGTCTCTATTACACATTTAAAATTTTCAAATAATATATCTATTACACATTTAAAATTTTCAAATAATATATCTTACACATTTAAAATTTTCAAATAATATTATTATTTTTTCACACACTAGTATTGATATTTTTTTTTCAAATAATAATATTATTTTTTTACACACTAGTATTTATAATTTTTTATTACAAATATTTAAAAAAAAAAAATTAATTCAAATAAAAAATAATAACTAAATATTTAACTAAATCCATCTCAACAACACATTCATTGACAACCACATAGAACGCTACCAAAGCACTAAAATATAAATTAGAGAAAGCCCATTAAAAACTAAGACAACAATAAGGTATCTGAATTACAAATGATATGACAGGAGATTGCTTTTTTCTTGTTGGACAAATAGTTGAAAGTTCAAATTTGCAATTTTAGTGTTGTTTAATTGTTTTACTAAATAGTATTTTTTAAGTTAGAACTGTTATTTAAAATCCATTTTTAATGTAGAAATGGATTTAGCATGCTCAAAAATATATGAGATACTCAGATTACACAGAAATAATTACTCAAATGTACAGATTAAGGTAAATATACCAAAAGCAAAGATGCCAAAAAAAAACTAATTTGTACAACTTTTACACACTCACTGATTGGTATGCTATTTCTTTTGTTTTTCAACCATGTACAACAAAACTGCTTGAAACAAAATGGGGCAAAACCCCAAAAATAAAGTTCTGAAATGCATTAACCTTTGATGCATAAAAAAAACCCAAGCTACCCCTGAAAATCTGGCCAGATTCAGGTCCATGCCCATTTTTTTTAACTGAAAAACAGCTAGAGTTAGCTTACTCCAAATAAAAATATCACCAAGAAAACTAAAATAAGAAGATAACCAAACAGCGTTCTGGATAGATATACTTCATTGAGGTTCGAAGTAGCTGAGAAAATAACGCTTGCAGTAGGATTGTATATCATTTCGCATATAACAGTAGAATTCATCATAAGCTCCCAATAAAATCTAAGAGTTTGTAGACTGAATCAATAACAACATACATAGTATCAACAAAACGCACAGCGGTATTACAAGTACTCCAATCCTGGTACATTTGATTCAAAATTAAGTACAAGAATGAACGGATTCAAACAGTTATATGTGTATTTTTCATTAATAAATATAGATCCACATGTTCAACAGCGTACCCAACGATTCTAAAAGCTCCAAAGTCACAGACTGAGATGCTGAATCTCAGTCAAAACGTACAGCAACAAGATTTACAGTGTAACAAACGTACAACAGTTTAAGATTTACAGGGTAATAAACGTACAACAATTCAAGATCTCACAGCTTTGTGTCAGTAGCAACGTCTTGCTTCTTTATTGTTGTATTATCATCCTCATGAGAACTGATTTTCCACCCTCCAAAAAGCTGCTTCTTCTTCTTATTCTCCTCCTCCTCTTTGTTCGCGCTGCTGTTCTTCCATTCATTTGTGTTTGATCTCTTCTCGGCTTTTTGATCTTGCGAGTACAGAGCTCGGTTTGCATATGCCATGGCCAACAGTGCCGTCGCAGATGCCATTCCCAGTTCGATTGAAATAAGAAAAAGAGAAAGAAGAAGCAGGCAATAAGGAAGGGAACAGTGGGAAATCGCTGAATACAAACCTGCAATCCTCAATGAAGGGATAGTAATGGTTTTATAATTACAGAGAAGGGACAGGTTGATGAGTAGGAGACTTGGAGCGCAAGAAAAAGGAAGAGCTCTGGGCCTACACGCATCTCATCACACAGATTTGCAGTGGTTGTGATAACGATTTGTCCGAAAACCATGGGATTAGGGTTTGCGTCTCTCGTTTAATATTGGCTCTCCTTTCCATCACGTCGCTTCACGAGTTGCGTTTATAATCCTTTCACCAAAATCTGATGTGCGCAAAATATTCCCGGGCCACTGTTTTCTGTCTGTAATCTCAGTGTATGTCATATTTCCTCTACGTCATTTCCTACATGGATTCCACTGGCCGAGGCTTATTCCCTTTTTTTTTTAAATTCCACTGGCCGAGGCTTATTCCCTTTTTTTTTAAATTCCACTGGCTGAGGCTTGTCCCTTTCTTAATTTCAAAAAATGTAATGGAAATTCGCACACGATCGAGTAACTGTACAGTTTTGAGTTTGACTGCAACTCGGCCGCCTTGCCCACCGGCCCATTCATTATTTCACTACATTTTTGTTTAATGGTAAACATTTTATTTATTTTCAAAGGTGTTGATTAAGTATTTGATTTTTTTGAACTTTTTCATTGGAATTAGGAGAAATATATTTTGGGGAAATCTCTATTTTCTGTTGTTTAAATTGTATTTTTGAATACATAAATGGATTGAATATTATGAAAAGTTTTCAAAATATTCCAATTTTGAAAAACTTTAGAAACACTTGAATTATAGAATTATTCAAACTCAATCACTCAAATCTAAAGTTTCAACAAATTTTAACTTAATTTATAAAAATTAATTAAAAAATATACCCATAAAAACTCCAAAAATAAAATGTTTAAACTGCCTTATTGATATCATACTTTACTTTACTTTAACATTGAAAAATAAACTTATGTAAAGGAATATACCATGTAAAAAAAAATGCTTCAATTTATTTTTGGAGGTTGTTTTTTATTGGATATTTTACCATGCTTGAAAAGGAAGTCATTTTAGTTTTTCAGCCCTTCGTTAGTTTTTAGCAGTTCATTCATGATGGGCTTTTATTGATCCAAGTGCAAGTACAAAGGAAGAGTTGCCTCATGAATACCATTAATTACAAAAAGCCATAAAAAAGCAATAACTTAATTCAATAACTTAATTTTGGAATTGTGACTTAATTGATTTTTTAAACACAAAAAGTTTAGAGGTCTTTTTCAATTTTCAAAATATCAAGTTATATTATATTTTATTAGAAATTGAAAATGATATTATAATAAAGTTATATTATATTTATTAGAAATTGAAAATGATATTATAATAGCTTTATTGGTAAGGAAATGAGAGTAGATATCATTTTCACATACCAAATTCTGTTGAAGGGTTTATTTATCAAATAATGTTACATATTTATACAATATCATATCAAACCACTTCCTAACTGTAGAGGGAAATGTTGATAATGTTTTTCAACCCTCCAACCACTCATCCTCAATTTAGGAACAATCTTGTTGGAAAAAATCTCTCATCCAACTAAGATTTGATATCCTCCTAAAAAGATAAGAAGGCTACCCACATAGACACAAACTTTATATCACAATGCCCAATACATTAACAAGCCACAATCTTTTGTATATTTATAAGTACAACACATATTCCATAATAAAACTAGGAGTTAATAATTCCAATACTCCCCCTTAGAGAGTGCTTATGTTAATATTTTTCAAGTGAGGTCTTCATCATCTTTCACAAGTATGATGCATTAAATGCTCCACCAAGAATTGAATAGACTACTAACGAACAAATCCTATATATGGTCCAACTTGGCACTTGCATCTCATACCTTAATCATGTAGACATCACCAAACTATATAAAGGAACAACCATCCACTAGAATACTTGGGTATCTAACAACATCAATTGCTGGTATAATAGGATGTCCTTCAAGGACATGGTTCATCCAACCTCTTGATGAACTATCTCTAAATAAAGCTTAAGGTTTCTAGGCCTACCACACCTCCTAGAATCTATAATCAACACGATCCACTCACAAATCATTCAACTTACACACAACCCAGTCCTCCAAGTGTCCATAATTGTCCATAATAGATGTTTTGCACTATAGCATACAAGTTATCCAAATCATTAGGGACATGTGGAAAAAGGGTATGCATGCCTATCTAGGTCTTACAACAATATGCCCTTTACATATTACATTCATAAATACATGTACTTACCATTTACTTACTCCATCTCATGGAGACACTAGGTACATGTTTTTATAATATTGCCTAAGTACCATTACAATACTTCTCATAAGTACAAAATCTAGGAAATAACAAACTAAAAAATATTTAAAGATTGATAGAAAGGATCTACACATATGATTCTAGACTTACCTCGAATACTAGTTATGATTCACATTTCCATATGGTCATTTCTTTTGTTAAACACAACACATTAACTTCACCTTTTTTTTCCATTGTCAAATGATCTTTGATGCTATCACAAGAACTATCACCAACATCCTTGGGAAGAAACTCCAAGAAAAATCTTTGTTACATCTAGAAGATCATTGCTTTTCTCTGTTGCAATATCATCATTGTGACTCAGAATTAATTTTTCCATCAACACTTGTCTACTCCAGCGAGAACAATGCCACTTTACTATATCTTTAATCGCTAAAATAACCAGCCAATGGTTATTCACCCAAGCAACTCGCTTCCATCTCTCAACCAAAATGTCCATCCTCCCCCATTAACAATCACCTTAAGGATTGTTTTCTCAAATAACATACTAGTTGGGAAGCAACCGTACATTTGGGCTAAATATTGGTACCACATACATTCACTAGGAACTTG